>JAVLUX010000041.1:11595000-11840000 GCA_032164185.1 Moxostoma hubbsi
GTGTACTCACTTTTGTTACCAGCGGTTTAGACATTAATGTCTGTGTGTTGAGTTATTTTGAGGGGACAGCAAATTTACACTGTTATTCAAGCTGTACACTCACTACTTTACATTGTAGCAAAGTGTCATTTCTTCAGTGTTGTCACATAAAAAGATATAATCAAATATTTACAAAAATGTGAGGGGTGTACTCACTTTTGTGAGATACTGTATAACCGGTGTCTCTATCAAAAAGGGCCTCCTCCTGCAGTTTCAGTCATGCTGTCATCATCACACACAGGAAGTGCTTTGGCACCTCTAGGTTCACCTTTGGTCTTCAAACCTCATTCCTCTACCATAATTGAAAGTGTACAGCAAGGAAGTAAACTTGTGTTTATCCATTGTTCCTCTGCTGTCCGTTCTTATGGTCAGACCCCTTGGAGCAAGGCCGTAACCAGGATTTTTCAAATACCTAGGTCAAAAATAATAGAAATTTTCTGCCAACTCAGAAGCTGCCATATGTCCTGAAGTGTTGCCATGATTTGAAATTATTCCCCTTTTCTTTATTCAGCGTTTTTCCAGTCCCTAAATCCATCCCTCTGGAATGTGGTGTTTGACCCTTTCTGACTGTTGAACAGTATACACACACACACACACAACAATATGCTGCATCCACAGATGGAGAGTACCGTAGCCAGGGGTATTTATTTTCCCACTCCACACTATACCTCAACAGCCTTTTCCCAAATTGCCTTTGGGGATATATATATTTAAATACTGGTCGCTGCTCCATTTGATTTGAAGGATGCTCTGCCTCTCCTCATCAGAGTAGTGACTTCTGCATTTATAAATTGAAGGCTCATTGGCTGCAAAGCTTGAACCTTCTGACACAGTGAGTGTCACATCTTGACTGTCTTGGGAGGGCCCTTCACCTATTATTTCACTATTTTCTCCTTCCAACTCTTTCTCCTCCTCAACTGCCTGACTTCTCTCTCTCTTGAATTTAACATAAAAATAATAATAATAATAATAATAAAACAAGTCTAAATAACTGACCATAATATCATTCAACAATAGGTTATGTTTGGGCCATGCTTATTAAAAGGATAATATCCATCACTTCACAACACATTAAATATCCATATAATATTTATCTTAATTGTCAGTGCAGATTAGCTAGCTGCAACTCCACTGGATTTCAGCATTTCAGTAGGATGTAGGTTTGAATCTCATTGGTAGCCCTATTGCATCTCATATTGTAGGCTATTTGCTGCATAACCATTAACTTTCTCACCTTCCCTCCTTCTCCTTGTTTGCTCATCTTCTGCTGGCTTTCCAAACAATAATTTAGTTTGTTGCAACCTTTTCATTTTCGGTCATTTGAATGAAAATCACAGGCAGAAATTAACATGGCGTCAAGTTTATATTGAACAATGGATTTGTGGGTATTGAAGTTTATGTGAGCTGTGCGAGACACTGTGTTGCGTTCTTTAATTGGTTTAGGAAACACTCCGCTACAGCCGACTACTTTCAATTTGACATGACAGCGGTATCTGCAAGTACGTGTCACGTGACGGTCCGTTGATGCAAGGATAATTGTCTCGTCGGCTATTTTCACTTCAAAATGAAACGACACTTGAAGAAAAAAATACAGAGGACATGCCCTCGGTGTCCTCAATGGTAGTTACGGCCATGCCTTGGAGATGAATATCTTGTGTTGTTCTGATTGGCATTTTGCTGTCTTATGTTTGCCTCAAATTAGGCTGTAAAAATGGCAACACTAAATCTGGCTTAGTGTTATTAACTTGGAGTTATTGTGTGAAGCTGTATTTACTGTACTTTTATTAATTCAGATATGGAAAAACATAAATACATCAGTCTCTCTTAGCTCCACTTTAGAGCATCTTTCTAGATCACAGTTCAAGTCCTTCCAGTGATGTCTCCTGATTCACCATCAGCATATGAAGAGGTATACTCTGTATGTCCCAGTTAGTCCAGCCAACCGAAGGGAGGAATTCAGGTTTATTCTCAGTTAGAAAGTCTGTGAATAGCCTAGACATGAAAGAGAAATGCTTGTTAATAGGTTGTTAAATTGAGTTATCTATTGATAAACAAGATTACATTAAAACCATAATCCAAAACATGCAGTGAGCTCACCAGGTGCTGGTTGTCATAGCTCACAATCAGGTCATCATTGTCAGTAAAAGGAAGAGGCTCTTTGTCGTCCTGAAACTGTGAAATCTGAACAACAAGAACAGATGGGGTATCTTAGAATGGCATTCTGTCATGTTCATGGACAGATGAACCCAGTAGCAGACCAGAAACTGAACCAAATTTACAAAAACCCAAGAGAGGGAAAACACTAACATAAACAAATGAATGAACTAACTAAAGGGGAAAAAAACCAAACAGAAAGCACTAGAACCCAGTCTGGGGCAAAAACCAGAAAACAGTGCTAAGCTGACTGACAAGACACAGGAGAAATTACAATGAACTGACAAAGACTTCTTCTTCTTCTTCTTTTGGTTTGATTGGCAGTTGGCAAACCAGCTTGCAGGTGCATTACCTCCACCTACTGGACTGGAGTATGGAACAGTAGATTAGCAGAGAGAGAGAGAGAGAGAGAGAAAATTCCTAAATTCTTTCTATTAGCCCTGTTTCCTTCAGATACTCAATTAGGTGACTGTATATTCTCCATGATGCCTCTCTCAGGAGGTTTCTTATAATGACATTTAGCTTAGCTTTCTTTAATACTGATATTAGTTCTTTCCTCCTCATATCCCTACAGTCAGGGTGACTGCAGTGTGCACATCTACCAGTTGGATGTTTACCTATTTTATGAAGTGTCTGATTAAGTCCAGTATGTCCAATCCAGAGACGGGCAATGACTGCCTTCTTCCTTTCGGTTCCTGTCTAGCCTCCTTCCCAAACCAACATGATTCTGGATATTATAGAGATGTCTGCCTCTATCGTTTATGTCCCAGTACTTTTGCCCTTTTTTCCCCACTTGACTCTTTATAATTGTTTTGCCTTCAGCTTTACTCAGCTGAATTTTCATGTTTACTGTTAGCAGTGTGATTGCTTGGCTAGATTGCCAACAACCTTATTTCCTTCTACTCCTACATGAGCAGGAACCCAAGCAAAGCAAACTGTCAGACCCCAATTGTGTAGTTTGGATATTAAATGATGAATTTCAAATAGAGGATCTTGTCTGCATGAATTCACAGACCCAATGCTTGTGAGTGCTGCCCAACAATCAGATGCAATTAGAACATTATTAATGTTGTTTTCTTCTAACCAATGCAAAGCTATTAAAATAGCTATATGCTCAACTGCATATACTGATAGATGATCTGTAGTTCTTTCCTTAATCGCTACCTCATGCTGTGGGATGAAAACTGCCCTTGTTGCTGTATATTTAAATCTATTGATGGCATCACAAATAACCATGGAGGAAAAACTGAAGATGAAACTGTCGGACTGTATTATATGTTTCACAAACACAAACTTCTCAAATTGGTTTTATTGTGCTCCCAACAGTCCTCCAGTATGATCTTTGTAGGTTGCGAGCTATTATGCCCCTTCACATTAATCCAGTACGCCAGCATAAATTTCACTCTTCTTATCCTTAATGGCATTTTCCCTGTTTCAACTTGCATATCAGATTCTGGAGATGTTTTAAATACTCCACTGCATATTCTTAGTCATTGTGCCTGCTCCAAATCCAGCCTATTAAGGAGACTTTCTGCTGCTGACATATAAGCTATACACCCATAGCCTATAGCTCTCATAAGAGCCTGGCACATATTCAACAATGATGCTCTGGTTGCTCCCCAGTCTTGTCTTGACAGGGACCTTTATAGATTGTTGACCTTTTAACACTTGTCATTTACTTTATCAATGTCGTGCTTCCAGGTCAGCTTTTCATCTAACAATATCCCAAGAAATCTGATCACACTGACCTGTTCAAGTGTTTGGCCATATAATTTTAAGGATACTGTCTTATGGTGTCTAGAAAAACATATCACTTGCGTTTTTGCTATAGATAACTTAAAAGCCTATTTATTTGCCCACTGTTCCACCATCTCAATTGCAGCCTGCATTTCCTTCTCTATATATTTTAGATTCCACCCCTTATCCACAAAACCCCGTCATCTGCATACAGCGATTTCCATTTACCTTTATCAACTTGCTCAAATACTGCCCTGTGGGTTTCCATTCTCTACTTTATATACTTTTGATTATTCTGTACCTACCCTTATCTCTATTGTCCTGCCAAATAGGAAGACCGGCACCCAGTAATATAACCTGCCACCCACAAATAACTTACTGAATTTTATAAGCAGTCCTTCCTTCCACATATCGGGAAAAGCCCCAGTATGCCAGATTACCAGTCCAGCCCTTGTGCTAACATACTGTAACAAATGGTGATGATTGTCCTGTATTTTAAACGGCTCTCTTTAACTCAAACTCTTTAAAAAGTAAGTCTACATTTTCTCTTGACATAGTTTTTGTATTCCGCGCTAGAGTGTTGTCCCTGCACTGCCATGCGCTTAATGATACATTTTCTGAACTGTGAATTTTCACTAATGTTTCTGCCAAAAGCTCTGCTTTTTCTATATTACTTACAGCTGATTTGTTGCTGCTTAGCAACACCAGTTTTGTATTGTTTCTCTTAATTACACTTATTCTTCTGATCATTCCCCATATGTCCAACAGCTGTGTCTCTCTCATAATCCTATTACAATTTTGCCTCCAGAATTAGTTGTTCTTATAGTCTTCCGAACTTCTGCCTGTGATCTTTTGTACTGAATTAATGTTTCCAAAGAATGGTGTATATTTAACTGTCTAAATGCCTTGTTCCTTCTTTTTACAGCTTGCCTACAATTTTCATCCCACAATGGTACATTCTTTTTACCTCTGTTCCCTTCGGTATTGTTTCCTCTGCTGACTGTATAATGACTGCAACCAATTTTTTATTGAATTCATTCCCATTTGACATATCTTCTCTAAGTAAATGTTCACATCTGTCCTTACTCAGTGCTTGAAGTTTCCCAATTGCCTTTGTCTAATTTCCATCTTGATGTCTTTATCTCCTCTTTATGTTTTAGTTCTATTCCAACCTTGATTCTTATAGGATAATGATCGCTGCTGTAAGGCTGACATCAAGATGTCGTAAAAGTCAAAGAACTCTGCGAGAACCAAGTCATAAAAGCTCTCACACAGAAGAACATTTTCACCTGAGTCAACACATCCTACTGAGCAAGGACAATAAAACACAAATCTCACATCTGACCTCTACCTCACCTCAGGCCAATTTATGCCTATTCTCGAAAAACTCACAAACACCTGCCCCCTCTACTCCTCCTTCCCTTTCAGCTCAGAATCACTTCAAACTTACCTAAGATCTGCATGTAACAAAATATCATATGTGATGTATACAAATAATGTGACTTGGCATGTTTGGTATCATTTAAAATGTCTCAGTGTGACTGGTATATGGTCTCTTTCCCATTTTGATAAATCTATTGGCAACAAAGTTTTTGCCAAATGCTGTATAATTCTGGAGGTCTGTCCCCATCTCTGTTAATGAGGTATGTCCCCAGGACTTCCAAACCTAACCACTCCCAAAATTCCCTTTGGTCATGGTTTGGATATTTAAGGAAATGCGACACATCGTTCAGTTTACTATGTGTAATTTATATGAGGTAATTGCAAATTGAATCTCTTATGTTTTGATAAAATGTCTAAATTTGACTTATCACTGTCTAATTGGAATCGATTAACTTATTATGTTACCTGGTAAATGAATTGTTACATTTGAATCTATTATGATTGATTCTTAAACTATTGTCTTCAGTAGATTACGTTATGTCCATGTTTCTGCATATTTTGACCAGGTTAGCAGCAGACTAAAGCCGGTTTTGAGTGGAGCATGGGGCACACCGACTGAGACTTTAGAGCTCCGACTAACTAATTGGCATTATTTCAAGTGTACTTAGTGTGTACAGGGTCGATGGGGAATCTCCGTTTAGTGTTGACCAAGCCTAAATAGGGTGAAGTCTAAACCCCTGGTTATTGTAATATTTTCTAGCTAAGTGTACATAGGAAACTATGGCATGATCATATAAAACTATTTTAACTTGGGTATGTTGGTCAGTCTTTGTAAATTTAGTGGTCATGATCTCTGGGTAGAGATGTTACTCTAATTAAGTGTTTACTATCTAAGGGGACTAAACAAAATACTTGTAGATAAAAGGGCAAGCAGGAGCAGCCATCTAATTAGTATTTATGTAGTCAAATACTGTTTTAATGACCAATACTGGCATATTTTTGACCGTGAGATCCACGTTCGCGTCCGGCGCTTGACTCTCTAAGCGACAGGAATCCAAATGAACGAGTACAATATAAAATAGAGTTAAATATGATGTGTTGTGGAAAAATTTATATTTTATTTAATTTTTCTTTTTTATTTTCTTATTTACTTTCTTAGACATTGGGTGGGTTTCTTTCGATTAAATCATGTGTTTCTCTCATTGAATGTATGGCTGCGTCCCAATTCGCCTACTTATACTACGACCTAAAAGTATGTACTCTTTTTTTGAAGAAAAAGTACATACTTTTGAGTGTGTAGCAAAAGAGTATGCACGTTCTGGGACGTACTACGAAGACGTCATGCAATGGAAGAGAACGTGGTTGCCTAGTTACGCACACGCCACAGTTAAACAAACATCGTCGTTGGCAATGCGCCAGTTAATGAGGCGCTCAGTGTCTTCATCGGACCCTACAAGATAAACACGGTACTTTTTTTGCACAACACAAATCCATTAATATTATGAGACAATAAAATATAACTTTAATTAGCGCTAAACGTTTAAGTTCTTACACTTAAAAACTGAGGGCGCATCTCCACTGCCGCATCCGGCCGCCATGTTTGCATCATCTCAAAGCTCCTCCCTCCCGCACGCAATGGGTTGTGGGCAATATTAGCCGTTAGAGTGTGCATCGATCTGCACTTCTCTCACTTCGATTCTGACCGGAAATGGTAGACCATCCGGGTATCTTTGGAACACTCATTTCAACATACTACGATTTGGGAAGTACTAATTCTATTTTCGAATACTATTTAGGACGGATAGTATGCGAATTGGGACGCAGCATATGTATGCTCCTGGTAGGAACAAAGGACACACTAAACAAATGGTCAGAAAGAGTTTTAACTCTTTAGTATGGGTAATTTGTATTCAGGAAGGACAGGATTATTTAGCCATAAATATAGACCTTTTGACCTCATGGGTGTGAAGACAGTAAAACCCTGGGGGTTATCTAGCCTTTGACCTCACAGGTGTGAAGACAGTAAAGGGGGGGGGGGGGGGCGGTGGGCAGATCTGGTTTACGGGGGTGAGTGGAAAATTACAGAAGAAGAGACTTTGAAGTCAGGGGTATAAGAGGGCTGTCTGTTTTAGTGTGGTCAGGTCTTGTTCCTATCACGAGGTAGCTGTCGTGGTACTTTTTTTGTGAACAAGCCTCTTTTAAAAGAATAAAATATCTTTTAAAATACAATTTGAATCTTGATGTCTCTTATGCTGTGAATGATGCTAATTATTGTTTAATTATTGTTTTTGCCACAACAGATGATTAAATGTTAAATCAAATTTAATAAGAAGAATTAAGATTAGAACATTAATATATCCTTAGAAACTTTTATAATTGGAGTCAGATCAAATAAACGAGGATCTTAAAATTAATAATATAGAAATATTATAGTGATTTAATTGGAATGAAATAACTTAAACTGAATGCGCACGATAAGATAGAACATGCAGGAGACCTTCAGCCACCCCATTGGATTCCGTCCTTGGGCCAGTTGGGTGGCTTCCCTATCCTTTACCTTATCCCCTTTCTCCCTTACACTGCCCATTGGTAACTTACTAAACACCACCAATGTTGTAACACCCACAAGTCCATTTGATACCAATGATAAATCGATTGCACTTTCTGTATTTTGAATACTGTTATATCTAGTACCTCTCCCATTATTCATACATACTAATTCCTTGTACTCTATAAATTCCTCTATGATTAATCCATTTGCATCCGTTCTCTTACTCCCCCACAGTACACTATGCGCATTTGGCCACACCATATCACTTTACCCTGTATTTGCCCACCCACAGTATTCAATGTATCGAGGCACATTCTTTTACATGGATTATAATAATCACTCAATCATTTCATCCTTTTCTGTCCAGATCTTGATTACTACTGATTTGTGTTCTTTTCCTAAATTTATCAGATTATTCCTTGTACAATTTCGCACAATTGTTGCCACACCACCACCTTTCCCAGTCGTACTGTCATTCCTAATTTCTGAATAACCCTGTATTAGCCATGTTTACTGTACGCATATTATATTAGGTTTATCTTGCAACTTTGAGACAATTTTCTATAATTTCTGACAATTGGCGATGAGACTTCTTGCAGTGTAGAATAATTAATACCATAATGTACCATCCCCCCGTGACTGTGAGCTAGATGTCCCTCCACATAACATTTCCTTAACTGCTTCCCATCTTATGTGTTGCTCTCTGTACTTATTTTCTCAGCATGTGATTTGCCTAGTTACACAAATACTTTCTTAGCTGCTTCGGCGTATGTAATCCCTTGGGACATTTTCAGTTGCTGAACTTCTGCACTCTTACTGGCCTCGCACCCCCGGGGTGCAGATCTGTGTTCCCATCCACAGTTGCTGCATTTAAGCTTAGCTCCTCTTTCACACTTACCATATTCATGATCAACATTATATCTTCCTCATCTTTGTTTGCTCTTGTACACTACCGCTATGTGGCAATACTTCTGGCATTTAAAGCACCTTAATGGTGGGGGAATTTAGCTGACCTCGTAGGTCGTAGTTTGGACGGTATTCTTTCCTCATCGAACTTCAACATAAAATCACACCATTATGAGTGTGTAAAGGGGTATAAGGGAAAGGAGGAGGCAAGAACCGGCTTGGCAATATAAATAATAGTTTAATAATAAACTGAACCAAAAACACACAAACATAAACAGACAGAGCAGCTGCCTGTAATTCTCTCTCTCTCTCGAACTGTCTTCTGCCTTTATCCCTGGCACGCCCCATCAGGCTGATTGCGTTGTTCCAGCCCGGCCCCGCCCTCCTCCGCTCTACTGAGTGGTTTTCAGGCATCTTGCTTCTGCCACTTTCCCTCCCATTATATTTTCTTAAATCTGATTTATCGGCACACTTATATGTCTTCCCAAATTTACTCCTCGTATCATCTTTTTACGATTAATCAGTGTTGCTTGCACTCTCTTCTCTTCAACCTTTTTTAATTTGTTAGCCTTTCCTTGTTGATTACTGTCCATGCAAAGAATCAATAGTGATCCTTCACGCAAAACTCTTGCACTCTGCGGCAAGGAGGTGGGTGGGGCTGGGCCGTAATGACGCACGCCCGGCCCCATATCAGGCTAATCAAGCCAACGAGAGGGACAAAGGACAGTTCGAGTTCAAGAGAGAGCTACAGGCAGCTGCCCTGTATGTGTTTCTGTTTGTGTGTTTTTGTGTAATTAAATATTATCTTTGATGCTTCGTCCAGTTCTCGCCACCTCCTTTCCATTGTACCCCGTTACATTGGTGCCGAAACCCGGGAAGGAGGAGGGATGCGCCGTAGTAGAGTCCTCACCACTACCATCCACCCCAAAGGAGCAGCCTTGGCCATCCGCCAGGGGATGGAGGAGCCCGGCCCCCTGAAAGCGGAGGAATGACCACCAGCCGCGAGGGGAGGAAGGGCTCCTTACCGACTGCCTGCAGTGGTCGTGCCACTGCCAGTAGCGGAGGAGGTCCCTACTGGCCACTAAAACGCAGACAACAAGGAAACAAGGAAAGGCATACTTGACAGAGGTGGCAGTTCGAGAGAGAGAGCTACAGGCAGCTGCCTTGTTTATGTTTGTGTGTTTTTGTTTATTAAATATTTCTTTGACACTTCGTCCGGTTCTCGCCTCGTCCTTTCCATTGTACCTCGTTACACACTCTTAGCCTCACACATCAGTTTGTTTATTGCGTTACATAAACTGGGTTCCACTCACCAAATGAGGCACCTTCTTGAACCAGTTTAATGATTTCTTTGTATTCATCATTTTGTTCTCCTGTTGCTACTACGTTTGCTCATTATCAGTTTCTTACAAATGAGAACTTGCATTTTGCTATTTTTTACGCTTTCCTCTACCGTTAATCATCTGTACATTATTCCACCCTTCATCATTCCCATCACCTGCTACCATTCCTCCTAGCTCACTTCCTGATCCGTCACTTCCCTCTGCCATCTCCTGGCCATTCACAGCCCGGCTGTTTGCCAATCCTCCGCACTGACAAAGACTAGACCAACACAAGGAGAATATAAAGGGAAGAAAATGAGGAAGGTAATGAAGGGAATAGGTGAGGACAATCAACTAATAATCAGACAGATAACCGGGCAAATGAGGGTGGGTGCGGGGTAATCACAAAATACACAGACACAAGTGCAAATAGCCATGATTAAACACAAAACCAAGTGCACTCACACAGCACTAGTGTCAGGATCTGGCCACAAAAACTATAAACAAAGACCAACCAAAGTGGCAGGATCCTGACACAAGATACACAAGATGGGTACAAACACAGAAATGGGTGGCAGGATCCCGACACAACAAAAAATCAACTAGAGAGTCGGGATGCTGACACATAATATTACAGTACACTGAAAAAATATATATTTTGTGATGAAGTAAATATAGCAGAAAAGATTTAGTACTTTCTGCATTAAATAAGTTAGTATAAGTGTGAACATTTGTGCTCGATTCAAACATATACAAATGAATGATCTAGCTCTTTTGTATTTTTACAATGTAAAGATGTACCTATTGTAGAAAAGTAGAAAGCCTTGTCATATTTATTAGCTAATTTGAGTAAATCTCACAGGAAATGACATACAAGTACATTTTACTTAACTTTTCAAAGCTGGTGTTCCCAGCATGCACCCCGGTGAATAATTAATGCGCTAACATGGTTTCAAGTTTATTTACACAGTTTTTATTGTTCATTTTGTTGTTACGTTTAGGAACGTTTTGTCTGTGAAGTCTGAAGTTAATTTTCTACTCAAAATTATCATGGCATCATGCTTTGTGCACTAAGTGTTCCGGTCTGTGTGCACAGCTCTGGGTCTTGTTTTTATTGCCATTAAAGCTAGGTGATGTTGCGTATTAGACTACATAGAATGCATTAAGCTTCCCTGTGGAAGGCGTGTGTATTTGTGCCATGTGCTACATGCAAGGATGGAATAAGAACTGAGAGGCCCATGGGCTGGTATACCATGGAGTCCCTCCATGCCGTTTCACGTGACTATGTTCACTTTTACGCATATATATTGTATAGTTTTCCCTAGCTTCATAAGCATGCATTTGGGCCAGTGGTGGCTCAGCAGTTGAGGCTCTGGGTTACTGACCGAAATGTCGGGTGTTCAAGCCCCAGCACCATCAAGATACCGCTGTTGGGCCCTTGAGCAAGGCCCTTGACCATATCTGCTCCAGGGGCGCTGTTTCATGGCTGACCCTGCGCTCTGACCCCAGCTTAGTTGGGATATGCAAAACCAACCTCATTTAATTAGCTCTGTACCTGTACTCTGCACAATGTCAATAAAGTTGAATCTTAATGCAATTCTGGAACTCTCCCTGCAAAAAGTATTTTCAAAAAAATAAATTTCCATCTATCACCTTCCTTCACAATAAACAGATCTGAAATGTCGGAAGCGATCTAACACAGCTGAGCACTCACACCTCAGACATCCATTAAATTTTGAATCGCATGCATGATTCCCACTGTTTCGTCATATATCTTGGCCACTGAATGTACTATAAGCTCAATCTAAGGGTTGTTGTATAACTGAGATATACAGTATAACATTTTGTTATCAATACTTGAAAACATATTTAAAAAAAGTAAAAAATGGCTCAATTTAAAGAAGACAACCTAAGGTAAAAGCTTACATGTAGTTCAACGTTGTGTCGATTGTAGTGACACAAGGGGCTTCTTTCGGGAGCCTCAGATACCTTTGAATATAAAAAAGGCCAACGCCAAACTGGCGAATAGAATTTGCATGTTCCGCCCCCGGACATATGGGTATAAAAGGCAGGGATTGTGCATCTGTTCAGTCAGATTCTTTCTTTGGAGCCGAGCGGTTGTGTGTTCAGTGAGCTGAAAAACTCACTGCTGTTCCACTCACCTCTAAGAGAACTTTGCTGTTGGAACTACGACATATGGCCAGCGGCTTTCTCCCTCCTCTGCACACCAGTGCAGTCCATGCCCCTGGATGCTTCGACAGCTTCCTAAAAGAGCAACAACTCCTCTAAAATAGTTATTTTCTATAAAAGGGTTAACGCATTGGTGTCGAACGTCTTTGTCAAGATTTCTCTCCACTTCTGATGGTCATAGCGCTGCCTTGTGTCTGGGTCACAATCAAACCGAGGTAGCGTTTGTGGATTGCTCATGTACTCATTGTGAGAACTTGACCATGGCATCTTTGCGGTCGCGGCTTTCCATTCTCAAGGGGAACACCACTCCAGCCGCCGCTGGTGTTGCTCCTTCTTACCACGGGATTGAGGATGACTGGTGGGTTCAGTGGGCACGGTTTTGCCGGGTAAATCCCCACGAACCACTCGCCCCCCAGCCCGCTCCATTGCTTCCATCCGGGCTCGACGTGAGACCGGCTAGCCTCATGGCCAGTCTGATGTCTCTGTTGATGACATGGAGCAGGATGATGACGTCGCCGCTGCATCGGAGAGTGTTGTGGCATCTGATGCGGAGGACTTCAGGTACACAGGGCTAGATGGTTCGCCGCTCTAAACCATGCCCCCCCCCCCCCCCCCCCCACACACACACATTTCCTTTCTTCCAGGAGGTGCACGACAAGTTAACGAGGTTGTGGAGGGGACCTTTTACTGACTGGAACCGACCTCCTCACTCGTCCGCTCTCACGGAGGTCCACCAGGTGGACAAAGCGGTTGCGATGCACCTGTGGCAGCAAAGTGCATGCACTTGGCGGGATCACCCCACACTCCCCTCCAAGGCCTGTAGGGCGATGTAGAACAACCTACAGGGCCTCTGGACAGGCCGCCTCTGCCCTGCATGCCATGGCCCTCCTGCAAGTTCACCAGGCCAAGGCACTAAAAGATCTGCATGTGAGTAGTCCTGATCCTGATGTGCTGCAGGAACTGCGCTCATCTACCGACCTCACCTTCCGGGCCACGAAGGTCAAAGTGTGGGCACTCGGACAGGCGATGGCCATCCTTGTGGTCCAGGAACGTCATCTATGGCTGAACTTGGTCGAGATGCGGGAGACTGACAAAGCCCGCTTTCTCAACGCCCCCATCTCCCAGCTCAGTCTATTCGGCGACACTGTTGAAGACTTGCAGACGGAGAAAGCAGATGGAGGCCATCCAACACATCCTACCTCGCCCAGTCTGTTCGCCGAGAGCATCCCCCTGCGGCAGCAAGAAACCAGCAGGTAGCTCTGCCTCAACCAGGGCCCAGATAGAGCTACCTGCAGCGGACACCCCCATCTCAGGAAGCTCCTCAAGGACCCAGAAGGCACCCAAGCTTTCCTGAGATGGACTACCCAGGGGACGAAATGTTCGCACAGGATCTGGTAGACAGACTACTCCTTCCCCTGGTGGAGGGACGGGAGGAGAAACCATGGTTTCCGTATTTTCACTTGCTGTACCCACTTTTTCAATAAAAGAGCGATTTCCTCATCCCCTGGGATGCCCGCAAATGCGTTCTCACGGTGCCTGATATCAAACTCTTACAGGCAAAATGGCACTCTGGATGTACAAACTTCACCTCCACATCCACGTCTGTACAGCGTTCACAACCCCGGCCGGCTGGTTCTGATGAGTCCAGAGGACGCCTCACTAGGACCTCCTCCTCAGTCACTAACTCGCCTCCTACCGTGTACGCAGAGCAAGGTAATTGCCTTGAGTTTTTTCTCAGCACACATGCCTCAGGATGCAACTTTGCCTCCTGACACAACACTACCTGCTCCCTGCCACTGCGAAGCCCCACCGGGTATGTCAAAAATGATCGTCCCCTTAGTGCCTCTCATGCAGAGCTTGGACACGTGGCTTACAATTTCCTACCTGTCGCAACACTTTACGGCTCACTTTTTCTTGCACACAGCTATCATATTGCTTCTGAAGATATGGATTAAACCACTGGAGAAGTTCTGGCCTCCATTCACTTGCATTGTATGGGTATGCAGAGCTGATATATTCTCCCATAAATCTTTGTTTGTGTTCAGCAGAAGACAGTCGAACACATCTGGCATGGCATGAGGGTGAGTAAATGGTGAGAAGTATTTATTTATTTTTTTGCATGAACTGTCACTTTAAGTACCTACCCTTAAAATACAGGAAGGAGATTTGTTTTCTGAAGTAAATCTTTTGTGCTCCTTCGCTATATGTTTTGCATCCCCAAAATGCAAAAAAAACAAAAACAAATCCTCATTCTCATTACTGTAATTTTGTAAAAATTTATTATTTAAATTGATGGAATTTGTTGTGCCATTCATTTCCTTTAATAAAAAAATATTCTTGTATTAAAGTATTGTGGCGCTGCAATGACAATTGAGTATCAAGGTTAAGAATTATGAGAATAAAAAACTGAAAAGTAAAAGTTGCACTTGCATTATGTAAATTATAATTTTACAATCATAGCCCAAATATAATATATAATAAAAAATGGTAAAAAAATATATTTTGACCTTGGTGTAAAATATATTTTCCATGTTTTCGTTCAAGGTTGTTTGAGAAGAAATGGAAGCTAGATAAATATAGCTATGTCCAAAAGCTCTCAGCAGCACTACCTGGTTTACAAACAATATCAGGTGATAATGATCTTAGAAGGTCAGTTAGTTCTTTCTGTCTCTCCTTAACATTACAGCAATCTGTCTGTGGGAGGAGAGGTCTGGTCTGGCCCTTATTATACTCCAGAAAGTACTTCACGCGCACACACAAACACCTTTAATTTACCTCCCCGTTAAATTGCACTAATATTTTTTTTATAGGTACTGACTAATGCATACATGCACTCTCCCAGTCAAACATTTATTCACATATACCTGGTTGCCATCAACTGTGTAGTCATGTTTTGCTGCATAGACTTTGGCTACTGAGACTGCTACGGCATAACCGATCACAGCTGTGGAAAAACTGGAACCCAGAATTTTGCCAGTAAGTGCTAAATCTGGTGACTGGGCTTGAGCAAGCCTGTGGGACATAAACACATAAACATAATAATTGTAGATCCACAGGTTCTGTAAGTTGTCCAAGTATTGTGGGCCTTTGTTATATATAATGCCCTCTGATTACTTTTCTAACTCTAAACAAGCTTTATTGGCATCTGTTGAATAACTTTACAGGGACAATAATGATAATAAGTCAATGTAAATGTATTGCATGTCCATCAGACCTCATCTGGAAGCAAGAAAGGCCACAGGAAGTGCTCTTACCCCATTGGGAGGCTGTGCACAATACTAGTACTGTACTTGTTGTTCAGGTCCATCACATGAAAGATTGCATAAGCTATCACTGTCTATCATTGGTGCCACAGAAACCAGCAATGCATAGGCCACACCTGTACAGCACATTGAAACCATGACCACCTTCAAATGCCATGTCATCATTGCAGTTTTCATGGTTTTATTTACAGAGTGGAACTTACCTTGTAAACAGCATTCCAGTCCTGTGATGATCCCAGAGATGACATCACCAGGCAACCACTGCTTGACTGGGTATTTCAGAAGCCAATCCAGGATTGGGAGAACCCATTCATTTTCTGAATGGCCCATTTATCAGTACATCTGTAGTATATTTAATTAGAAAGCAAGCTGTCAACTTAGAAAATATACTATGTGCTATAGATGTATTAAGTTTCTCATATTATGTTGTGCAGACTCACTTACAGGTTCTTCTCAGTTGTTCTTGAAAGCTCCTGGCCACTTGGGCTTGTCTCTTATTGACGTCATCAAAGACCTGGTTTAAGTATATAGGTCGTAACACATGGTATTCATTTTCATGATGACACGTATCCATCATGACTCCTGATTTGTATGTAAGTCCCGCTTTGTGTGATGTTTTTTACAGCCTTGTATCCGATAAGAGATTATTAGATTCTGTATTGAAAATGGTACTGCGTAGTTTGTTGACATGCTATACTCCATCTAAATCTATTTTAAATTGCATTTTGCTAATTATTTTACCAGTACTATTCATGCAGCATTTATGAATTAATTTTAATTGAAAGACTATTTGGACTATTTGTACTTTTAAACATTGTTTTTCTACATGGCAGGGCCATTTAAAATGAAATATGCTGACCATAGATCCATTTACATTTTAACGTAAGATCTTCATGTTGATAAAAAGAATTCCATGGACATTATGCATCAACTGCCCTAGAACATTACCTAAAAAAGTATGTTATCTTTTAATTAGATCAGTACATTACAAGCTGGTCCATAAAATCTGATTGCATAGACCAAAAGAGCCTTGGTCTCGAAGATCACTGAACTCTAACATGGCCAACAAGCCAATGCCCATGTATGCCACAGCCAACGAGCCAATGTTACCAGCCTCGTCATTCCCCGAGTCTGCACCGCCAACTTCTGCCTCATGGAGGAGGAGGAGGAGGAGGGATTTCGTCTGAGTCTCAGCCTGTGTTCATGACCACAGAGGTCGTTCCCGAGTCTCAGTCCTCGCCCCTGACCACAGTGGTTGTTCCTTAGTCTCTGTTCATGCCCACATGCCCACGACCACAGAGGTCGTTCCCGAGACTCTTCATGCCCACAACCACAGAGGTCGTTCCCGAGACACTGTTCATGCCCACGACCACAGAGGTCACTCCCTAGTCTCTGTTCGTTCACGACCTCGGAGGTGGTTTCCAAGTCTCTGCCCATGTTCATGACCACAGAGGTCATTTCCGAGTCTCAGTCCTTGCCCCGACCACAGAGGTCATTCCAGAGTCAGCTCCAGGCCATGTCACAGCCACGCCAGTGTCAGCTCCAGGCCATGTCACAGCCACGCCAGAGTCAGCTCCAGGCCATGTCACAGCCACGCCAGAGTCAGCTCCATACCATGTCACTGTCACGCCAGATTCCGCTCCATACCATGTCACCGCCACACCTGTGTCTGCTCCATGCCATGTCACGCCTCAGCCTGCTCCATGCCATGTCACAGCCACGCCTCAGCCTGCTCCATGCCATGTCACAGCAATGCCTTGGCGTGTTCCATGCCATGTCACAGCCATGTCTGAGTCTGCTCCATGCCATGTCATGTCTCAGCCTGCTCCATGCCATGTCACAGCCACGCCTCAACCTGCTCCATGCCATTTTACAGCCATCCCTCAGCCTGCTCCATGCCACAACTGAACCTCAGTCTGCCCCATGACATGTCAAGGCCAAACACCAGACTGCTCCATGCCATGTCACAGCCAATCCCCAGACTTCTCCATGCCATGTCACAGCCGAACCTCAGACTGCTCCATGCAATGTCACAGACGAACCTCAGTCTGCTCCATGCCATGTCATAGACAAACCTCAGTCTGCTCCATGACATGTCACAGCCAAGCCCCAGACTGCTCCATGCCATATCATAAGCAAGCCTCTGCTCCTTGGTCCAGGCCCGCCTCTGCTCCACAGGGGACCTCCATCCCTACAACTCCACCATGGTCCTTAGCCCCATCAGCTCCGCCCCTCGAGCCTCTCATGCCATGTCTGGGTTCCAGTGAGGCACTTACAATGGAAGTGAATGAGGGTCAATCGGTAAACAGTAAAGTACTTACTATTTCAAAAGTATTACCACAATATGTAAATAATATGCATTAAACATGATTTTAGTGTGATAAAATTGGCTACTAAAGTTTTCTGTAGAAAGTTATATTTAATTTTACAATGATGACATTAAACCATAAATCGAATGTAAAAACGATTTAAACATCTATCTGTCTGTCTGTCTGTATATCTTTTTTTATTTATAAATAGTTTCCAAATGGGGTTTTGTCCCCACAGATTTTGCTTACCTTAATCTGTAAATGCATGGGAATTTCACCAAACACTCTTACTTATTCAGATCACTTAGAGACCCGGCACAAATGGATCTACAAATTGCCCAGATAGTGTCAAATTTTCTAAATATTTTCAAGAAAATTAGAAAATTCTAATAATAATTTTGATACATTTAGATGTTTTAGTTTTTATATATCGAAGAGAAAATGCAACAAATCAAGACAAATGTACAATTGAACAGGTTTCATTCTTTTCATGCTGAGATGCAACTGGTTGCCAAAAACATACTGAGCTTCACATAACACAAGAAACACATAAACAACACATAATCTACCATAAGTATTTTTTCAGGCACTTATTGTGTTTAAATAGATGTACAGCTTACAATATTTCAGTAGTACACCCAAATGACAATAGTCATATCATACTGTTCACATGCTGTAGCCTAATTGCTATAGTTTACTTCCATGTTATTTATTACCAAATGTATCTCAATAAATCAGTGAAACATCAGTGCCACTTTGAGTATGAAATAGTATGTACACTATATATGTTTACATGCATGTGGAATACTGAAAAATCACAATTGTTGGTAATTCATTGTTGCACAGAAAATATATAGTGTTTATTTGTATGAAAATAGTACTTATTCCTTTTGTAATAAACAAATAAACAGATATCCTGTGATAGTAAATAAATATAGATATGAAATAATCATAAAATACAATTTATGGAAGTTTTTTCATACCCTTAACACTTTTGGCACTATACATTTTTTTAATATATATTTTTATTTTATTTATTTATTTGGCGCTTTCTTTTTTTTTCTTTCTTTCTTTCATTATTTTTTTTTTCCTTTTTGTGTAACATATTTGTAAGAGAGAGATTGAAGAATACTAAAGAGGTGTAAGCACAATTCCGAAAAATGAATGAGGTACAGGGGGTGGAATTAGGTCCGGGGTCACTAAAGAACAGAGGTATGCGTTTAAGTGTTATGGGGCAGTTTTATTCACAAGTACAGTGCGTACACAGGTCTAAGATCATTGTTTTGAAGCAGAAAACAACTTAGTTGCCCATACTACTAAAGTTAGTTTGCTTAGTTTGCCTTGACTGTTCCACAAAGTTTTCTCTCTAATGGCCTCCTCAAGGACTTGACTCACTCTCTAAAAGTTAATAATGTTAAAGATAATAAAATATGAGGAATGCACTGAGATTGCAGAGTAAACTGCAGAAAACTCGCTGCTAAAGCTTCTTAAAACACTTTTATAGATTCAAACACCGAACAAGCATGCAATAAACTACCAGCGAAATGAGTGAACTTTGACCTGACTGACCACTTTTACACTGAGGCCATTGCGCTTCGCCTCGCGCAAGAGCACCGTGTTTTTTAGACGCGGTGTCATTCAAAAAAGAACGCCAACGTTTTTCATACGCATCTCGAGACACATGCGTTCTGTTCTATATTCGTTGCGTCTCTCTCACTCTCACTCTCTCTCTCTCTCTCTACGCAAGAACGCGTGCGGTCTGAACGGCCCCTAAAATGCCCTAAAAATAATGCACCCTCCTATGAAGCAGCTAGCTAGGTAGGCGGCTTACTACCAGGTTTCGAGACAGACACACTCTCTCTCTCTCTCTCTCTCTCTCTCTCTCTCTCTCTCTCTCTCTCTCTCTCTCTCTCTCTCTCTCTCTCTCTCTCTCTCTCAGTTCCGCAATGTGAAGCAGTATCCGCAAGATAATCTCAGAAAGTGAGCGCGATATTTTATTGTCGGCGTTATGGATCTGCAAAGCGAGCTGCTGAAGTCCATCTGGTACGCGTTCACATCTCTGGATGTAGAGCAGAGCGGGAAAGTGTCCAAGTCGCAACTAAAGGTCAGATCACCTGTGAACCTTTAATACGAAACTCTGGTGTTCAGGTGGTATCCATTAATTAAATTAACTTTTACACAGTCAATTGTTTCTTTAAAAGCCTATATTTTGTACAACGTTTTCCATTGTATAGCCTTTATTTGCATTGTCACGTTTTACTGATTTAAGAGGTTGTTGCAAAGTAACAACAGTCTTAATCAGTCATTACAAACCTCAATATTCCATGCTATAAATGCTATCTAAAAATGATCAGATATCTGCAAAGTTTATTGCTGTTTTCAATTGCCAGTTGTTTAATTATATTGATTGGGAAATATAATTGGATTACTGGTCAGTGAGCTTATATGACAGGATCCGATCTGCATGCAGATAGCTTTGACAGTCTTTCTCGTGTTTAAACATGTTTCCAAGTCGGCTCCTTATGTTAAAAAGCATGCATTAACAGATATGGTTCCAGACATGCTAGATGTGATGCAGGCAGCGTTTTTGCCATTGCCTGCAAAATGTCCTCACTCATTACTCTGTGACCAAATGTATTTGTCTTTAGGTTATTGTACATTATATAAGTCAGTCCCATTGCTGAGTTCACCTTGGAACAAAGTCCTATGATGGCATCTTTTAAATCATGTCAGTCTCTCATAGCGAAGGAGTTACTGGATGACAGGTCACATGTGGATTGGAAGATCTGATAATTTTGCATTGGCATACATGTGGATTATTTACAATTTAAGAATTGTTAGCAGTGTAATAAATATGTATTGGACACTTAAGCCACTCTTGGTGTCACGACAGTAGAAGATATGAAGAAAAAGAATGTTATTGCATAAGATAACAAAATATTAAAACAGGTGGCAATGATGACACCTTTTCTCAGAATAACTGAGCCATTTTTTAAACTACATTAAACTAACTGGGCCCACAAAACCTGTGTGTGTGTGTGTGTGTGTGAGAGTGTGTGTGTGTGTGTGTGTGTGTGTACTTAGATATTGTGATGATTTTGTTCACACTGTCTTGACCACTTGTGTGTGCAGTTTTGTTTAGCTTATTTTATGGACTAGAGCTCCCCACAATTACAGTAAAACCTGCAAAACTTACAAAAGAAGTCAACGGAAGCTCCCACCACAATATGACCAAAATCTTATATCATGATATGAATAATTTTATTTCACGATAACTATATAAACTCAGTGAAAAAGAAACTTCCTCTCACTTTCAACTGCTTTTATTTTCATCAAATTTAATGTGTAAATATTTGTATGAACGTAAAAAGATTAAAAAACTAATACATAAACTGAGCAAGTTTCACAGACATGTGACTAATGGCACTTTTCCACTGCATGTTACGGTTCGACTCGAGTCTACCCGCTTTACTTTTCTGAGCTTGCTTTTCCACTGCTGTTTAGTGCCGCCTCAACGTGGGTGGGATTATAGGCTGATTGTCATAATTGCACCACCTCTACTACCGTGACATCATCTTAAACGCAACACAAAACAATAAACAATAACACAACCGCTAGCTGTTAGCTACTAGCTCATTGTGCTGCACAAACCAGTTGTTGCACGGTGATTTTACACAAGTCTAACAATTAAATTGGCCTGGTTGTTTTAGAAGCAAGCTTTCCAGTGGCTGGTCAAGTAAATAAAGTGAAGCTTTCAAGCAGAGTATAGAGTTAACAATACATACACAACATACATTTCTGGGGGGAATGGCCCTAGCCCTCAACCTCCAATACAACAGGTCCCAGACATGCTCAATAGGATTGAGATTCAGGCTCTTCACTGGCCATGGCAGAATTCTGATATTCCTGTCTTGCAGGAAATCACTCACAGAATTAGCAGTATGGCTGGTGGCATTGTCATGCTGGAGGGTCATTTCAGGATGAGCCTTCAGGAAGGGTACCACATGAGGGAGGAGGATGTCTTCCCTGTAACGCACAGCATTGAGACTGCATGCAATGCCAGCAAGCTCAGTCCGATGATGCTGTGTCACACCGCCCCAGACCATGACGGACCCTCCACCTCCAAATCGATCCCACTCCAGAGTACAGACCTCGGTGTAACGCTCATTCCTTCTATGATAAACGCGAGTCCGACCATCACCCCTGGTGAGACAAAAACCTCGACTCGTCAGTGAAGAGCAGTTTCTGCCAGTCCTGTCTGGTCCAGTGAAGGTGGATTTGTGCCCATAGGCGATGTTGTTGCCGGTGATGTCTGGTAAGGACTTGCCTTACAACAGGCCTACCAGCCCTCAGTCCAGCCTCTCTCAGCCTATTGCGGACAGTCTGAGCACTGCTGGAGGGATTGTGCATTCCTGGTGTAATTCGGGCAGTTGTTGTTGCCATCCTGTACCTGTCCCACAGGTGTGAAATTCAGATGTACCTGATCCTGTGCAGGTGTTGTTACACATGGTCTGCCACTGCGAGGATGATCAGCTGTCCTTCCTGTCTCCCTGTAGTGCTGTCTTAGGCGTCTCACAGTACAGACATTGCAATTTATTGCCCTGGCCACATCTGCAGTCCTCATGCCTCCATGCAGCACACCTAAGGCATGTTCATGCAGATGAGTATGGACCCTGGGCATCTTTCTTTGTGTTTTTCAGAGTCAGTAGAAAGGTCTCTTTAGTGTCCTAAGATCTATAATACATTTTCCCCAAGAAACTCAACATCTTCTCAAAGCAATGCAACAAAGAAAATAATACCTAAGTATAAAAATATTAAACAAATATAAACACTTCATTAGTCTCTTAATTATAAAGTCATCTCTATAGAGATTACTGTATATTAACATTATTATAGTCTGTATGCATACATGGTCATTTTTCTTCTAATATCAAACATCATCAAACAGAATTTTAATAATGGTGATGGTGTGTATTTTAAAACCCCTTTATTTTGGTACATGACTCAGTGTTTAAGCTGTTTTCCTCGTCTGTGTTGGTTAGAATGTCGGGCTGTCTAGCCGTTAGAGATGTTTGACTTCCTCTAGAGCACTTTAAGGTAAAGAAGCTCAGTAGAATTCAAATGGGTTACGTCAGTTTTGTGGTCTGTGACGCAATATCGAGAAAATCCGGATTGAGTAGCGCGATCCCCCTCTCTGGAGCACAAATATCAGGAAGCCTGCTGGACTTGCACACACTTCGGTGCCCCAGAGGTTGCACATGCGACTTCAAACACAGATGGGTATGAGAAGATAAGAAGCATATATAGCACTTATGAAGCACCAAATGCAAGATGAATGTCATTGAATTTGTCTAATTTTTTTAATGCTGGAAAAACCCTGTCCATGTTTTGTCAATTCTCTCAGTCTCATGTGAAGTCCTGCCCATGATAGATATGCATACGCACATGGATATTTACATATTGCGATAGCAAAATCTCCATCGATTGACACTTTATATCATTGCCACAATATATTATCATCAAATGTCCCAGCCCTAATGTGTGTGTGTGTGTTTCTCTACAGGTTCTGTCACACAATCTCTACACAGCGCTCAATATTCCTCATGATCCTGTGGCATTAGAGGAGCACTTTAAGGACAATGATAACGGGCCAGTGTCCAACCAGGGCTACATGCCCTATCTCAACAAATATATCCTGGCAAAGGTCTAATAACTCTCTAAAAAGCAATAATAATAATAATAATAATATGTAATTTAGACATCTGGATGTAACATAGGATAACAATTTGCTGTATATTAAATGTAATTTAAAAATGAAAATGGGTCTGTTGGAGTGATCTTTACAAGGTGGTTAAAAGTGATATGTTAATCCACAGGCCATTGAGGGGACGTTCAATAAAGAAACATTTGATGAGCTGTGCTGGACAATGACATCAAAGAAAAACTGCAAGCCCAGCATTTACCAGGGTCTGTGTTCACAGAGAGACTGTTTCAAACTCTTCTGCCTCTTCAACCTGCTCTCTGAGGACTGTTACCCATTAGTCATCATTCAACCGGAGGTGAGAGAGAGGAAGAGAGATAGAGAGATAACAACCCATACTAGTTACTACAAATAACCATAGCTGAACTTAAATTTAACCAGACTATAATATAATATATTTTGATAAATAAAATAATATACAGTAGGTACCTTCAAACAGACTAAAGCATTCATAGGTAGAATTTGTATTTACCTTAAAAATACACCACCTAATGCTGTTTAACCTTTGTCCAAACTAATAAAATTTAGCTTTTATAAGGCAGCATTTTTGTGATGCTTTTGTGAGAGTTGACCCTTGAAGCAAGTCTTTAAACTTAAGAAATTAAGTGACGCTCATTATACAAACAGTGTTCGAATGTAAAGCTTGTTTTGCTTTTTCATATTTCTCTGTTTTATGGCAGGAAGTGACACAGCGATTGGAAGTTTGTGTGTATATCTGTTTGTTTCCTGATGATAGCACTCACAAAATATAGATTTTAATCAATCAGCTCAATTTGAGGATGTGTTGCAATTTGCATGTCTTGCTGCTCTTTGACAGTATATGCATCTGTGTTCGCTTGCCTCCTTCCCCGATTCTGTTTTCTTCAACATGGAGATATCATTTTTTGAATTTGCTTTTTTACGTATTTTACAGCTTTGAAAATTTATGACAAGAACACATGAAATGTTCAGTTTAAAATGGTTCTGACAGTCAAACTAAAAATAAATGGCATAATGACTAAACATCAATAGGGATGTGCACGTGTGAGAATGACAGTTATACTGTGTTTGTAATGTTTGTTGGAGTTCGGTGTGTAAATGATCCATTAAATGCCTTACAATAAGCCTTGAATTTGCATGAAATGAATCGTATAATGTAATCACGCATGCTAAATCACACACATCTGAATGATCATTCGTGATGTTCCTGTCTTGAGCTCAAAACGCACTTACAAACACCAACAAGTGTTTGAAATAACATCCGACTTGGAACTGATGTGGATTCCGATCACAGAATGAAGCAGAATTACATTAATTATTGAGTTGTGATGCTTACTCTTACGCATACTAATCACTTTCATACTAAATATACTTTATACTAAATCAAATACCAGAGACCGCTTAGAAAAATGTCTCATGTGCTGAGAATGTGCTAATGTGCTAACCATAAAATATAAATCATAAAAGTTTAAGAACAACTTTATGGTCAGAATGGGACCTTTTGAATCACGCTCGCGCCAGAGAATTTTTGCACCTCGACCTGTAATTGGCCAAAATGCTCCGTTCGACTTTTTCGAGACCCTCTACTCTTCCCTGCGGAACATGGAAGCTTGACCTCTGACCCACTTTCTGTAGATCTGCTGTTTGAATTTTAGAATATCGAATTTGGTGTTCTGAATTTCTTCTTCATCTTGAAAACTTGAAGCTGTATTTTTTAAAACGGAATATTTACAGTGTAAGAATTCAGAACCAAAAATTTGCTGTTTGAAAATACATTATTTATAAAATTGTGCCATAAAAAACACAATTCAATTTGGTTAAATGTGAAATATCCAGGATTGGAAATTGCAAAATCACACTTATAATTCAAATTCAAAAGTCTATAATTCAAATTTACACAATTCAAATTCAAATTGTTTTGTCGTATTTCTGGCTCCATATGCTAATTTGATCTTTCCTGCTAACGCTGATGAATTGCAAGCTACATATAAATAATTTCAACAATCTTCTCTATATACTAAAAGTCAG
The DNA here is from genome assembly GCA_032164185.1 of Moxostoma hubbsi. NCBI lineage: Eukaryota > Metazoa > Chordata > Actinopteri > Cypriniformes > Catostomidae > Moxostoma > Moxostoma hubbsi. The sequence continues at coordinate 11,620,623 of JAVLUX010000041.1, forward strand.
GTATGCTGATTCACAGTAACTGACATAAACAATGTTAATCTGTAATTATTCAGCAAGGTAAACTACATTAACACATGAAATGAATGCTTTGTTGCAATGTTGCAATGCAATGTTTAAGATAATGCAAAAAGACCCATTCATCAGTGTAAGTTGGTTATACAGAAAATATATACATTCTATTCTGTTATTATAAAAGAATAGTACATCGATATATCAACATGACAGTTGTGATGGAATCACCTCAATACTGAATTGTGTCACCATATATATAATGTACATTCTATTTTATAAACAGCTACTGTCATCATCCACCAAATGTAGCTAACAGCTATTGATATAGATGGCTAGCTAGCTAACACCGACATAGGCTATCGTATAAATGCAGTCAATGTATCATGCAAAGAAAAGTGATTATTCAAACTACAGTCTCACATAGTCTGACCTACACTATATCCACACATTGATTTAGCCCTGTTCCAGCACTGGAGAGTCAAATATAATATACAGTCTCAAAGTTTGTAGTAAAACAATCATAACTGTAATTTGAATTATGCTACCTCATCTGTCAGCATGATGTCAGTGAATCACGTTCAGTCTCTTTGTACGTTACGTCATTGTTTTGGCCAGTGCTTGCGTCCCTATGGAGTGTGTGCACGGGCATGAGCCACAGGTGTCATTAATAACAAGGGTTTCTGAATCTTACATACTTCACCTTTAAGAATAATGGTAATTACACTGAAAAAATGGAAAGCAGCTCTATTGAAAATACTGTACTAAACCAGTACACTTGAAATCAACTCATACATTTATGTGTGAGATGAGAACCTAATTATATTGTGTAAAGACCAAGTGATATTCAACACAGGCTTCAAAATGTGATATGATCACATTGCTATGAATTGTTCAACTTAATTCAGATTTCTAACGGATGGTGTTCACTCAAAATTATTTTTACTGCTTGCACAATTAAATTATTTAAAATGAGCTTATGCAACACAATTCTTTATCATTTTGTCTCAACTTAATTTCATATGAATTTCAACTGTATATAATATGCTAATGTGTTTTTTGTTAGCTACCAATAAGCTGTGAGGCTCAATGGAGTTATTTGAACAGATCACATTTAAGATAGGTAACTCAATTTGTTTAGTTTTTCACTGCATAAAGAATTTGAGTGGAGCCTACATTTTAATTTCATGTATAAACACAAAAACAACTAATTAATAATTCAACTAATAAACAACCACAATTTAATTATGTTAAACCAACAAATTTTTGTTTTAAGGGTACAAAAAACGTCTCGGTTACGTATGTAACCTCCGTTCCCTGATGGAGGGAACAAGACGTCGTGTCGAAGAAGCGACACTAGGGGTCTCTCTTGAGCGCCGAAAGATACCTCTGATCTATGAAAAAAGGCCAATGAGAGTTGGCGAACAGTATTTGCATACTCCGCCTCCGGATACGGATATAAAGGCGAGAGAAATACGCTCGTTCATTCAGGATTTTTCTGAGGAGCCGGGAGTGTACCGGGCACCTCAGCGGCTCGGCTCAGCGACGTGGCCGGGAAGACACGACGTCTCGTTCCCTCCATCAGGGAACGGAGGTTACATACGTAACCGAGATGTTCCCCGTCTGTCGCTCACTTCGACGTCGTGTCGAAGAAGCGACACTAGGGGTCCACTTCAAAACTCGCCATGCGCTGAGCCGTGTACGTGTACTGCTGACACAGAAGCGGGCAGGTATTTGCACGTGCACAAGTGACCAACTGTGTTCAGGCTGCACGTACTCTTCCCCAATGCCCCGAAAAAGCGTCAGCATCCTTTTGGTTACCCTAGGGGGGAACAAGGTGACGCTCCCAACTAGGGAACGGGCCAAGCCTGACTGGGCCTCTTTTCTCTCTATGTTTTCTCGGCATAGAGCAAGAGCAGCCGGGGCCCTTACCGCATCGAGGGAAGGGGGTCTTATTCCCGAATTCCTATTCTTTTAGGGGGAAAAGACCCTGCAGAGGCCACACCCGCCCGGCAGGGGAGGTAAAGGTGGCAAAATACATCACATGGCCACTTTGGGCATGTGGGAGAAAATGGCGCGGTGGTAGATCCAACCTCGAGGAGGGGGGAGTTGCTACAACACGGCGACCGGAGGGCAGCGAAGGACTGCCTAAGGGAGACGCGGGTCAGCTCGTAAGGTGACCGTACCACGGAAATACACACAGGAGGAGTCCCGTGGGAGGCTTGATCTGTGGAGCACCTATTCCAGTAGGGGTAGCCGGAGGTACCCGTAGTGGACTGGACCAGCACGTTCCTCCGCTGAATTGCTGCGGGCCCGAAGGGCTAGGGAGGAATCAACCAGGGACCTAGGTCCTCTGGGACAAAAGCGCACTGTTTTGCCTTGGCAGAGGGAAACGGCGCTGGAACAAGCGATTCACCTGGTCATATCGTCGACGTGTACCGAGTTCTACGGGCTCGGACCTGAGAGAACACGGTATGAGACTGACTCAACCCTGAGATTGTAGAATCTCGTAAAGGTGTTAGGTGCTGCCCAGCCCGCAGCTCTGCAGATGTCTGCTAGGGAGGTGCCCCTTGCCAGTGCCCATGAGGATGCCACACTCCTAGTGGAGTGGGCCCGAACCCGTAAGGGGGGTGGCACGGCCTGGGTGTGGTAGGCCAATTGAATGGCCTCCACCATCCAGTGAGACAACCTCTGTTTGGAGACAGCGTTCCCTTTCTGCTGTCCTCCAAAGCAGACAAAGAGCTGCTCAGAGCGCCTAAAGCTCTGGGTGCGTTCCAGGTAGGCACGTACCGGACACAATAGTGAGAGGGCTGGGTCTGCCTCCTCCCGGGGCAACGCTTGTAGGTTCACTACCTGATCTCTAAAGGGCGTGGTAGGAACCTTGAGCACATAGCCCGGTCGAGGTCTTAGGATCACATGAGTGTCTGCCGGACTGAACTCCAGGCAAGTGTCGTTAGTAGAGAACGCTTGCAGGTCCCCGACCCTCTTGATGGAGGCGAGCGCGATCAGCAGGGCCGTCTTTAGAGAGAGGGCCCTGAGTCCAGCTGATTCTAGTGGCTCGAAAGGGGATCTCTGAAGACCGGCGAGGACCACCGAGAGATCCCAGGAGGGGAACAGGTTTGGCCGGGAGGGGTTTAACCTCCGGGCGCCTCTTAGGAACCTGACGATTAAGTCGTGCTTGCCCAGAGACTTGCCGTCTACTGGGTCGTGGTGAGCTGCGATAGCGGCAACATACACCTTCAAGGTGGACGGGGACAGCCTCCCCTCCAACCTCTCCTGTAGGAACAGGAGCACCGACCTAACTGCGCACCTCTGTGGGTCTTCTGCCCGGGAAGAACACCAATTGACAAACAGACGCCACTTCAGGGTGTAGAGTTGCCTGGTAGAAGGGGCTCTGGCTTGGTTGATCGTGGCTACGACCGTGGGTGGTAGACCAGCTAGATCTTCCGCGTCCCGTCCAGGGACCAGACGTGGAGGTTCCAGAGGTCTGGGTGCGGATGCCAGAGCGTGCCCCGTCCCTGAGAAAGAAGGTCCTTCCTCAGGGGAATTCGCCAGGGAGGGGCTGTTGCGAGGAGCACGAGGTCCGAGAACCAGGCCCGGGTGGGCCAGTAAGGAGCCACGAGAGTGACTTGCTCCTCGTCCTCCCTGACCTTGCACAGCACCTGTGCAAGAAGGTTCACTGGGGGAAATGCGTACTTGCGCAGCCCCACCGGCCAGCTGTGTGCCAGTGCATCTGCCCCTAGGGGAGCCTCTGAGCGGGCGTACCAGAGCAGGCAGTGGGAGGTCTCTCGGGAGGCAAACAGGTCTACCTGGGCCTTGCCAAACCGTTCCCAAATCAGCTGAACCGAGTGGGGGTGAAGCCTCCACTCTCCGCCAGGCAAGCGTTGTCGTGACAGCGCGTCCGCCATCACATTGAGGTTGCCGGGGATGTGAGTGGCACGCAGCGACCTGAGTCGGTGCTGGCTCCAAAGGAGGAGACGACGGGCGAGTTGTGACATGTGACAGGAGCGTACGCCGCCTTGGCGATTTATGTACGCGACCGCAGTGGTGCTGTCCGACCTGACCAGGACATGTTTGTCGCAAATTAACGGGAGAAACTGCCACAGGGCTAGAAGGACGGTCAACAACTCGAGGCAGTTGATGTGCCAACGCAGCTGGGCCCTTTTTCAACGGCCTGAGGCTGCGTGCCCGTTGCAAACGGCGCCCCAACCCAATCTGGAGGTGTCGGTCGTGACCAGGACGCGTCTGGACACCTGCTGTAGGGGTACTCCAGCCCGTAAGAAACAGAGGTCTGTCCAGGGGTTGAATGTTTGTTGGCAGGCGGGGGTGATTGTTACCCGGTGCGTGCCGTGGCGCCATGCTCGTCTCGGGACTCGGGTCTGGAGCCAGTGTTGGAGCGGTCTCATATGCATCAACCCCAGCGGTGCGACCGCCGCGGAGGACGCCATATGCCCCAGGAGCCTCTGGAAAAGTTTTAAGGGGACTGCTGTGCCTGGCCTGAAGGCGGCGAGGCAGTTCAACACTGACTGGGCACGCTCGTTGGTGAGACGTGCGGACATTGAGACCGAGTCTAACTCCATCCCGAGAAAAGAGATGCTCTGAACTGGAGTGAGCTTGCTCTTTTCCCAGTTGACCTGAAGCCCCAGACGGCTGAGGTGCCTGAGCACCTGGTCTCTGTGGGCGCATAGTAACTCTCTCGAGTGGGCCAGAATGAGCCAGTCGTCGAGGTAGTTGAGTATGCGGATGCCGGCTTCTCGGAGCGGAGCAAGAGCTGCCTCTGCGACTTTCGTGAAGACGCGAGGGGACAGAGACAGGCCGAAGGGGAGGACTTTGTACTGGTACGCCTGGCCCTCGAACGCAAACCGCAGGTAGGGGCGGTGTCGGGGCAGGATGGAGACGTGGAAGTACGCGTCCTTCAGGTCTATCGCTGCGAACCAATCTAGATGCCGGACGCAGGTTAAAATGTGTTTCTGCGACGTGTGCAGAAATGTGCAACGCTCGGTTGAGAACTCGAAGGTCCAAGATTGGTCGTAAGCCGCCGCTTTTCATGGGTACGATGAAGTAAGGGCTGTAGAAACCCTTCTTCATCTCGGTTGGAGGGACAGGCTCTATCGCGTCTTTGGCCAGAAGAGTCGCGATTTCCGCGCGCAGGGAGTGGGCGTGTTCGCCGTGTACTGCGGAAAAGCAGACGCCCATGAAGGGGGGCGGGGGCCTGGCAAATTGAATTGCGTAACCGTGTCGGATGGTCCGGGCCAGCCAGCGAGACGGGTTGGGAAGTGAAAGCCACGCGTCCAACCTCTGCGCTAGGGGCACCAAAGGGACAGTTAATTTGGACGTACCCGGCGGGGCTTCGCAGCGGGGCGGAGCAGGTAGGGCAGCGTTGGGCGGCGACAGGGTGACCCGCGGCTGAGGTGCTGAGAAAAGACTCAAAGCACTTACCTTGCTCCGCACACCCGGCTGGGGGCGGGTTAGCGACTGAGGAGGAGGTCCTGGGTAGGCGTCCTCTAGACTCATCGGAACCGGCCGGCCGGGGGACAGTCGTGGGGCTGAAGACGGGTGGTCCGTGTCCAGGAAGCCAGGACTGTTGAGATCTAAGGTCAAAGTGCCGTGAGAACGGCATTTGCGGGCCAGGTGACCCAGAGACATAGGAAATAGCTCTTTTATTGAGAATGTGGGTACCGAAACCCCGTCTAAGGGGGAGCGGCAAATTAAATTGTTTGAAAACAAAAGATTCTCCTCCCGGCCCTCCACCGGGGGACGGAGTGGTCTTACCACCTCCGGAGCTAACGTCGGTGTCGCTGGGTCGTCCGTCTCAGGACCGCCTAGGAGCCTACCGGGTCCTCGGGGGAGTCCGGGAGATGGGGGGCGTCTGCTTCCTGCGGTGTGCTCGACGCAGGGGCCGAGAGCTGGGCCCGGGTTGAGGCAGAGCAAGTTTCCTAGCCGCAGGGGGACGCCCTCGGCGAGCAGACGGGGCAGTAGCCTTGGCGGCAGGTTTGCGGCGAGGCAGGATGTGAGAAATAGCCTCCGTCTGTCTTCTCACCGCGGAGAACTGCTGGGCGAAGTCCTCGACGGTGTCGCCGAAGAGGCCAAGCTGGGAGACAGGGGCGTCGAGGAAGCGGACTTTGTCGGCCTCACGCATCTCGACCAGGTTGAGCCAAAGATGACGTTCCTGGACCACAAGGGTGGCCATCGCCTGCCCGAGTGCCTGCGCAGTGACCTTCGTAGCTCTGAGGGCGAGGTCGGTCGCTGAGCGCAGTTCCTGCAGCACATCGGGGTCAGGGCTACCCTCGTGCAGACCTCTGAGCGCCTTGGCCTGGTGGACTTGCAGGATGGCCATGGCGTGCAAGGCGGAGGCGGCCTGTCCTGCGGCGCTGTAGGCTTTGTTGTTCAAGGAGGATGAAGTCCTACAGGCCTTGGAAGGGGGTACAGGGCGTCCGCGCCAGGTGGTAGGGTTACCGGGACAAAGATGGAGCGCAACTGCCCTATCCACCTGGGGAATCACCGTGTACCCGTGGGCCTCTCTGCCGTCGAGGGTAGCGAGAGCGGACGAGCAGGGCTTTTGACGAATGGAGAGCGGCGCTCTCCATGAAGACGTCAGCTCGTCATGCACCTCCGGGAAAAACGGGACCGGGGGGGGGGGGGGGGTGTGGCTGTGAGCGGCGCCCAGACCCCAGGAACCAGTCATCCAACCGTGACGGGTGTGGGGAGGGTGGAGGTTTCCAGTCCAACCCCACCCCGACGGCAGCCCGGGCAAGCATGTCGGACATCTGCGCGTCCGCCTCAGCCTGGGCCTGCTGGCCCGAAGGCGGCAGTCCAGGGGAGGAGTCAGCGTCAGATGCCGCGCTCTCCGACGGAGCGGCGAGCTCAACGGCTTCAGGCTCCAGAGGATAGGCAGACCGGCCCGGAGGCGAGTCGCCGTTACCTCGAGGCTGGACGGAGGTAAACGAGCGTGTCGGGGGGCGGGTGGTCCGCGGGGACGTGCCCGGCGGAAGCGCACCCGCTGCCCTCCCCAAATCGCCTCCAGCGCCAACCGCATCGTCCTCAATCCCGTGGGAAGAAGGAGTGATACGGGGGGCGGCTGGAGTGGCGTGCTTTCTATTGAAAGCGAGCCGCGACCGCAACGTTACCATGGTCATGTTCTCGCAATGAGAACATGAGCCATCCACAAACGCTGCCTCGGTGTGATCGGCGCCCAGACACACGAGACAGCGCCTGTGGCCGTCAGAAGCGGAGAGCACTCTACCGCATCCAGGAACTACACAGGGGTTGAATGGCATCTTTATAAAGACGCGCCCTGAAAAGGGCATTCAACACCACTGTATATTGCTCTTTTAGAGAAATAAACTCTTTATGAGGAAATATAACTCTTTTGGAAAGGGAACTCTTTCAACTCTGCGCTGTCGAAGCGCCCAGGGGCAAACTGCACGCCGGCAGATAAGAGAAAACAGCCGCTGAAGTGCGCCGTAAATCCAACAGCAGCAGAGCGTTGAGAGGATCAGAAGCAGGATCAGTTGTGTGTAGCACAGCAGACAGCATTCACACGACCATCGGCTCCGAAGAAAATTACTGAATGAACGAGCGTATTTCTCTCGCCTTTATATCCGTATCCGGAGGCGGAGTATGCAAATACTGTTCGCCAACTCTCATTGGCCTTTTTTCATAGATCAGAGGTATCTTTCGGCGCTCAAGAGAGACCCCTAGTGTCGCTTCTTCGACACGACGTCGAAGTGAGCGACAGACGGGGAAAGTTAAATACCTAGATGCATTACATTAAATTATAAATTTTCTGTAACGCATCCTTTGAATTTACTGCATTGCATGCACTTTATTGCCGTGAAAATAATGTCAAAATGTAAATAATATTAATTATCTGAAAATGGGCTTTATTTTCATTATGCAAAAAAAAATATTTCTTATTTTTCATACTTCGTGTATCATAACATCAGATCATGACTTCAGATTTCAAACCGTGTAAATGATGCTAGTGAACAACCCAAAGTAAACACTCTCATCCGTCTGTTTATTTAGTTGGAATACCTGTTGAAGAAAATCTCCAGTGCAATGAGCCAGGAGTGGGAAGGGACATTACTGGAGGAACTTCTGTCCCAGCATGCTGCTCTTCAGGAGGGCATGTCTGTATGGGAGCTCCTGGAGCATCTGAGTGCAGGCCGGCTTTTGCATGTAGAGAGTAATGAGGCCTTCAGTCTCGCTGTGGATGATGTTTTCATGGAGATGTACCACAACATCATCAAAAAGGTGACCTTTGCTTTTCATGCAGCATACTTTGCAGGTTGATGCAAAACAGATGTATTTGCATGAGTAAAACGGAAGATGAAAAACAAAGCTTAGGTGCAACCCAGATAAACTGGTTATTAGTATATCTGTATGCCGGGACATTTCAGCCATGCTCAGGCAACTTACATATTTTAAGGATGTTTTTTTATGTGGGAATTTTCTTGTTAGACAATAAATCCCATTAACATACACTTAAAAAGGGACATACACTTAAACTATATCTAGCGACCAGAATATCAGAGACATGGGCCCTTTTGACTTGGACTAGTAAGCAACCACACAGAACATCATTAGCAACCTCAAACATTGTGGTGGTAAGTTTGGCCTGGGCAAGTACCACTCACATGTTCTTCAGAAACAGTTAATCATCTTGAACCTAGTTTACCATGCTTGTGCATAGCAGTGGCAAACTGTTGATTTGTTTGAATGTTTGCTGTATCATTCTTTAATTCCTGCATTGTGTCAGAGAAGACATTGTATGATGCAATCATTGACAACGACTTCTCAAGTTATATGTTTTCTTCCTGTTCTCTTTATCTCTAATCTGCATTATTCATTTATCAGGGTTACCTGTTAAAGAAAGGCCATGTTCGCAGGAACTGGCAGGAGCGCTGGTTTGTTTTGAAACCCAGTAACCTGTCGTACTATGTCAGTGAAGACATGAAGGAAAAGAAAGGAGAGATCCTGCTTGAGGAGAACAGTGTGGTGGAGGTAGCAATACATTCCAGTGTCAACATTTTTATTTCATTTTATAAGCATTAGGCTTCAAAACACCCAGATTTCTCATTTCTGTCATCAAACCCAGAATCTCCCTGACAGGGAAGGGCGGCGCTGCCTGTTCTGTGTGAAGACTCTCGTCAGGACCTGTGAGATGAGTGCATCAGACATGAAGCAGAGAGTAGACTGGGTGCAGGGTGATGACCGATTGGAGTTTCTTATTTGTTTTGTAAATGTCTTGTATTGCCACCTGGTTTCATGAGGAATATTTTGGTCTGTTTTGCAGCTTTGCAGACAACTTTCAGACTAAAAGCAGAAGGGAAGAGCTCTCTGCATCAAGAGCTGAAATTGAGCAGACGCAAGCAGAGAGAGATCCTTCAAAGAAACCAGATCAACCAGAGCAGCCCCAATGAACCCATTTCAGATGAAAATCCACCCTCTGTTCTGGAACAGCAGGGGGAGACAGAGAGCTTGGAGCAACATATCGAGAGCGTCATTCAAGTAATTGATGGGGGAATAGGGCAAAGTGACTGTTAAAAAGTGTGAGCAAATGAGTGAGCATGTGTGTTTGTTTGTTTGTCCCCAGAAACAGAAAGAGGTGGAGGAAAAACGTAGAGAGGAAGAGAAGCAAGAGCGAGAGAAACAGCAAGCAGTACAGAAAGATCTGGAGAGACAGCTTGAAGAAGCTAATTTGGTGAGACAGAGAGCAATTTTTTTGGCTCTGTCATGCTGTTTCATTATAATGTGTTGTCATGCTACATCCTCTTAAAACAAATATTAACAAACCATTCTCATTCGCTGAAAACAGCATTGCAGGATTTGGATACAGCAATGTCATGAGATTGGCATTTAATACTTCAGATTTAAAATTAATACATCTCCTAAAATGACAATTCTGTCATCATTTATTCACCATCATGTCGTTCCATACCTATATGTCTATCAATGCCAACAACACAAAAGAAGGAATTTTAAAGAATGTCCTGTATGTTAAAGGGTAAAAGGGAAAGGAGGTGAGAACCAAACAAAGCATCAAAGAAATATTTAATTTAACTAAAAGACTCATACATAACCACAAACACATATAGGGCAGCTACCTATAGCTATCTCTCCCCCGAACTGCCACCTTCGTCCGCTTTTATCCCTCTCGGGTGTGTGTGGTCATGGCCCTGCCCCACCCTCCTCCTTGCAACACAGTACAATAGCAGTTTTTAGGTACTTACTTTAACCCTTTAAGCTCTGAGGGTGTTTTCAAAGATTTCCTTTTTCAGTGGTATGCCCAAAAAAGGCTCATAAAAAATAAAGAAAAAAAAAACTAGGAGGGTAAGTGTTTGGTGCAACTTTAAAGAAAACTTTATAATTGTTTAATTATATAGATTATGATAAATTCTGAGAGTCTCAGCCTAAGAAACTTCTAGCCAAAATAATAATAATAAAAAAATGTTAAAGTAAATAAGGCAGCTCTGAAAAAACTGCTTTTATTTTGTTCCCAATCAAGTCACCTGTAACTGAATAAAATTTTGTAACATTTTGTACAATGCAATCAAAAGTTATAGCATTAAAAAAATTATTTACACTAGTGTCCAAAAACTTCTCCAAGTGTCCAAAAACTTCTCCAAAAAAAAAAAGAATATTGTGCAGAAGAACTAATTTCACAACAATGACTAAAGGTAAGCTCTCTCTTCAAAGCATGCAGGCATGAGTTACAAGATCTCATTCAGTTCCATTCTGTGTCATTTGAGCCATCATTGAATCTTTGTCATGTACTTGGCACCATCTTCTTGTGGCAGTATGTAATTAGAGTGAAAAATCCTCTCTGCCCATATTTGGTTGAAGCGATCTGAATCCTAATATGATTGGTTTATCATTCCATGACGCTGGACAACTTACTACACTATTTCCAATAAAGTAATCTGATCCTTGAAAACTAATGTGTTTTTAGCCAGATAGCACATTATGTGCTGTGTGAACATTGTGCTTCATGTGGATTATCTACTGACCTATGCATCCGGTTACGCTGTATGTGAAATGTTATATTCCGTTTATTTTTCGTGAAGATATAAGAGAAAAATCAGCTTATAAGCAACACCTGTTTACATGTGAGATGTATGTCAGACATATACTTTGCTATTACTTGCTATATTTTTTCTTTAAGTAAAACCAGGCTGGTTGAATTTTACTCTTTGAGAGCTTTCCAACAACATATGACACATGACTATTTGATCAGTTTGATGTTTTTTTCCGATTAGAATAATATGTGCAGTGCAAAATTATTAATAAATGATCAAACCAGTCCTTTTCTGATTTGTCTGCAATTTTCAAAGTACTTGTTCAGTTTTAGCCATAATGTCTACATGCATTGAAAAGTCCAGTTTCTAAGCTTTAAAATTATACCTGTTTTGTGTTGTTAGGACTGTAATTATTAATATTTTGATAATTATTTTTTCTCAGCATTTCTCATCTGAGCTTAAAGTGATCAAGTTTAAAAATAAAACACCAAAAAGTGTCATAAAAATAGTTAATTGGACTTGTGCATCAAATTCCAAGACTTATAAAAGGAATAATATAAAAATGTAAGTCAGTGGCCTGTTTACATGTACTTAAGAAAACTGTTTATTTCAGGGTTTTAACAGAAATCTCGTTCTGAAACATCATGAAAACAAAAATGCAATTTTCTTACACCATTTAAGGTATTAAGAGGAAGCAGTTTAATGCACCTGGGTTTCTCCCGGAGAACTTGACTGATGTGGCCATGTAAATGCATTAGTAGCATTCTTACAGGTTTTTAAAGTGTGCGCATGTCATAGGATGGAGCCACATAAACGAGGTCAGCACAGCGGAAAGGATTCAACATTTCTGGGAGTACATTTGGAAAAGGGAAAATCACATACACTATAAAATATACCCATTTATACACACCCATGTAAAATATAGACTACTGTCCCTCACATCCGCGTATATGTGCTCAAGTACATTGGGGGAATCCCAGAGTTTGATGTAAGAGGTAAACCGCACAATTGCAGCACAATTCCGCTGTAGATCGCGATGGAAAGTTAAGGAAACAAACACAGCAACAACTCAGGAATATCAGGGAATAAAGCAAAGCAACAGAATAAAATAGCCAAGTCTTCCTGGGATGCCATGCTTTTTATTTACACAAGTATTGTGGGAAAATTACATATCTGTTGAGAAAGCTGCTTACTGACTGAGCCGCATACACAGTGCATGTAAATGCAAACGCCGATTTCGAGTCTTAAGCAGATTTCGCTCAATAAACGGCTTTCTGGTGTCCATGTAAACGAAGTCAGTGAAATTCTTGACTTCTACAAACTGTAGCTCTCATTTGTTCATGAGTGCATGATTTTTCATTTGTTGTTGAACTAGTCTTTTTTTCATGATTTTCAGATACTTTTTTGCCTTGAATAAAATTATACAAATGTATATAATTCATTTCAGAGTTTGTTGGTTCGTTTTGAGGATCCATTTATATTGCCTATGTAGAAATGAACAGTAAAAATACTTCTGGAATCCAGGCCATTGTAAAAGTGGGCAGTCACTGTTACACTCCATTAATTGGCAGTTGTTTTGTAGGCCAAGGAGCAAACGGCAGCTACATTGACTGAGATGGAGAAGGAACTACAGCACCACAAGAAGAGAATCCATGAATTAGAGCTCATGCAACAAAAACTGGAGGAAGCACTAAACATTCAAATTCATGCCCGTTTACAGGAAGACAGAGTTCGCCAAGAGCTGGAGAGGTAATCCAATCTCTTTCTCTATTTTGTTTTCACTCTCTCTTTATTTAATTTCACCCCTGAATGATTTCTGATGTCATATTTTCATTTTACATGAAACATTGCAAACAAACATTCAATGTTGAATTAGTACAAAAAGCACATTTCTGTAGGCAACTTGCAGAGGAGCAGGAGAAACTTGCTGAGCTTCTACTCCTTCAAAGTCAGCTGGAAACAACAGATGTGAGGAGTCAGGACGAGGTGCCACTCCATGGCTCTACTTCCACCGCAACATCACCCAACAATGAGCAACCAGAGGAGAGCAGTCAACACAATACAGAGGTGAGAGATGAGAACAAAGGGAGGTTGGTATGGAGAAAAAATATATAATTTGTGAAAGGAATGGAGGGCGGGGCTTTGTCGTGATTCTGAAACCGTTACGGGCAGCTGTCCGACACTTGTATGCGTTTTTGTCTTTTGTTTAAGTTCATTATTAAATGATCATATATATTTTCAAGCCGGTTCTCGCCTCCTCCTTTCCCTTGAATCTTTTTACAATAATGTTCTAATATTTTACATAGTTGTTCATTAACAATCACCCATATATTGTTAAAGGAGGCACCTATCTATAACTCTGCTTGTGTTGAAACACATTACAATATCTATGGAGGGTCAGTTAAAAACAGCCAAAACACCTTTAACATCCTGTTAGGTCATGTTTGACTGAAATCACCTTATCCAATATAATAAAAATGGTTTCCTTTATCTGAACAGAACAAGACTTGTTTTGTTTTCTCCAATAACAATCTGACCACACACATTTGTTATTTTATTTTTTTACTTGATTCGACAAGTCTTAGTTGTCATATTTTTTTTTTTTTTTTAACATGCCTTTTTCAGAATTCACAGACCATAGGAAATAGGTTTTTTGTCAAATACAATATATAAATCAGCCACAATGCAGAACAACACACATAGATTAGGGGTAAGACCATAACGCACCCACAATGCACACACAGAGAACAACATAAAGAGTCTTTAGTTTTATACACTAATTGAATTTTCACAGTCCATTGCTGTTCATTTTCTTAACATTATTATTAATTTACCTTGAGTTATTAAATACCGATGTTTGAAATAAATGATTGGTAACAAAGTGATTGTTTTATGTCTTCTCTTTGTAACACCAGGTCGTTGTAACATCTTAAATTTTTCCACAGATATGATTTATTTTGAAATGAATTTTTCCTCCCTCTCTTTACTCTATATGTAAATTACCTCTGTTATTGTTGTCTGATCTCTGCATTAGGGTGGACCTCATTGCTAAAAAAGCTGTTGATAATTAAACATAGGTGTACATATTTTAATGTGCTTATTGTTGTGATTCCATAACCGTGACAATTTCCAATTTATCAATGTTTGCAGCTTAGTGTGGAGTCTCTTATTTCAAAATCCTTTACTCTCTATTTCATTCATATAAACATAGTTATATTTCTATTTTCTCTTTTGCCTATTTGTGTACAGAGAGAGTTGGGGAATCAGTCTACTGCCACTCTGATGCTAAAACAATGGAAAATACAGCTTAACCACTTAATGAAGCCTATCACACCAGGAGGTAACACACAAACACATGTCTTGTACTGTTCATTCTGTTTGATCAAATCTGCTGGTGATGAGAAGGGTGGGGACAACTGCAAAGTGTTGCTCTGACACGTAACTTCCACAAGATTTACACAATTCTAAACAGCTCTTATAATCACTTTCCTTTATTCTTCTGCTTATTTACAGATAAAATCGAGCATCTGCCTGTGAAGCCTAGTTGCCCGAGACAGGGCCAGGCTCTTACCAGCACAGAGTTCATTTCCAAGGTTCAAACAGGCATTGTGCAAGAAAAAATAAATGTTTACAACCCATCACCACTTCAAGAAGAGGAAGAATAGGGTTCCTATATCTGGCCAGAGCCATTGCAGAGTACCTGTTTTGTACATCCTCATATTTTATATGTACATAGTGGTCGGCAAGATAAATGAATTTATAGTATATAATATGTAATATGCATACTGTGAAAAGTAAAAAATTATGTAGGTGGCATTTTGCATAAAGCGTTTATCCTTTTAAATGCTCTAAATAATAGACTTCTTTCATAATTTTTGTGGTTTGTTTGGTTACGTGTGTAATTCTTTGTGTGGTCAATAGAGGGGGCATTGTTCTGGGCTGCAGTTTCACATTTCTTGGGTCCAAAACCAACCGCACATATATCAACTTTTTTTTTTTTTTATCACTTTCCTGCCCCCTTTCCCTATAGATCACAGTAGCTGTTGGAAGTTGAAAACCCTGGCGAGCTCTAAAAGACAGCATTTTGAGAGTGTCCTTCTGAGAATCTGGTCAACATAGTCTTTGTTTCTCTGATAAAGCTCTGTTTATCTTGCATTGACCAACTCAAACATCTTCAGAAACTGGGATGCCCCTTTAAAGTGCTAAACAGTGAAAAATAATCATACAATCTATTTTTAGATCTGCAGAGACAAGTAAGAAAGCGCCATTCAGTTTGTGGCTTTGAGGCTTGTATTGAGAATGAATAATGGTTCACTCTGTTGGTTTTGGTTGGTAATCAACAGACTGACTTTTAAATGATCTTTTTGTGGCAGT
This sequence comes from Moxostoma hubbsi, assembly GCA_032164185.1. Taxonomy (NCBI): domain Eukaryota; kingdom Metazoa; phylum Chordata; class Actinopteri; order Cypriniformes; family Catostomidae; genus Moxostoma; species Moxostoma hubbsi. The sequence goes on from JAVLUX010000041.1 coordinate 11,636,027, forward strand.
GGTTTTCCAGATACAGATATTTTCTCCTTCCTACCTGTGTCTGGAGACTTTAAGTTTGTCATGAGAGGAATGGTGTTGTCAGGTCCAGTGATCAGGAAAGATATAATGTGAAACTTCATGCCTTGTTTGACTGATTATTGCAGGTTGTATCCATCTGAGTTTTAACCATTTAATCTGCATATCAGAATCAGCTTTATTGCCAAGTATGCTTACAAGGAATTTGTCTTGGTGACAGAAGCTTCCAGTGCACAACAATACAAGACAGAGATAATACACAAAATTGAAAGAGTGAATAGAAAAAATAAGTATATATAGAAATACACAATAAGACAAAATACATATAAACGTATGTACAAATACAAGTCTGTTATATACAGATGCAAATGAATGTAATGGCAGAAGAGGTAGGGTATGTTGGATAAATAGACTAAACTGTGTATTGCACATTGTAAAGGGTTTAATGGAGGATGCGAGGACCGGCTTGACAATATAAATAATAGTTTAATGAAGAACTGAACCAAAAGACAAACACACACAAGTGTCAGCAGCTGCCTGTAAATCTCTCTCTCTTTAAAACTGCCGTCTCCAGTCGGCCCTTATCCCTCTCGGGCTAACAAAAGGTCAATATTCACTTGCATTGTTTAAAGGAGGAGGCCTGAAATGAAATCCTAAAAATCTTAAATTCTGTTGTGATGAAGAAAGAAACTCAGATACATCTTGGATGGCCTGAGAGTCAATTATCAGCTAATTTTCATTTTGGGGTGAACTTTTCCTTTAAAAGCTGCTGGGAACATATGCAGGACATAATGCAGTTGTGATGGCAATGCTGTAAATGAGATGATTGTTCAAAATAGCCTAGTGAATATCAGGAATGTATCATATGTAAACCCTGATATTGCAACGCATCTATTTTTTTAATAGCTGTGCACACGGCATATAGACATCGATGGATGGTCCTTATATCAAGAAGTTTTCCCCACTACTTGGTGCAGGTTGCCAGATTGAACAGGGCCATGATAATTTGCTTTTGGCTCAGAACCGGTGGCGACCTATGATATACAATATTATAGTCCTATCAGAAGGGAAACTGCTCCCTTTTGATTGCAATTTCTCATCTTCTGATTGCATTTATTTGTGAAATTAAAATGAGAGTAAGCTGTCTAATTTCAATGAATTGTCTCAATACTCATTTTAGAAAGACTTAGGGGGAGGGGAAATATTTGGGAGGTGAAAGGTACACAATTAGCAATATACACACATTCTGTATGGAAACGGCTAAAGGGAATATTTCTTTAGCGATAAACCAAAACTTATGCGACAAAGTTTTTTTTAAGCATGACATCATCACGCACACCAATTTAATCTATAAAAGTTCATTTGAATGGAAACCGGCAGAAATTTCGCAAGATTTTTTTTACAAACTCAATACCAACATACTTTAAAGTCTTTCCATAAAGACATTTCCACCGTTATTGCCCAGGATAAACAAAGCAATTCATTCAAATGAACTTTTATAGATAAAAATGGTGTGCGTGATGATGTCATGCTTTAAAAAAAACTTTGTCGCATAAGTGAACACACATTGACCTTTTGTTACAACTTGTGCCAATAGTGACTCTGAGTATATCTTGATTTCCATTACACAATTACAAAATTTTTGATTGTGATGGTTCGTTAACATTTGACACAACATAGCTGGGTTTATTTTTCACACTGAAGAGCTGTGTACTATCATATAACACTTGCATGCCATGAAATGACAAAGATATTTCCTGTTTCACACAATAAGGAGAACAGTATTTCCTATCCAACACTCTCAGTACTTCAAACCCATATAAAATCCTTGACGATTCCTCTTCTACACCAGAGCCAGCCTTTGGCCATGTATACAAATATACATTATACTGTGTCTCCTGCAAGCCTGTCATTGTGCAAGCAATATTTCACTGTATCCATCTGCATCCAAAATGTTTTATGAGAACCATATTAGAGAAACACATCCTAACTTCTATAATATTAAGCTGCCGTGCAAAGGGATCATTGATTTAGCACATATTTATCCTCTCAATCTGCTCAAGGACACCAGATACATTTGGAGTGGTAAGGGTAATGTTTTCTGCTGGCCCAATAAGCCATTAAGTACAGTAGATGCTTTCAGTTGGGCCCTGTCTCTCATGATCAATGACTCTGTTTTAGGGTTTGGTAGCAGCACTAGCCCATTTATGTATTAGCAGTGGGCCCACCCTTAGCTTGAGGATATATGTCTCTCTGATATGAAACCACCTGTAATTATATTCTTCATGCACAACCCACTTCCTTTAGGGCATTTCCTAAGCCAGAAAAAACATGAGATGGACCACAGAATGGAAAGCCAGCGACCCAAAATACCCTGGAACTTCTGGAGATTCAAAGGGGAACTCTGGCTTTTTGTTGTTTCAGCTGGAACACTTGTCCCCACAACTTGTTTATGAAAAAAGGAACTATTGATGTCAAAGTCCTTTGAACGTCTGATTCCGATGAATAGGTGTCAGATGGCCTGGCTTGAAATGGTTTGGATAATCTCATTCTTGTGCTAGGACATCAAGAAAGTTACATCATGTAATAATGCATAGGCATCCTCACAAAACATTTGGTCTGTCCTCAATATCAGATCCAATCAGTGTAAACTTTGCAGAGTGTCTCAGAGGCAAAATGGGCTAAGATTAAATCAAAACTATTAGAGCTATTCCTCAGCACATTGACTACTACTTTCAAGGCAAGTCAGTCCACTTGTTGACCATCTTTGGAATGATCTCAGGCAGCGATTTCTTTATGGATAGAAGCGGCATGAAAGTACAGCTCTACTTGAATGGGGAAAGATTAAAATCTCCAAAATCAAAGAACATATTTCAAATAAGCAGTTAAATATTATAACAAAAATTGTGGTATCATAAATTGTGCTTCTTTAGCTCAGATCATGCTAAAAAAATGCTATTTTTCAGGCTGGTCGAGCTCATGCACATTCTCGAGTTGACTAATTGGGTATGTCTGCACCTAAAAGGTGATTGGCTCTTTTACTTGTAAGGCGAGACTTCCTTTTCTACATCCGCCATATTGGGCTTTCCAAACTCTCACATTCATTTTAACCCCTAAACGCATACCTCTACATCCCCTACATCCCCTGTACCTCATCCATTTTTGGAGTTGTCTCCACACCTTTTCTGTGCAACAATGGTGAATTTTCAGTATCCCATACGCATGTACACATGTATATTAAGCATGATGTTTGTTACTCAAGGTGGCGCTGATGTTTCATTGATTGCCTTGATTTACATTTGACATTGCAATTTGAAGAAGCAACATCGAAGTAAACTATAGCAAGTACAACACATGAACATGGTGTACTACTGAAATTATGTCATTCGTGCATTTATTTGGACTCAATAATTGCCAGAGAAAATACTAATGTGTAAGTTATGTGTAAGTTATTTGTATCTTATTTGTATCTTATATGTTAAGGCACTTTTCCACTGCATGTACACTCGACTCGTCTCAACTCTACTCGCTTTACTATTCTGAGCTTGCATTTCCACTGCAGTTTAGTGCCACCTAAATGTGGGTGGGATTATAGGATGATCGTCATATTTGACCTCTACTGGCGTGACATCATCTTAAACACGACACAAACTGACCAAAACGATAACACGACCGCAAGCTGTTTGCTACAAGCTCATTTTGCTGCATAAAGCAGTTGTTACATAGTGATTTTACACAAGTGTAACAGTTAAATTGGCCTGGTTGTTTTAGAAGCTTCCAGTAGCTGGTCAACTAAATAAAGTGAAGCTTTCAAGCAGAGTATAGAGTTAACGTAATTTGACCCCAAATTACTACTTTGGCATATTACAAGGCAACGCAACTTTTTTGTCTAATTTATTTATTTTTTGTTAAATTAAATGTCCTCATTGGACAATTGTAATTCACATTATGAGTTTAGGTGTCATCCGTATTTATTTTTTGAAGAGTTGAATTATACCTATATATATATATATGAATTATATATATATAGACGTGTCCAAGTTTGAGTGTGTGTCATAAATATAAACTAGTATTCTGACACAAATGATGCCTTTATGATAAAAAGACAGGGTTTTCGTCATGGTTTACATATTCTGTTAGATATGTCCTTGTTGTTTCAGAGCCAGTGTTAATGGGACTTTTATTGGAAACCTCTGCGGTGCTGTCAAGACTGTGGAGATTCATCACTTGAGTGATGGGGAAGATCCACTGGAGGAAAATGTGTCATTGTGTCCGACTCTCACTGCAGAGTGTTTTAGAGTGCACAGGAATGGCTGTGTGCAGTGCACTCACAATCAGTGCTCTCTCAGGCAGGATTAATTTTAAGGGTGCTGTAAACTATTTCATTTCTTCAACTTCATGCCCTCTGTCCAAAGTGATACCTCCAAAAGGCATGTCAGCAATCCAAACATGAAAAATGATTGACAGACAGAGAGTGTTTCTGTTTGGCTTCATTTTATGATTGGCTTTTAAGAGGCAGCCCACTAACCTAACATTTTTATGCTGTTTACATAGCCTAGGGCTGTCAAGAGGCAGGCGTGATTTATCTGGACACTTATTTCAGTGATATTTGACATGTGGGTCAATGGTGTGACGCTCTTTAAAAACAAAAAAACAATTAGCCTACTTGAATGCACTTTTATGATGAACATTTTTTCAACTTCTTAATTTTTTCGAGTTCAAAGTGGTGTTTATTTATAAAAAAAAATTTCGTGGGGCTTAAAGGAATTGTTCAATCAAAAATGAACATAATTTGATCACCCTCATGTCATCCCAGATGTGTATGTCTTTCATCAGAACACAAATATTTTTAGAAGAATATTAAAGCTCTGTAGGTCCATACAATGCAAGCGAATGGTGGCCAGAACTTTGAAGGTCCAAAAAGAAAATTAAGGCAGCATAAAAGTAATCCATATGATGCCAGTGGTTTAATCCTTGTCTTCAGAAGTGATATGATAGGTGTCTCCCTGCCCAGTAGGTGGCGATATACACAAAGAATGTGAATCACCAAAAACATAAGAAGAAGAATGTGAAAGTGAAAATGGAGATTTATTGTAAAAAAAAAAAAAAGAAAAAGAAAAAAAAAATAATTATCTGTTTTTCACCCACATCTATCATATCGCTTCTGATGATAAAGAGTTATCCACTGGAGTTTTGGAGCTTCAAAATACTGGTCAGCATTCAATTGCACTGAAATATACTTCTAAAAATCTTTGTTTGTGTTCAGAAGAAGAAAGTCATTCACATCTAGGGTGGCATGAGGGTAAATGATGAGAATTAAAATTTTTGGGTGAACTATCCCTTTAGTGTAACCAAATACAGATACAGTAAATAAAATCACAATCTCATTAAAAGTGGACATTTTTGAAAAACAAATGTTGGCAGGAGTAGTGCAGAATAATCTTATTATATATATATATATATATATATATATATATATATATATATATATATATATATATTATTTTTTATTTTTTTAAAGAAGGGAAAAAAAAGACAAGCACAATCAGTGAAACAACTGTTTTAAAATATGAATATTTGAAAACATTTTGTCCACCAAAGTCATGTGGGGTAACCAACATGTAGGTTTCCATTTTGTTGTTTATGTTGACAAAAGAGTTAAGTAAAAAAAAAAAAAAAAAAAGTATAAAAATACTTGACTCAAAATTCAAAGATTTCTTTCTCTGAAAAATGTTTGAAAACATTTTTGAAATTGATGATTAAGTCATGTAAACTCTCATTTATATAAGGTACAAGGAAAGTACTTTAATACATTTTATGTAATTATTGCACCACATGACGTTTAACCAAATTCATTAAGTATTTTTTTTTTTTTTTTGTAAATGCTATAAATGTTTTTAAAAAAAATTATGAAACCAAAGATTATATTTCTACTAACTTGACAGGTGTTGTGTGATTTAAACAAGATTTTGAAATGCGTTCTAAATAAGACACAATTATATAACCCATGTAATATGAGACATTTCATATATTCCAAAAATGGACATGCATTGCTTGCAGCACCCTTAATCAATTAGTCGTGGTCTGTGGATTTAAAAAAACAAAAACATTTTTATTTTGACAGAGATCTCGGCTCTGTCATGGTACCTTTTGAGATATTGGGCAAACTCTAGAAGCTTTCATCAGGAAGCTCAAATGATATTTATGATGGTGAGTTTCAAGTGTCTCTGATGAAGGGCACAGCACCATTAGTAGTCTGTGTGTGTGAAAGAGAGAGAGAGAGAGAGAGAGAGAGTGAGTGAAAGGCAAATAAATCAATGTGCTACGATCTCTTTGGCAGCACTTCAATATGGTATTCAGTTTCTTGGTAATATTGCTGTTGGAACCAGCTCTGCAAAGATGACATCTGGGAACTTGGTTTTCCGCACATCTTTTGGTGAGTGAATTTATGGTCACTTGTGCATTTTTCATTATGTCACTCAAAACTCTGTGCACTCCTTTCTCATTGATATGACAAAAGCCACTGATCTGCATAGCCCTGCATAGGTGGGTGCAGTTGTGTAATCAGTTTTTCTCTCTGTCAAGGGACCTTTTGGAGCACCCAGATTTGAAAGCTGTTTCATACACATGTATGGTACTCCACACTTGTCCACCAGTTAGCTAATGATGGACAAAAGCTCAAAGTGTCCCTGAAGATCATGGACTTGTGCAGGATCTTTCCTGATGTGGACTGGACATAAGAGCTCTGTCTTGGATCTAAATGTGTGATTAGACATAAAATGTGTTAAATCCCATAAAGTCTTGCTTTGAATCTGTAGTTTGGTCATATTACCCCACTTACAGGGTTTTGATTGCCACACAACATTTTCTCAAGTCACCATTAAGAAGATGTACACCAAGATGACCAATAGAGACAGGTAAAAGCAATTCCTTGATGTCTTATAGATCTGCTATCATTAGAAGATTAGGTGTACTAGGGCATGTAGTTTTAACACAAGCCGGTGCATATCAGTTTACCCTACTTTGTTGTACACTGCTGGAAGTGTTAAATGCATCACAATACTGAGTTGTAACTACTTGGATGATTTAAGTCAGTGTGAATTTAATGGAATAGTTCATCAAAAAATCATCGTTCTCTCATCATTTACTCACCTTTACGCTGTCTCAAGCTCATATGACTTTCTTTCTTCTGCAGAACACAAATTAAGGTATTTTAAAGGACATATGATGCATTTATATTCACACAATACAAGTCAATGGGGTCCAAAACTTTCAAGCTAAAAAAAAGCACAAAGGCAACATAAAGATAATCCATAAAACTCCAGAGGTTTAATCCATGTCTTCTGAAGCAATGCGATTGGTTTTGGGCGAGATACAGACCAAAATGTAACCCTTTTGCACTATAAATCATGCTTCAAATATAAATGGACATGTGCAGTCTTCTATGCTCATCCACATTTGCTTCCGCTGGACATATGTGCAGGGTGCTAAGAGCTATGTTTGTCACCCAAAACCGATCGTATCGCTTAAGAAGAAATGTATTTACACCACTGGAATCTTGTCTTTATGTGCATTTTGGAGCTTGAAAGTTTTGGACCCCATTGACTTGCATTGTATAGAAAAAAGCACATATATCTATCAAAATATCTTTGTTTGTGTTCCGCAGAAGAAAGAATGTCGTGGGCTCATAAGAACAAATGTGTTTAATACAGATTGTTATTTTGTGTTTTTATAACAGACTCATACTACTGGAGTTGATATTAGCACAGCTTGGTGTTGGTGAGGAGAAGGACTCTTTAATACCTCTGAGTGCAGCATAATTCCTGGCCTCTGGCTTCAACGATCACTGCTGTGCCATTCTCAGTCTGAGCACTCAATCCTCAGCTGACGAACAGGTCAACTTTATTTGCAATACACATTCTACACTTCTTCATTTTAGTGTGCATTTTTATGCGCATATTTGTTTTGTGTGAAGGCGGGCATGGTTGTTATCAGGCTTTTGGACATCCTTTGTGAGATGACCTCTGACCGCAAGAAGTTTATGGCCCTACAAGATCACTCTGACTTTTGAGCACAACAGTCGGTAAATGTCATATAGTGGCGTTATGCTTTTGCTTATGTTGGCGATAAAAATCTTAATGTATTCTTAATGTGAATACACAAAAGCCATGGGAAATTATTAAGCCTTTGCCATGAATTTGAGATCCAAAATATTTGTTTTGGTACAACTGCTTGCGCAATCTGTAAAAAGTCTTAAAATTATGAGGCTAAACTCTCTATCCCACATACTGTGTTTTGCAGATGATTAATTAAACCAGAAAATCTACCAAAGGCCCCTATAGGCTTTCTCCCACCTTTCCCATTTAAAACACAAAGCAGCCTTTTCAATGGGGCGATGTATGAAACCGACACCCCCAACAGGTCACAGCTCAGTGCAGAGAGACACCATTCACATTTCTAAAAGACTCTGCAGACATCTCCTACTCTGATGTCACACCATAAACATGTATGCACTATGCAATGCCAACATGCATCTCTCTCTGTCTCTGTCTCTGTCTCTGTCTCTCTCTCTCTCTCTCTCTCTCTCTCTCTCTCTCTCTCTCTCTCTCTCTCTCTCTCTCTCTCTCACTCTTTATGTGTAAATTCTCCATACATCTCTCTCATCCTCCATATCTCTTGAAAGAGGTCCATTAACTGGGCAAAACAAGTAAAAATGTATTTACTTCAGTGCACGATTTCTCCTTGACAAGACCAGGGGGCGCCGACACCCTCAGTTTGAAAGCTCATCTCATCCGACTCATTGGAAACCTGTGTCATGGCCACATTGTCAACCAGGACAAAGGTATTACAAACAAAGCTCACTGGATTGATAGTAAGGATGTGTCAGAATGGTTGGGTTGTCATCCAACAACTGACTAGTTGATTAGTGAGGTCAACTGATTTATTTCGATTTTTTGTTTATACAGTACATAGGGGAGACAGGGGGTAGTTGTTACAGGGAAGCTGTCTCAAGGGTTATAACTTTGTAACAATATTTGGAGTCAAAAGTCCAACTGAGCAAATGTGTATTCTGTTTAGCAGAGGTTTTGTATGTTGGTTTGAAATAGAGGCCAACTGATAGTGGATTTTGCCGATACAGATTGCTAAGGTGGTGGAAAATGTCATTAACGGATTTATCGGCTGATATTTTTTTAAATCCTGCGTTTTCTTTTTTTTTTTTTTTTTTTAACTGTTTGGGATTTCCTGACTATCTGCAACTATCGGCAAAGTTTTAAACCGATATGTTGGTCTAGCTCTTGTTGCAAACACTTTGTTCAAAACCTAGTATATTAATTATATATATATATGCATTAAGAAATTATTCAGACCCCTTGTAGCCTTGTACTAAAATTCTTTAAATATTTTTTTATTTTTTTCACATCAATCTACACTCCATACCCCATAATGACAGATCAAAACCAAAATTTTGATAACTTGAATTAAAGTTAATGTATTAAAAACAAAAAACTGAAATATCACATTCAGACCCTTTGCTATGACACTTGAAATTTAGCTCAGGTGCATCCCATTTGAGATGTTTCTACAGTTTGAATGGAGTCCACCTGAGGCAAATTCAATTTGTTTGGACATGATTTGGAAAGGCACTACCTTAAATTAGGTCTCACAGCAGCAAATGCATATGCAAAAAATTTCGGCTGTATTGAAGGTTCCCAAGAGCACAGTGACCTCCATAATTCTTAAATGGAAGAAGTTTGGAGGAAGAACCCATTGGTCACACTGGTTGAGCTCCAGAGATCATGTGTGGAGAAACTTGCAGAAGTACAACCATCACCGCAACACTGCACTGATCTGGGCTTTATGGCAGAGTGGTCAGACAGAAGTCTCTCCTCAGTGCAAGACGCATAAAAAAGCACCTAAAGGATTCTCAGACTGTGAGAAACAAGATTCTCTTGTCTGATGAAATGAAGATTGAACTGTTTGGCCTCAATTCCAATTGTCACTTCTGGAGGAAACCAGGCAGTGCTCATCAACTGCACAATACCATCCCAACTGTGGAGCATGGTGGTGGTAGCATCATGCTGTGGGGTGTTTTTCAGTGGCAGGGACTGGGGGACTGGTCAGGGTTGAAGGAAATCTGAACGCAACCTGGACTTTAACCCAATTGAACATCTCTGGAGAAGCCTGAAAATGGCTGTGCACTGACGGTCCACATCCAACCTGACAGAGCTTGAGAGGATCTGCAGAGAAGAATGGCAGAAAATCCCCAAATCCAGGTGTGCACAACTTGTCGCATCATACTCAAAAATACTTGAAGCTCTAATCCCGGGGTCGGGAACCATTTTTCACTAAGGAGTCAATTTTATAATTTTTGGTTGATGCATTTTTTTTTTATGAAAGAACCATACCACAAACAAATAATTTACCATTTCACAAACAAGGTTTTTCAATAAAATAAAATGTTTATATTGCCCATAGACTACTCAAAACCAAACAAATATGCAGAAATGAATAGGTGACATGTTGCTATATGGAATTGAGTACATGTATCTGTGTGGGTCTCCATAAAATTACTTCATTTTACAATTGTTCATGAAAAATGTAACTTCCCTTTTGGGCTGGGCAATATGTAAAAAAACATTTTAATGATAATCGCATTTCAAATATGATGATATCCGATGATATGGTCAGCCCCCACGATCTGCGAATATTTTTGCCTCATTGATTTTGCCTTAAAAATGTTATTTATTGAAACACAAAAAACTTAAACAAAAGATATTTCTTAATTAAGTGATTAAAAAATCTTATATATAACCACCTTTCCACATCCAAACATTTTCCGTCTCCAACTGCTCCATTTGCCATCACAGAAGTATCAGTATGCGGCAACAGGTGAATTAAAAATTACTAAATAAAATTACTGGAAAATTACTAATAGCCTACAAATTAAGAACTAAAGACAATTATAAATATAAAGATAATTAAAATAATCATAATAATAAATAAGCCTTGTGTTCCCAAATAATGCTGCCAAATGTCTATTATTATCGAAAGGGTTTGTTTTTGCGTTTTGGTAACAGTTTATGCTGCCTAAAGAAAATAATAATAATAAGAAGAAAATAGAATGTTCAAGGTGAACGTGTCTTGTATTACTTCATGATTTAATCACTTTCATCTGTTTCTTTAATGCAGCATTCTCATAGATTACATTATTCTTACAAACAGTTTTCAGTTGAATGAAACAGAGAAAAAGGAGTGACAACTCTTTACATTCGCTTGTTTCACAAGACAGGGTCTCATTGCATGCCTCTGAACAAACAGCGAATCAGACATGTGTATTGACTGCTTTTTTTTGTCTGTTCTTAAAAATATAATAAAGTGTGTTTCTTCAAGTGCGTCTTTTTGACTAACAGAATTTCTTGTCATGTGTCACTCCAAGACATCTTACAGGTCATCGACCTGTTGTAGGTAGATGAGCAAAATACCCGCTCATGAAATACATTTGGACGAGGAGCTCGCGAATTGGATTAAGCCTTGCTGCATTTTGCGGGTGGCAGGTGCTAAATCACACCCTGGGTGCACATAAAAAATAACGAACGTTCTAAAAATCGCTCGTAGAAAATGCTTTTAACAGCTAAAATCAAAAATGATTGGGAAACGAGGCCCAGAACTCATTGCACTTGTGAATAGCAGAGCTCACTTTGCACACATATCAAATCAGATGCCCATTGGCACCTTTTACTTCATCTGTTCTTCAAAATATTATCACATTTCATCAAACATGCATCTTTGTGTCTAATTTCTTGTTATATATCACTCCGAGAATTCTTACAGTTCACCTTCCACAGTGGCTGGTACATCAGAAAAATACTCTGCATTAATAAAACGCATTTGGCGGTGTTCATTTCAAGCCTTACTCACCAGTAGTAGGCTGTACAATTGCACCCACACTTTCTGTTGGAAAATTCTCTCTAGAAAGTTTTAAACGATCATGTGTTGGTGAATGGTGAGAGACCCGGTGAGCCACTTGATTTTTAACAAAGCGCCTCTTGTGGCTCGCGAGCCATAGGTTCCCGACCCCTGCTCTAATCGCTGCCAAAGGTGCTTCAACTAAGTACTGATTTCAATGTGATATTTCAGTTTGTACTTTTTAATAAATTTGCAGGTATCAAAAATCTGGTTTTTGCTTTGTCGTTATGGCGTATGGAATGTAGAATCCATGTGAATTTTTTTTAAAAGCAAGGGGTCTGAACACTTTCTGAATGCACTGTATATATACTGTATGTATACTTTGCATGGTAAAACAGTCTCGTAAATGTTGGTGCCGAGTTGGTGGTCTTCAAATTCATCCCTGTTGCATTGCCTCTACAACCACAAACATTCAGGTGATCTTTGGCATTAGTGTCACGTTTTGGCACATTCTGCCATGAATATTGTATTTCTAACCTTGTGCAACCCAGAGAATACATGCGTGGACATTGTATTTTGGCTTTGCTATGTGCAATGCATAATTTAAACTCATTTAAACCGACTGATCTTAGTTCAGAAGAGTCTGGGCTGTACGGAGTCATGTGACAAAACAACATGGTGCCGATCACAGCTGAGTTTGTCTTTGGGTGAAACACTAACTAAACTAGATCTGGTAGGAAACCTAATTAAGTTTTTACATTAAAACCTGTTTAAGTCAAAAGATTATACTCTCTAGTTTCATCCAATATGCCATTTTTTAAATTTGAGCGATTTTTCGCAAAATGCCACACTGCTAAACACATCGTACATTAATGTGTACTTTAGCACATTTTTACATTTACATTTTTACATACCAAGTTAAAATTAGTCCAGATTGCTACATTCTTGTCCATTTTTGCACTCCATCTAGCTGTTTTTGAATGCAAGAATGGTAAGAAATGCATTCGATCACTGTCAGGTGAACTTGAAACCAGCTTAATTATACAGGCCTTCTTTAAGCTCTATTAATTGACCAGTCAATTCAAAATACATTGCTAATGGACAACTTGTTTGCATGATATAAAAAAGAATAGCAAGACTGCACCTTGCTGTAGAAAACAAACCAATGAAACAGTTGATTGATTTGTTGGAGAGACTAAAATAGTCAGTGTGGTTGCCAAAGGAAGGAAGTATTTTGCAGATTTCTTGGAAATCATCTTTTAAACGTCCCCTCCTGTGATTTCAATGACTTGTTGGAATGTGAAGGAATTTTTGGCAATGAATAATGAAACCAGACACCTTAGAGTTTGCAGCCAACTCAAATCTTCTGATCAACGGATGGCACAACCCAGCAGTGGTAAACACATTAACAATGCTGCGGTTGAGAGCCCTGATTGCTCTCTGTCATCCCAGGCCTGGACATTTTTTGTTTGTAGAAGCTACCTCCTTGAAAACGAATCAGGGAAATTAATGCTGATAGATAAAGTCTCGAAAACCAATCAGAATTTCATGCTTGTATTATCTAATTTCTTGCCCAAATCTTTTTCCACTTTATTCTCACTTTCCTTTTTTCTTTTAATGAATTGCCTTGTAAGCAGCCTCCTTCGATGGATGGATTTTCAGCCTTTCAGGTTTGTTCCCTTCAATCAGCGGAGAAGAGAGCCTGGTACCAGCCTTCTTAAATATGGTCAAGGCACACATCTGTGAGGTCAAAAGTTAAAAAACAATAGCCAGTCTCCCCCAGCCTATGCCTTCACTTTTTGACCATTCTGCTTGTGAAGATTGCCAAGCAATACTCTTCTTAGTTGTCTGGCCCAATGTGGATGGTTACTAAAGTTTCCATTAGTTTTATAGCTAGAATTACTTTTTCAATCAAACTACATGCTAGTCATTAGCATGTCTCTCCTCTTTCCTAGTTAGTGCTTTAAATTATCTAAGGTGGTTAATGGCAAACCACTATACATCTTGGGTTACAACATGTGCATGGGGAAACGTATAGTTAGAACCTGTAAGTGACAAAAAGACAGCCCAAACCTACAGTATGTGACTGCTCCAAACCAAAGCTCAGCTGAATGCTCCATGGAAAGTAATTGTTTTTTGACCAGCCAAACTCTTGATGTTTCTCAAACAGGCTTTTTTTGTGATGCGAATGCTTCTCATTGTTTTCTTTTTTTTGGTATTATATCTCTTGTAGGTAAGAGAATTGGACGGAATTGCTCTCATTCTGGACAACTGCAGTATCGACAGCTATAACCCTTGTATCCTTGGTCATGACTCCCTGGGCTGCTCTTTCAAGCTGTGCTTTTGTGGTTTGTGTAATGACCGTTTCCTGGCATGGTATCGGCCGCCACAAAAAATGCCTGAAGTGTGAATAGCATTGTAATAGACCTTTAGCTTGCATTACTAATAGAGGGCTTACCACACTATTTGATGTTTGAATGATTGGTGGCTTGTTCAGAGTTGAAAAAGGAGTTTAAATATTATTAGAGCAAAGCCAACGTTTTGCCCAAAGGTTTCATGTCCCTCAACCTAGCAAGGCCTGTAGAGAGGAGGAACTGGTGGGCTGACTTGAGATCATTTTCTAACCCTCACTCATCAGTCTTCTTGTGTAAAATATCTAGTCATAATAGTTTATGAAGCTAAATGTAGGTAATGCTTATAGAAGTAATTTTGTGGTGTTGAAATAAGTTTTTTAAAGATGTAAAGCATTTTCTGGAAAACTTGAAATCCTCTGTGGAAAATCACCACTTCATTGAAATGGCATGACATTTTGCATGTTTATGGTGTTGACCTGTATCCTGCTAGAACTCAGTTCTATGTAATGGGTCATTGTAACACAACAATTTGTTATATTACAGCTGTGTTTCCAAAATTCCTTGAATGATGCTGGCACTGTTGTTACCCTAAAAAATTTAATAAACTAATTTAAAAAATGCTCCCATTCTCTCAAAGCACTGCCAGACTGTTTTTAGAGAAATCAGGGCACAGTGACAGTTGCTCTTTTACCAGGGGATGAACTACTAAGCTGAGCTTGTGTCCTTTCGATGCTGCTTCCTGACCGCTTCAGGAATTTGTCATCCTTAGTTATTGTTTAGTGTGTTAAAGAGTTGCTGGTCCTGATAATGCTAGCTTCACTGGTGGAATGGGAAATGTTATTCATAAAAGGTAGTTCATAATTTTAGCATCAAAGTAATATTGACCCAAGCTTATGTTTTGGAGAAATCAGAACTTTTATAGAGTGCAACTGTGCCTGTCCACTTTTTCAGCCGTCTTGGTTCTTGAAGTATTTTCCTATGAAATCCTTCATAAAAGAGTTCTAAGCCATGAACCAAACCAACCAGCCTTGAGGTGAATCACGTTATTGCAAACTATAATTTGAAGCAAAAACATATTTGACATGAAAAAAAGACTGTTTGCTTAACGTCTTTAATTAGGGAATGAACTACAATCCCATTAAGCATGGCAAATTATGTTGTAAAATTAAAAATGGAAAAATATAAAACTAATGATTTGTGAAGTTGTTGATTATTGGTATACAAACGATATATTTTAACTGCAAAATATTCAGATATATACAAATAATATTTTGCGTCATTCACAGTTCATCATGAAAGTGAGCGGTCGCTGCTGGGCTCTTTTGGTGCACTTGGTCCGAGATTCTCTGATTGGTGGATCTTTTCTCTTCAGTATTATGGGTAGTGTAGTTCTTTATCTGAACTGCAATTAAAATTAGTTTAAAAAATGAAGTTGAAATAACACAGACTGATGGCTTCAACAGAAGCACATACCATCAGTTTGCCTATGGAGAAAAAAATATATAATTTTGCTTCCAAAACCAGACTGTTGCACTCTAATTAGCATCCATATTAAATTGCTCATACTTGGGGTTAGGGAATTGATAAAAAAAAAAAAAAAAAAAAACCCTAACCTACTTTGGGCTGAACCCAAAACAAGCACACACAAAAATAACCTCAGGCTTAAATTGAATGAGGGACCCAAGCCATACCTAGGGACCAGAATATTACAAAAACTTGGATATGGGCTCTTTTGGCTTGGGCCAGTACACAACCAACTGGAAGGTGAAGTTACCACATAGTAACATGTTAAAAGACACTCAAAACTCCCTAGCATCACGATAGGAAGTTTTGCTTTGGCAAGCACCATTCACATAACTTTGGAAAATCTACTTTGTTCTTCTTCAGTATAATTTTTTTCTTCTAAATATTCACTCCAGTCATAAGCCAGGGGCCGTGTTTGCTATCCAAAACCTTCTGGAGCACAACCCTAAGAATGAGAAGTTGATACAAGGCCTTCGGAGACAAGGTGTGGCAGATGACACAATGTTCAGGGAAATGGGCTTCAGAGTGGAAGAAAGGGTTGACAGTCTGCTCCTCAGGCCCTTAAAGAAGGAGCATAGCTGATTAAGTGGAGCTGGGAGATGCTTATCCTAGGATCACTCATACCCTGTTTTCTATATTACACTCTGGAGATGGCTTAAAATGCCCATAGAACACACTTGGGGCTATTACATTTTCAATCAGTAGTTGAGAGCATAAGGAGGTGGTCTGTACTTTAGTATACTGCACACAAGAGGAAATCAATCAAAGAAGCTAATCTTAGTGGACACATGCTGATGTCTGTGATGCATTTATTGGTCTTTGATTCCAACCCTCCATAAATGTGATTCAAATACTATAAAACAAGGAGAACCATGTCTTCCTGGCTTTTGAGCCACCGAAGGGACTCTATTGACTAACGGGGAGTACAGGTTAATCCCTAATCCAGTGCATTTTATAGAGCAGGCGGACCTCTTGATCTGTACACATAAAGTCTGATGCGCAATAGTTCAGAACAAATGTGAAAGTTGCTCCTCCTTTTAGAATGCTCAGCGAAGATTTTGTGCAAAAAATTTGTCATCCAACATTCAAGAGAGATTAACTAGTTTTTTGTTTTTGTTTTTAGCTCTTGAAGTTGTTAAACTTTTTGCAAGGTAAAACCTTCTGAAATAGTTACATCTTTAAATTCATCCCCTGAAAATTACTTCTGCTATAGCCATAAACATGTGGACCACATATTTTGTCATTGCATGAACTTTGCGTTTTCAAGACGGCGTATCAAGTTACAAATAGCTCAACTTTAAAGACACGCCTTAAGACCCCTCCATTCTGTAGCACTGTTTTTAAATGGAAGAATGTGATTTAAATGGCCCCTAAGTAACATATTTAACATCTACGATCGGGGTCAGGTGAACCCGAAAACGACCTAATTATAGAGGGCTTCCTTAACACACAAAAGTCGACTAGTTGTTCAGACAACCGATCAACTAGTCGATTTTGTAAATATGTTGTTATTGTTTACAGAGCATATATCTTTTTAATTGGAGATCTCTATATATATGGCAAGGCTTTCTTACTGATTGTGATGTTTAAGCTGATTGCTTTGCTTGTTGTCCAACATAATCTACACAGGAACACAGGCACAGCAACCTCTCCCAGACTGACCAGACTCCCTATCTCTCTGTCTGTCCCACACCACCTCTTTTGCATTAATGCCACTCTAGTTAAGGTGTTAGTTTGTCCCAAGTGAATTAGACCAGAAGTATTAGCTTGCAGAATCACATCTCGCCCCATCCCATCATGGAATGAGCTGAGTGGTCCACACCTCCACCCAACCTCCACCCAACTATTCCATTAATTCCCCTCTTTGGAGGCCTCTACTCTCCCCACCACACCCTGTTTTCTCTGCCTCATATTTTTTAATGACAAAATGTTTGCTCGAAACAATCAGGGTTGACTTTTCTCTCAATCCGCTGTATAGTGTAGGGAGCTTACACGGTTCCGGTACCCAGCAGTTCAGACGGCTAACAAAACAGGTCCCACTTACTTCTGCTCCTGTGGCTGCCTGCAATGCTTTTCACACACAGGAAAAAGACCAGAGGGGCAGAGAGCGGACGGCGGGTGAATGAATGAGGCTGGTCGGATGCCTATTCAAATGCAGGCAGGAATAGCTCTGCGTCACTCCGAGATCAGCTTTTCACAATATTTACAGCCACAACTGTGAGCTGGTCAGTACATCTGGGAAGA
This sequence comes from Moxostoma hubbsi, assembly GCA_032164185.1. Classification (NCBI taxonomy): domain Eukaryota; kingdom Metazoa; phylum Chordata; class Actinopteri; order Cypriniformes; family Catostomidae; genus Moxostoma; species Moxostoma hubbsi. The sequence goes on from JAVLUX010000041.1 coordinate 11,654,071, forward strand.
CATTTTACACACAGCTTTGACAAGGTCAATGGAGATGATCGTTTGAGCGAGATCAATTCTTGACGTACCTTTGATAATGTGGCATCTGTATTCCTGGGTCGACCTTCAACTTTTTTTTCACCCAAAAATTTTAATTCTGTCTATTTTAAACCTGTATGACATTCTTTCGGAAATAATGTTAGCCTCAGTCACCATTCACTTTCATCTTTTTGCTGTACAATGAAAGTGAATGGTGACTGAGGTTGTCATGAATCACATGAAGGTGAGTAAATTGACAATATAAATTTTTGAGTAAACTAATAATAGACGTTATAGACATGCTTTTGCTATTCTGGTGTCTAATACATTGCAATCAAATTCATTTAAATGACCACAGTTTGATCCATTTGATCCAAACTGTATGATTAATTTATTTACCTAGTGATTTTACATCTCTGCCAAAAAGTATAAATACAACCAGGCTACAAAAAGATGAGATGGTTTCATATCAAACTTGAAAACAAAATTATGGGCTGCTCAGAAAAAAACAAAACAACAACAACAACATAAAAAAGTGAACCTCATTAAATTGGGACAAAAATGGAACACAATTTGTAGCTCTATAATTAAACTTTAAGACAATAATAACACGACAAGGAAAATAATATCAGTAATTACTCTGAATATACCTGACATAAAGTGCCATAATCTCTACATATAAAAATATACTTTAACAAATCTGCCCACCATATAGCTTGTATAAACAATTTAGATAAAAAAAAAAAGTAGCTAATCAAAATAGCTCCAATAACCTTCTACAGTTTCAGACCCCAGCTGTATGTTTAAGTGAATTCCATCAGCTCAGGTGAAATATAACTTGATGCATGCTGGACCAGTGACGTGGAATCCCATGTCTGTGACATTCACGGGAATGCAATGTGCATGGTTTGGTCACTCCAAGCTGTGGTTGGTCACATGACATCTATGAAGTATCTATTTAGACTCTCTCAAACACAAAACAAAGTTATAGACAAAACAGTGCAGCATACCATGGCTAAGTCTGGATATGACTAAGAAAACTTAAGACCACAAACTTTGCATCTCTATAAAGCAGACAGCACACAACAGTACGCACCACAACCACCAGTGCAGCAATTGACAACATATTCACCAAAAATTATGGTTTCTCACTTGATTTACTTTTGAGAATTTTGCAGACCACTTTTCTAAGGAGAAACTGTAAAAGAATGTATTGGAAAAGAAGCACTTTTTTGCATAAGCAATATGCTGTATTGTTTTGGGTCGAACATTTGGAAGCAACACATCAGTAGCAATGACATTAGAAGTTACAAAGAGATTGTGCTCTGTCGCATCTCTTTATACCATTACATGTATGGAAATTGTTCAGCCTTTTTTTTCTTTTAAGTGAAGAAAAAAGCCTGTCCTTTTCAGTGTTCAAATAGATACAGTGTGACCAAACATTTTCAACTTTCCAGCATTTCCAGAGTTTTACCATGACTTTCCTCTTGAACACCCATAGGGGTTCAGCTGGTGGGACATTATGCAACAACTTTTTATGTGTCTTTGTAAGCAGCTGTCTCTAATCTCAAAAAATTCACATTGTCAGTTCAATCTGTCCAATAGGAGTTTGAGTCAGTGTCAAGGCCTTAATTGACCCTCAAGTCTTTGAGATTCTAAGGACTATGCAAGCCTTGCACTAGTAGTGTCCGTATATTTGCTTGAAATCACATACTAAGAGGTCAGTGCATTTGCCTCTTTAAAGTTCCGGCATCTTCATTATTTATACCCGTCTACCTTAGCAACACCCTCCTCCCCTTCTCGCATGAAGACTGCCTGATGTGCAAAACAAAGCCATGTCGAATGAGAATCAACGCCATCTCTTAGTTTCTCCTCATTGGCTTCATGCCTTTCTATCTTGTCGTTTCAACTTGTCGTCTTCCTCATTTACACGTGAACACCTCTGTCTTTTCACTGCAGGTGTTGCATTTGACGAAGCAGCACCACTGGAACTTGCAGTTGCATTGCCACACCCTTGTGTACTGATGGATGTTGTGACCCCGACCACAGCACATGAGGTTGCAGCCGTCCGTGTGTGGGGACGTGTGGTTGCAGAAACGCCCTCTTGTTCCTGCGCTCCCTGTCGCAGCGTCCTCCTCGCAGTAGTTGGGCGACCGCTCCAAGTAGACCAAGTCTGTGTCGGTGGGCTTTATGTACCCACGGGACTGCTTGAGACGCAGAAAGGAGGGCTGGCGAAAACGTGTAGCCCGCACGGCCTCCACTTCAACTGCAGCGGTGTAACGCTCCTTCAGCACATAGCCAATCTCTCTGAATTTCGGCAGAGTTGTCCAGCATGTCTTTGTGGTGCATGAGCCGGAGACACCGTGACATTTACATTCCAGCTTCATCCTTTCTTCTAGAACCTACACGGGTATGGAAAACACATTGTTAGCAAATTATAACAATGTTGTAAAAAGTTGTGTCACAATAAGAGCTCTAAACGTAGCAAAAACACGATAAGATGATTTTCTACCACTTTGTTTTAGTTATTGTCCTAACCAGCCACGGCCGCAAGAAGCGACAGGACATTTTGTCGGATGCTTGGTTTTTATTACTGTGGTGTTACCCTGTGTAGCACTACTCACTGTAAAATCTAATTAGTTCAAAATCATACTGCACATAACTGTATATTAAACATCAGGTATGCCCTGATTGGCTACGATTGAGCTTTTTTGCATCATTTTTACTTTCAGTGCAAACAGAAATGTTAAGGGCAATTCACATCGCAGCTGTTCTTGTGCTAAGGGAATCTAGACTCAGTGCCATGAATAGAGCATAAGACAGAAGATTTTTAAAGTTTGTTTTTACTTGAAAAGGCATCTTAAAAAAAACATGTTCTTGCGCAAGACACTGAAAAAACAGCAAGATGCGTCGCAGCGGTCAAATGTGTCCATCTAGCGAAGTGATTCCCAACCGAGGGTAAGTAAGCAGGTTCTGGGGGTGTGTGAAAGGAATTCGATTTTACTGTTGAACTTAAAATCACATGTATGTCTTCAAATAAAAATATAAAAAGGATTAGGGACGGGTAAAAATACAGATTTTCCAATTAATTTGAACATTCCTGATATTGATCTTTTAGTCTATGCAAAGTTTGGCACCAAGACCTTTTCACTCTTTTGTGTCGATGAAGGTGTACTTTAGACGTATTGATGGTTCTGTTGGGGTACTTATGGCAAAAATGTTTTTGAAACACTGCGCAGGTTTACATAGCCGAAAACACGTTGGTGGTGAGCGGTCCTTTACTTGTCATTGAAAACTTGTTGCGTCAAGCCTTGTTAGGACTAGTGTAAGGTGCAAACTTGGTTTTTGTTATATTTGCTACATTTGACATTGAGATAGTCCCTGTGCAACATTTGCAAATTTCAGAACTATTATATTAAAATCCATTTTAAGTACATACATAGACAACAATCATCTATCAAAACAAAGATTTAATTACACAGAGTTTGATCATCTTCCCTCATTTTTTTAACTCTAATCTCTGTTCTTTATGCACTGAATGCATTTCATCTGCTTTGTATTTCTTGTCAAAACTCACTTAGTCTTTTACACTGGGCATGACTTAATCAGAGGCTTCAGAATATGTGGTGCAAGTGAATTTGTGCAGCTGACGGGTAAGGGAAATACTTGACATTTTAGTTTGACTGTTTTCAGCAATTTGAACCAAACCCCACTATTCAATACATCCTGAGCACTGTCTCAATATGTAATGCCAGATATCTGTCAAAACGGAGAGGGAAAAATATGTTTTAGCCAAATCATACCCTGTAATTTTCTCTACCTTCCGAAGGGCCACATCAAAGAACAAGAGAAATGTCCATAATTCTCAAGTACCCATTTGTGTATATGGTTACATTTGAGTTAAAAGCAGATCTATTTGGCTGTTTGATGTGTTACTGATATGTTCAACAGACAGACATACTTGATAGTTGACTTCAACCCATTTTGTTCAGTGTTAATATTACCCTTCAATGAGAGGGATTTGAGACTTAAATAAGTAAAGCAGTAATGTTCCTAAATTTATATTATTCTGTTAAGACTTTAATCCTTCAGTCTCAAAAGCAGTGTATCATAACTCATAGTTTCTGTCTCAAACTAAATCACATGAATTTCTCCCTTTAAACAAGACAATTCTTTCATTTAGGGTTGTAAATTAAGGGTTGTAAGTTTGACTTAAAGATGACGTGGTTGAGGCCTTCCTCTTGGTATGTATGTAGCTTGTTAGAAAGAGAATAAGTAACTAGCTATGTATTCTGAGTCAATGCTCCTTAAATTAATGAATGGGCTGAAGGGATGTGGCAGTTCTCCATCTGGCTGTTGTTAACTCACTCTACATTTACCTCACACACAACGAAAGCTTCATCTCTATAATTAGTTTCATTAGGCACTGTAATTTTACTTATGGATGGGATTTGTGGCCCACTCAGACCCCTCTTGTCAGCCTCTATAGTGATAAATGAAAAGGGTTCTGAATGTAACTTATTGAATCATTAACTGGAGAAGCATTTTAACTGTTGATGTACAATAATACATTTTACATTGAAAGATTACCGATGAACTAGATGCAAAGCACTAGAAGAACAGTTGCTAAGGTTTTAGTAAAGCTTAGGTTATAGGCTTTGTTTTTAGGATCTCTATACCTTTCTGCCTGCTTCGTTGTTGTGCAGGTTCATTAGTCTCCTTGCATTTTTTTTAATCTCTCGAGCATCCACAAAGCGTCTGGAAAACTCCATGCCATACTTGACGTCTGCTGAACATCCACCCCATTTCCAGCCCAGATCCTGGTCGTGGTAGCCTTGCTTTTCTCTGTCACAGCCGCAGTGGCTCAGATTGCCCTGACTACAGGCTGCTGTCACAGCGTGGGCAACACCTGCAGCAGTGATGGCATAGGTAAATGCAGCCTCCTTGCTACCTAGGGAGAAAAGAGAAGAACTTTTGTGATGCTGAGAAGATTTGACAACTCAAAGTTCATACCAGTGAGTTTGTTTGTTTGATTGTTTCTTTGTTCGATTCTTTTCTTTGTTAAATGTGAGTTAGATGTGTCAAAATTTTGACATCACAAAAGCAAGGCAAACATTTTTACTGTGATTGAACTCTGTAATACGTTCAACACTCTAGTGTCACGACACGCATACTTAATGAACATTTTGCCAAGTGATTAAATTAGGTGACGCTCTTCCCTTTCAATATTTTCATATGAAATTGATCAATGGTTCTCAATCCTGGTCCTAGAGTCCACCAGCACTGGGCATTTTGGATGTCTCCAATGCATTATTTAACACCTGTGATTCAACTAATTAGCTCATAAGTAGAGGCTCCAAGATATGTACTTGATGTTTCAGAAAAAGGAGATTTCAAGAAATTGTGCATTTACATGCAAACAAATACCCTGATTTTTGTTCCACAAATTCGATAACGCATGAACACTGTCTACATGAGAGTTGAAATCATCTGGTTATTCTGTGTTTTTGACTTCAAAACTTAAACATTTGTACACATTAGATAGGCCAGTAAAGGTGTTTATGCTGAAAAAATGGATTTACTTAAAATATATGTGGTTATTTTTTGCACCACACTTAAGTAAATTCAACTTATTGTCATTTTATGTCAGCATAACTAGAAAAGCTTTGGTAGATATAAACAAATGTATTAGTAAATTCAAGTTTATTTACTTGAAAAGGTATGTCACAAATATGGTTAAACAACTAATAGTATGTTGCTTAAAATGTATATTTATATTACTGTTTCTACTTAATTAAATAATGACTGAGATCAGTCTTTTAAACTTGATTCCCCAAAGAAGTGCAGATAAAACTGCATTTCAGCTATGACCGTTCACATGGTGCCATATCACCCTGTAAATCAAGACTGGTTGCCCACTGAAGCAAAGCAGGGTTGAGCCTGGTGAGTACCTGGACGGGAGACCTCCTGAGGAAATTTAAGGTTGCTACTGGAAGAGGTATTAGGGAGACCAACACTGTGGCCTGTGTGGGTACTAATGCCCCAATATAGTGATGAGGACACTATATTGTAAAAGGGCACCGTCCTGCAGATGAGACATTAAATCGAGGTCCTGACTCTCTGTGGTCATTTAAAATCCCAGGCCACTTCTCATAAAAGAATAGGGGTGTAACCCTGGTATTCTGGCCAAATTCCCCCCACTTGGGCTTCTCAATCATGGCCTCCTAGTAATCCCCATCCATAAATTGGTTCTATAACTCTACTCAAATCTCTATGAATTCTTAATAACAACTAATTAAATTACTCAATACGTTCTTTTGACCAAACAAACATGCTTAAATTATTCAAGTGCAAGGGCTTATGGGTATTCCCCACAACCTCAGTTCCATATATGTTCGTTTGAGTTAGTAGTACTAAATTGTATGGATTTTTAAGACAAAGAAGAGCAAGGAACTCACAATCATTCATTTACTTCATGTATGCAAATTAAGTAAACCTACAAATGTAATAAATAAGTTATTTTCTGATTAGAAGCTATTTATTTTCCTACATTATGGTTGTTGAGCCAACAAAAAATTTTTCGCTCAATGTCCAGTGCTGGGGTCTTGGGGCCACGATTGAGAACCACAAAAATCAAAAACTGGCAAAGTTCTGGAAGCAAGATACCTGGATACTGCCATCTTTGTTTCATGGGTATTCAGTCCCATACAAAAAAGATTTCTTGAGTCGTAAATTCCATATTACTAATTACATCTGGAAAGCTGATTGACTGTAGGCAGCACAAGAACACACAATCCCAAGACCTTCCATAACTACGATCCTAAGCAGTGACATCAAAGGCAGCAGACTGGGAAAAACGCAAGTCTATTTCACACTGTTGAAAGCCCTCCAAAAAGACACTGGTGAACTATTTACATAGATTTTATGTTGCAGTCGCAGCTAATTCTGAATGGCCATCTGTGGAGTAACATGCTTTTTGCTCCACATTAAGGCATCTACAGTACCAGCAGGGGCTAGCGGCTGACGCTAACTAGCCAAACACTGACAGACCCCCTGCTTACCCAAGACTTTCATTAGTTGTTTCAGGTGTGTTTGATTAGAGATGGAGTTAAACTCAGCTGGATCCCCAAGAGGAGGCTTGAGTATGCTTGATCATAAGAATAATGTAAGGAGACTAAACTGACACCTGCTGGTGGGCCTTTATGAAAAGATCACTTGGGTAAGTAGAAATGGACTGACTGCCACAAAGACCTATATATTTTACTGTTATCTATTTGCATCGAGGCTCATGAGACATAAACCAGTATATGAAAAAGAGCTTTCATTTTTAACAAGCAAAAATAAAATAGCTGGGTTGGTTAATGGATGGGAACTTTCTATTTGGGAAACTGAACGCTCAAATATCTTTAAAGACTCAATAAAATAAAAAGGGATTATAACGCTCTTTGCATCTGTGTGAAACCTTTCAACAAAACCTCATGTTTTAGTGTAATGTCAACAGCATTTCTAGACATATGGTTGTTCCCTTTGTGTGGGTTATGTGCACAAAATTATGATGGGCTGCCAATCAACTATCAGTGTGGAGATGGAGTCAGGTCAGATTCAGATGAAGCCTATGCATGTCAAGTCTGCCAATAATACCGCAAAATTAAACCACTCTGCATTTACTGTATGACAGAAATAAGTACCAAATTGCTGTTGTTTTCTTTTATATAAAATTCTTTCTCGTCAAGATATGCTTGGCATGCCTCCATAACCAGGGCATTAATGCCTTGAAAAAGCACTGTGATTACCCTTTCCATCCTCCAAAATGGAAAGAGACCATTAGCGTTGTGGTTCCCTGGTCTCCGTCTTCTCATAGCTAACACTGAAGCCCTATCACTGATCATCAGGTTCGAACGAGCGTGGAAATTTTCCCTTTTCCAGCCAAAAGCCAATCTGAAAGCTACAAAGTCTTTGTATTATTTGACCAGTACTGCGTGCCTGGATCTATTGATGAATTCAAACTGCCGTTATTCTAATGGATTTTGTGGGCAAACTCAATGGCTTTCAGTCAAGTTCAAAATGGCTATTGAATAACAGTTTATCCTGAAATGACCATCCGTGCATCTCAATCAGAAATCCGAAATGCCTTTAGAATTTGCTTTTCCAGTTGTTTCAGTGGAAATAAAGCATTTTAGAAGATTGTTCTTTTTAGTTTCAGTGCACTGGATTGGACATATCAAAAAGTACATGCATACAATGTCTTGCTTCAATTAAGTCAGTCCAAATACAGTGATCTCTCTTTAAGCCACAATGTAATGTACTGTTTACCCAACAGAACAAGAGAGAGTTTCATACACATTAGGATCCACAGCTCACCACAGCTAAGACACATACATTTCCTTGAACAAAATAAGAGCATGTTACGTTGCGCCAACCAACCCCCAAAAGAGTGATTGTTACCAGGACCATTGGATTAAACGGAGCCCTGCGCTGCACTTTGACCGAAACAAAGCATTTCTGACTGAAAGGCAATTTATATGGGAGCCCTGCTATATTAAAAACCATATTACTGTGTTCCCTTTGGTTGAGGTTCACACAAAGTCACTGGTGTCATATGTGTATTTAACTGTGTGAATGCTTTCTTGAAAGAGATATTTCAAAGCAATTTCATTGTTGGTGGCCGAACGAAAGGGATAGTTCACCCAAAAATGAAAATTCTGACATCATTTACTCACTTTTATTTTGTTCCAAATCCATATGACAAAAAAGGCAGAATTTCATTTTATGTATTTAGGAAAAAGGTGCCATGAAAGTTAATGTTGACTGAGGCTAACGTACGGCCTAACGTCTCCTTTTGTGTTCCACGGTAGACAGAAAGTCATACTAGTTTAGAATAACAATAGGCTGAGTAAATTTAGACATTTACTAGTTTTTTGGGTGAACTGTTCCTTTAATTCAGCTTTCACTCAAAGATAGACCCATTTTAATCTCTTTTCTTTAACATATTTTGCTCTCACAAAAACAAGTCATTTCACAGCCAAACTGTTGTGCTTACAGATCAACAAAAAACACACACAATCATGAAACCAAAGCACAGCTCAATGGACTGCCCCTACTGACCTACTCTCAGCTCTTGCCCAAAGACGGTCCTCTCGCCAAGGGCAGAGCAGTTCCAGCGTCCGTAGCGAAACTGATACTGGCACTCGTTGATGCCCAGCTGAGCACCCTCCCCAATGATGATGATGGCATCTGGGCGGCTCTGGCAGATGGCACGTTGTCGGGGGGCCAGGCCAGGGATCTTGTTGCAGATGATGTTCGCACCCAAAGCCACGACCGAAGACAAAGCCCTTTGGAGGAGACCAGACACACTGACATCAGCAGCTGATGTAGACCAGGTATCCAAGAAATGGTTGGCTTTAAAGGGATAGTTCACCCAAAAATGTACATTATGTAATTATTTACTCACCTTTATGTGTTCCTAACTCATATGCCCTTTTTACTTATTAGAATGAAAGGCAGAATGTTAGTCTTTGTCACCATTCATTTTCAATGTATTGGATAGAGTAGTGTCAACATTCTTAAAAATTTCTCTTGTGTTCCACAGAGGAAAGAGTCATGCAGGAACAACATTTTGGGTGAACTATTCCTTTAACTCTGATTTCAGCTTCTCTGATTGTGGACTGCACAAAACTTTTTACAATTACATACTTTTCTTAAAAGATACAGTATATGTATAAATTTTTGTATTTTGATTTAAACCTCCTATTGTGTTCAAAGTCTGCATATACCTTTTGCATTCTTTTGACGTGATATATACTTATTTTCCAGTCAAAATGCATTTATTTCCATCTTGGGAAAGACAACAAAACAATATGCAACAATATTATGCTTTAATAACATTTTCCAAACAAAGCCTTCCACAATATAAAGATAGTAAGGCACTAATATAGCACCAATTCAAGGAACATTTAACGTTTCCCAAAGTCTAATTGGGAGGTTGACTTATTGAAAGAAGTCGTCCCCATAGGTTGAGTATTCATTCATATTTTCATTCATTTCATATTTCTACATTCGTAATTTTAAATTTAAGTGAATCATCTCGTCACATTAAGCATTTGCAATTGCTGTGTAAATGCATTTATTCCTGCTCTGAAAATACATCAAATTGCCACTTCAGCTTCTGTCACACCTTTGCTGTGTAAAGATGGCTTTAGTCCCCAAAGGTTTAGTATTTATTGCAATGGGCATTAAATCTTTTAAACTCTCATCCTCCACAATATTAATTTGCCGATAGTAGACAGTGACTATCCGCTTTCCTACAGCAATTGTGAAGCTGCTTTTATGATTTGCATCAGAGTCAATGCCAGCGCCGCTTTGAACTCAACGGAAAAACGGAGTGATAGTTAAAAGTTGGTGTGCTTCAGTGGCAATTAAAATGTGCTGAAAATACTTGATTACTATCAAAAGTCTCATATGGGCTTGTTTTGTTCCCATACTAAAAACTATGTGGTATTTAAAAATTATTATTTACCTCTCCCTGGTCAAAAATTACCCAAATGCAATAGGAGGGTTAACTGTGCTTTCCAACAGAGATTTATATCTTATTCTTTATCCCACAGGAAAGATGCAATAATTTCAAATTTGATTGCATTGACTAAAATACTAAAATTTCAGAGAATCTAAAACTTCATTTAAAACAGAACAACAAACAACTTCAATCATCTCATGAACAATCAAAGCTTTTGCAAGCATAGAACTACATTTAAATGAGATGGGGGTGGGGGGGGGGGGTGTTTAAACAGATTAGCAGAGCAATGGATGTTATTCTACAGACAAAGACTATGCACAACAATGCGATCACAGGATATACTGTCTAATTAAAATGAAACCGCATGCATAAAACATGGATTGCAATTGTAAATCAAGCTGTCTAGTCTGGTCTGTTTCTCAACAAAGTTTGCCCCAACATTAGGCTATTGTACACCAGATCCAAACATATTAACCTATTTAAATCAAATACAAATTGAAATGGGAGATGCTAGTGCCAGTACCATATGCTAGTATACTGATGACATTTTAGAGCAGAGCAACCAATGTCCTGATTTAAAACCAGAATAAGCACATTTAAGCCAAAAGAGCCATGTTGGAGACACACTGCCAAACCTTGTGTTCATTCATAACACTTTGTAAACAATCTTGTTCATATAAGTATTACCAGAGGAAACCTTGCATGCACAATAACTGTTATAACGTATATATATATCAATTTTGTGACATTTATTATGCATTTTGTTTTGAAAGGTCTTGGTAAAATCCATGAAGACTCTTCAATGATCTACTTATCCCAAATAAAATTTTAAAAAGAGAGAAAATGAAATTGGGAATTAGGGAAAAATGTATGTTTAACAGGACTGTTACTCAAAGCTTTGAATAATAGTGATCCGAGTGTCTAACTGTTTAAAGCACGTTTATGATCCACACATAAGTTTTAATGTATATGGCTCAGTAGTTTCTCCACAGGCTGAACTTTTTCCTCAATGCAAATAAAAAGTTCACGTAATTCCAGCCACTCTGAGACACACAAATCTCAATCTTTTCCATTTGGTTTTCCAATTACAAGCACTAAAGCTGAGAACATGATGTTGTAATAAAACATTGTCCTCACACTCAAAATAAATGACTGAAATGTAATCTCATTATTTTTGAGTGAAATGAACTGGTTCATACCAATATTTGACTGGTCTGGCTTATAACTGGATGGTATAATGATATATATGACTGGTAACTGGAAACAGGATTTGTATAGAAATCATATTTTTATTTAATGCATTCTTATTCTTTTATTCTCGTTTTATCTGGCTTATCTGAATAAAGCATGAATGGTTTCTGGTAAATTGTTTAAAGAAAACATGTATAAATGATATGATCATTGTTGATTCAGCAGTTTTGTTATCTGGCACGGTTTCCTTTGGAAAACGACTCAAATGTTAGTAAAGCACATGGACACAACATATATTTAATTGCAAAACTTGTGGGCAATTAAAAAGCGCTCCAATTTGTAAAAAGTAGTTCAAACCTACAGGTAGCTGCCGCTGGTGAGGATGAGGAAGATCTGGGGGTAGTAGACTGACAGCAGTGGACCGCAGGATGAGATGCTGCGCATGGTGACATTGAAGAGAGCGCAGAGAGAAAGCGAATGAACGAGTAGAAAATTCCCTCTTCGTTCTGAAGTTCCGTCGTGACGTTATTCACGCTGCTGCTGCTCGTCGCGCCGCGGACCGTGCGTGAGCTGCGGCGCGGAGACACGATCCGTCATCTCCTGCGCGATACGTGCTGATTCGGAGTGTGCTCCCCGCCGCGGGATGAACGGGTGATTTTAGTGATTTCGGGTCATGTGGGGTGGGGGGGGGGTCACACCTTAGTCCGCCCACCTTTACGGGTACGGATGAGTGACATCTCCGCCTTTTTGTTTTCTATTGCGTTTACTTGTTGGAGAGATGGTTCAAAGTTGACTTTACTCAACAACCTGATTTGATGCTGTTATTTATGGGTGTTTCTTCACCCCGTAGAAGTCTAGAAAATGAAGTTTGGTAAATTATTATTTTACAATATTAGTTTATTTAATTTCTCTGCTAACAATGTCCAACAGGGGTGGAGAGCTGGGCTAAGGGTTGCCAACTTGCCACTTTTAACGTTTTAAAATAAGGGACACTTAAACACCACAGTTTTAGCAATTTGCATTATTAATACAAAAAAATTATATCCTTTCTTATATGCTCAAATGAGAATTTTCCTGACCTGCGATTTATAAAAAAAATACATAATTTATTTGTTAAATAATTTATTTGTTAAATATATATATATATATATATATATATATATATATATATATATATATATATATATATATATATATATATATATATATATATATATATATATATATTTTTTTTTTTTTTTTTTTTTTTTTTTTCCCGATTATATGTCCTCTTTATTTTATATATGTAAACATTTACATTTACATTTATGCATTTGGCAGACACTTTTTTTTTTCCAAAGCGACTTACAGTACCCACAATCCCCCCAGAGCAACCTGGAGTTAAGTGCCTTGCTCAAAGATAAAATGGTGGTGGCTGTGGGGATCGAACCAGCGACCTTCTGATTAACAGTTATGTGCTTTAGCCCACTACACCCACCACCTTTAGCCCACTACGCCATTTATTTTATTTGTTTATTTTTTTTAATTCACCTGTACTTGTCTTTATGATTGTATTCATACATTGATTGATCTTATTGAACATTTAGTGGACTTTACAGACACTCCTTAACCACACCCTCCACAGTATTAGCACGATTTAGCACAATGTGTGGACTTTTCAGATGGTCTCTTTCCCACCGTAGGTACATTTTCCAAATTATATCAATGTTAAATGGGCCGCATCATTTTATCTTTAAATACGGACGAAATCCCGAATGCAAAAATATGCATTATGTGTATAATGTATGTGTATATGTGTATAATTTTAATCTCCAATCTGATCGTTATCATAGTGACTTGATTGATAATACTTTAAGGTAGCTGTGGCACGGTGGAGGGCGGGACCGGCGCGTGATTGCGCACGCCCGGTCCCGTATCGGGCTGATTGAGCCGGCAAGAGGGTTAAAAGGCCACTCGCAGACGGCGATCGGGAGAGAGAGCTTAATCAGCAGACATGTCTGCTGTCCTAAATGTTTGTTTTAAGTTCTTCATTAAATTATTATTTATGTTGACAAGCCGGTTTCTCGCCTCTTCCTTGCCCATGAATTATGATCTTCTTTACAGTAGCCAGTAGAAGTGACCAGCCAGGTTTAAAGGAATAGTTCACACAAACATGATCATTCTCTCATCATTTATAACCACCCTTATTTCATCTCAAACTCGTATGACTTCCTTACTTCTTCAAAACACAAAGAGATTTTAGTCTTTTTGCCGATACAATGCAAGCTAATGGTGACCAAATATTTTAGCTCCAAAAAGCACATAAAGGCAGCATAAAGATAATCCATAAAACTCCAGTGGTTTAATATGGTCTTCTGAAGCGATCCAACGGTTTTGGGTGAGAACAGATTAAAATATAACTCTTTATGACTATAAATCTTGTCATCTGCTGTCTTGTTGGCGTCATGATTTCAAGCACAATTACAATTTCTGGCTCCATCTAGCACTCTACATATGTGTCAAGAAATAGGATATATAATCGAGCATGAAATCATGATCAAGCCTAGAGACTGCAATGACAATGAGGTCTGCATTCCCTTGAAACTCCTGCCGGACCCAATCAGATTTATTGTGACGTGGGATTACATTTCCAAGTTGAAGGCAGTAGTCCATAAATTGTGTGTGGGAGCTGGCGGTCAGAGAAGAGCCTAAAAAAATCAGATGTGGAGATCCATTTTTATATTATTAATTAAAGAATGCAAAGCATGCAGTCATTCACATAAAGTGTGTGTGTGTGTTGTGTCTTCATCTATTTGCTTGCTTTATATTGGATCGTGCTGTAGCTTTGTAGTGTGTTGCTTGTCAAGTGTCAAAATTATTGCCATATATTTATGACAATGTAATAAATGGCTTTTATTGATATAATATTTTAGTTTATCTTCTATCTATTTTAATTCGATTTGATACAGTTTTAGGGGGGTGTTTTAAGCATATGGTCATGTTACCACATGCCCCTTACCTGTTACAACGTACCCAGCCTATTGGGCACATTGTAACATTTCACTTTGCTTCTTTCTGACTAGATAATGGAAAAAAAGTCTTGTTTGGGATTACAGATCAGGTGCACCAAATATCTTTTAGTAAGTAGGCAAAAAAGTACATGCTCAGGATAAATATAATGTTGTGTGGGGCAAACTGCAATTCCTCTCAGTAAATGATGCATGCGGTTTCTCTCATCACTGTAGAAGACAGGCATGGGTCACCAATGAAACTATGCAACAAAGCAATGCACTGACAAGTTTGAGACATTAATAACTTCATTACCAAGCACGTTGTTCACAAAGTAGTGCCATTCCTTATTTTATTATATGTACTGTATAGTCCATAGTGCACACATTTTCTGTGGCATACAATCCAATGTACAACCAAACATTCTGATGTTGTCTATTCATTCACGCTAAGAAAAAAAGAGGCTTGCATCCACACCATCCTGAATAAAAGCATACTCCCTCTAGAGGCAAAAGGTGCTGTTCTTTCATGCAAAGCCCAATGAGTGGTTGGCAGCTCAGAAATGTACCCGCACTTGGTTCTGAAAAAGAAAAGGAAAGGCGTGTAAAAACAGATGTGCTCTCATGATGGAATGCATCAGCAAATGTAGTCAAAAAACAATTGCCTGTTGGGTGATGGGGGTTGGTTGGTTAAGGAAAGCAAACAAATTTACTGTCTCTTATAAAGATGCTCTCTGCAAACAGCAGTATGTTTGCCATAAGGCAGGGAAACTTGGACATGGTAGAAGGTCTGAGACTTAGCTGTGCAATATCATAAAGATTCAAAGGGTGAACATGTTTATGAGCCTGTGTCTTTTGCTAGTGAAAAGATCAAAGTGCATGGCCTATTCAGAGTTTCTGCCTGCGTTTGTATTTGATGATTGCATTGAACCCCAGAAACTAGGCAAATGGCTTAAAAAAGGTTTCCGTCTTTCAGAATGGTTACCATTACGGATTCCACTGTGATCAGTCCTGAAATAAACCGTTCATTACGGCCTGCGAGGAATCTGATTGATTGTAGTTGACATATTGTTTTTATTATAAATCCTGAAAAAGTATTGAACCCTTGTGGAGATGAAGACCTTGTTGTGTCTGTTTCTTAAGGTGTAACCTCCAGCTAACAGGTTAGCTGAACTTTGAGTTTGACAAGGAGGTTGATGAGGCAAAACTGTCTGCCCTAATGAGTTAAAACATTATATCTACCTGCCAAATATGCTGTTGGTCCTCAGTGTGCTGCCAAAACAGCGCCGACCCGCCGAGGCATGAACTCTACAAGACCCCTGAAGGTGTCCTGTGGTATCTGGCACCAAGACATTATCAGAAGGTCTTTCAAGTTCTGTAGGTTGCAAGGTGGAGCCACCATGGATTGGACTTATTGGTCCAGCACATCCCACAGATGCTCAATCAGATTGAGATCTGGGGAATTCGGAGGCCAGGGCAACACCTTGAACTCTTCATCATGTTCCTCAAACCATTCCCAAACTATGTGTGGCAGGGCGCATTATCCTGCTGAAAGAGGCCACTGCCATCAGGGAATATTATTGCCATGAAGGGGTGTACGTGGTCTGCAATGATGTTTAGGGTTGATATAAAAATGAAAAACAAATGGCCGGACAGAGGGTTTCCCAGCAGAACATTACTCAGAGCATCACACTCCCTCCACCGGCTTGTCGTCTTCCCACAGTGGATCATGGTCCCCAAACACGGCCGTCCATGTGATGAAAAAGAAAATGAGACTCATCGGACCGGTCATCTTTCTTGCACTGCTCCAGGGTCCAGTTGGGATGCCTGTGTGCCTATTGTAGGTGCTTTTGACAGTGGACAGGGGTCATCATAGGTACTCTGACTGGTCTGCGGATACACTGTGTGTTGTGACACATCCCTCCCATAACCATCGTTAAAATGTTCTGTGCACAAGTCACAGTTGAACTTCTGTTGGTTCTGACCAGATGGGATAGCCTTCGTTGCCTCGTGCATCGATGAGCCTTGGGCACCCTGTTGGAGCACCCCACAAACCGTCGTCTGGCCATTACAATTGGCCCTTGTCAAAGTTGCTCAGGTCTTTACTCTTGCCCATATCTCCTGCATTCCGCATGTTAAGTACGAGGACTGATTGTCCACTTACCATCTAATCTACCCAGACCTTGACATGTGGCCTTGTTAGGAGATGATCAATGTTATTCACGTTACCTGAATTTTTTATCATCTGTGTAGATTTAGGAAAACAGATGTTGGAGACTCTAAATGAGAGGTAACCTCTATTTGGATCTCACTAAAAATTGGCAATAGGAGATTTGACAGCTAAAATCAGTCTATGCTTTCAGAATTTCCCCTAGTGGTAGATTTTTCCCTAGCGCAGTCTGAATTTGGGTGGGAAAACATTCTGAACTAACATGCCGATTTCCTCTGTGATCATATTGGTGATTCACCATTAGCAAGCAGATTTGTACTTAATACATCCTCTTTCCTCCCCTATAAGGAACACTATAAAAAATGTCTGTAATTTTAATGGTGAAAGACTGTAAAAATGCTATTAACTGTAAAAACAAATATATTTTAAAAGACTACAGTACAATTGTTAGATGTTAAAAGTATGATTTTCCTGTTTTTCCTGAAATTATGTTTAACAAGAGAGCACAGTAAATTATTGTTAAAATTATACAGTAAAAAATGGTAATCGGGCGTTCCCACATTTCCCTGCATGAGCCATCATATTTCATTATATTTTATGGGAATAGTTATTTTTCGTTTTATTTGTGTATATCAGTTACATACATTGGGGTGTTTTGTGGTATATTTGATGTAGTATAGTTAATGTTTACTGCATTATTTAAATTTCACATCTTTGATGGTGTTTAGTGTTTGTGTGAATGACACTGAGCATGTCTCTATGTTTAGTGGTCCTTTCTCCTGGAAGAGTCACTACTGAACTTCATGTCATCATGTGACCTTCTTTGATTTTAACAGTGATTAACAATACATTATAAAGTGAAAAGAAGATTTGTACAGTTTCATAAGTTTAATGGCAAGTTTATGACGTTTTTTTACTGTAAATTGAACAGATAGTTTTTAACAGTGTCAGCGTGGTCATGTAATTTACAACAATCTTAAACTGTCAAATTTACAGGTTGTTCTGCAAAGTTGTTTACACTTTCACTGTATTTGTTCACATAATTATTCTGGCAACCACAGCTTTTTTTTTGTAAAAACAACAGGATCTTTTACAGTGAAGGGCTTGTCCCTTCTTGGTGATTAAAACTACATTCACATATCAGAATTGTCATAAATACAAGCTTACCACTTAGAAGTTGCATTGAACAACCCCTCAAATCTTCATTATGACTGGGAGACAGAGATTATTTTAATGCCAGAGTTACCAGGTTTGGAGGAGACGTAAGCTTTCCAAAGTGAGGAGAGGACGATTTCTGTAGAGAATGACACATTTTATTAATTCTTCTAAATACAGCTAAAATGTTAGCGCTTTCCGTTATAACGGTCATGTACATTTATGTACTGTATATCAGCAACCATTTGATGCATGTTGCAAATTTTTACTGTGAAAATAGATTGGATTAGATCAAAATGCCATTATCGTCAGCAAGCTAACTGAGTAATATGTATTATGGTGTCAAAATAAAAGTTCTTCAAAAAAATATCTATGAATGAACCTGGCAACTTCCATGTATCCTGTTCTTATTCGACCACAAAGCACTTGAACGTGTCGTAATGCACTCGTAATTACAGAAGTGGGAAGTAGGATAATTCAGATAACACATGAAGGCATCATAAAACCCATTGCAGACTCCCTCTCAAAAATCTAGAGGTTTTGGCTCTATGCCAGGCCGCTTGCAGTTAATATCTGATTTTAGGTCCATGACACTATTAAACTTTGCAGCCAGGAGAAATCATGGTAGGCCAGTGAGAGAGGGGAGGAACCAAAAGAGGGGGGGAAAATCCTATCAAATGCCTTTGTTTGTATATTTGACCACTTTAGCCATGCTGCCGCAGTTTGGAAGGCTACACAAATGGTATCTGTTTCTCTTCATATTACATCTTCAAGATTGTAGAGAAAAATAGGGCAATTTTCTTTGGAGTCTTGGGAGAATGTCTTATTTTCTCATTGCATTTTGTCAATGACCCATTTGCTCGAGAGCCCCTTTAAAAAGCCAGCAGAAAATAGACAGGCTGAGAAGGCTTGTTTAGCATTCTTGTTCTGTAGTTCGTGGAATGGAAAGTGGACATAAACACCCCCCACCACTCTTTAATGCTGATGGTTTCAGTTCTTCATCTGCAATTACTTTCTGAATAGGTTTTTTCCCCCTTTGCACCCTGTGACATCTCCGAGTCCAAGTGTGTGCACGATCAACAAGTTGGTAAATCACAGTTGATTTTGACCACATGGTTATGATGCTCAGTCACAGTTGAATTTGATCACATGATTATAATGCTCGGCTAAATCTCCAGAGATGACAAAAGAAAATTGTAACCACGTGTACAGGGATATGTTTTAGAGCCACATCTCACCAATTAATGTACATACTGTAGGTATTGTTTTACTCTTGCAAATAGATGCAAGCTAAAATTAAATGGCATACTGTCATTAATATGTTGCTCATAAATGTCTGTGTAAAATTATTCCAGAATTATTATTTTTTTATTATTGCTCTCTCTTTTTCTCTCTCTCAAAACATAAAACAGATGTTGTCACGTCTACCCACAAACAGATGCAGAAACAGCTGTGGACATGCAAACAGTCACAGTATAGTTTAATATTAAAAAAAACCCACTGGCAGCATATTTTGTTGCTTTCATTGATGTCATAATACATTTTTTTTTTTTTTTTTAAAAAAGGCTCTATTATTTACTTGCTCACATGGTAATAGTCCCAAAGCTGTCCCAATTGCTTTAAATACTATATTATATTGTTAATTTCACCTTTTTAAAACAGAAAATGCACATTTATTACTAACATCAGCCCAGATGATTGGACATTATTTAAATCATAACTTTAAAAAAATGTAATTGTGAAAAAACAACAGTAATTCTAAGAAGATAAGATAAGCATTCACTACCGTTTCAAAAGTGCAATATTCAAACATTTCAGTAGAGGGAGGCAAAGCTTAACAAAGTGATGCACTGTACTACCAGTTGCCTGACCAAGCTTTCACCCCTCACTGGTGTAAGGATATCCACTCTATCTGTCCCTCCATCAAAGCACACCCACTATGTCAGGTTTAGCATGTCCGAAACCCTCCCAGATCCCAATATGCCCTCTGGTCTGAGCAGTTATTCTGAACCTCCACAAGGGGGCTCTACTTGACAGCCTAAATGCAGAAGATGACGGACTTGAATGGGAACTGCAACTCGCTGCTCCTGCCATCTTGTTTCCCGCCCTCCGAAGAATAAATATATCCACTGTTGAGTAAAGCTGAATCAGGACCGCCTGGTTCAGACCCAAAGCCCGCCATTTTTTAGAATACAAGGTCACAGAAATCAAACTGCATTCAGTGTTGACAAATGTGACAGGTTTGATAGAGTGATTAGCCTACATGTTTGTTAAAAATCAAATAGCGTGCCATTTGTTTTTCGCTACAAAGAATAAAATGTGTGAAATTAGTCAAATATTTTTTATTTAACTTGGACAGAAAATGCCTACATGCTGAAACAATGAGAAAGACCGATTAAGGCTGAGCACTGGCATGTTCCAATGAGACAATTTTATTTATTTATTTTCAACAGCCTTGCTTTATTAGTGCTGACCGGGTTGATCAGGCTGTGTGTAATCACACGGGTGGAGAGTAAGGTCACCTAAATGGCTAATTTTCTTCTAATGAAGGTTCTTTCCTATTTCCACAATACACGTGCATGCAGGATGAGACCGAAATAAGACAGAATTATGCACTAAGGCTACAAAGACAGTTAGGATTATATCATGGTGAAGTCACGGGTCAGTGCAGAGAGCTTGAAAAATAAGGAGAGATAAAAAGCTAGAGACTGTGAGATGGGTAGAAAAAAGAGAGGCTTGTCATTTTGTTGCCCATGTGATGAATGCCTGTTGGGACAACAGATGTGTGATAATGCCATTTAGTGTGTGTGTGTGTGTGTGTGTGAATGTATGGGGAGGAGCATTAGAAAAGTCCACTCATTTCAGCAATGAGAGAGAAGATGACCGGTATAGGTGAAGGAAGGACGACAGGCCTGTTCTCTACTTATCAACTTCTCTGGTCTCTAGTATAATATCTCACAGTCGTTTTAGGCCCCTTTTGTAAGTTGCATGTTGTTTTCTTTGTTTTAAAGCAAGGGGTGTTATCTTTTGCAAGTCTCAGCATACGCATTAATTGTGCAAGACTTTGAAAATTAAATAAGAATTAAAAATATTGCTTGTACCAAGTGCTAAAAAGGTAAGCTATACTTTTCTGCACACTTATATCACTGATCAGCCTCTACACAAACCCCAATTTATCAATAACAGGCCACCGAGCATAAGGGTTTCTGATTTAATTTTGTGGTTGCAATGTTAAACTTTTGCCTCTGTCTTCTGACTCTGTCTGAGAGGCATAAGAAGTCAATTGTTCTGCAGTATGCTGTGACAATAGCAGTTTGTCATCATGTGGAGCCAGAGAGAGACAGGGCAGCACACAGAGTAACTGCGCTACACCACTGCCAGGACTTGGCTCTCCTAGCAGGGTCACGTCAAGGTCAAAATACTTTCTGTCACACCATGTATTCCCTTGTCTCTCCTTTTGAGTATGTGCCAATTATGGGAATAAAATAACCTTTTTTCTTGTTGAAAATTTCAACTTAGAGAAAACCCAAAGATGCACACGGTCACTTCCTCCCATTTGATAATTACAAGTGATTTTTGCTGGCATGAGGAAAGCAAGAACCTGAAGGTTTCCACCTAATTTATTTAATGAATTCCAAGAATTGCATTGTATTAAGGTTGAAGCCAAAGAGAGGTTGCCATCTGTAGAAATTGCAGAATTCTCCACATATATATTTTATGAGTTAAAATGATTTTTTCTGTAACTCTGTGATTTTATATATATATATATATATATATATATATATATATATATATATACACACACACACACACACACACACACACACACTGATCAGCCACAACATTAAAACTATCTGCCTAATATTGTGTAGGTCCGACACGTGCTGCCAAAACATCGCCAAACTGCAAATACTTAAACCAGCCCATCTGGCACCAACAATCATCCATGTGATTATCTAATCAGCCAATCGTGTGAGCTTCAATTACTGCTCACATCAACCAGCTGAACAGGGAAAAAATTTGATCTCAGTGAGTTGGACCATGGCATGATTATTGGTGCAAGGTGGCTGGTTTGAGTATTTCTGTAACTCCTGATCTCCTGGGATTTTCATGCACAACAGTTTCTATAATTTGCCAAAAATGGTGCTTAAAACAAAAAACGTGCAGTGAGTAGCAGTTCTGTTGATGGAGATTCCTTGTTGATGAGAGAGGTCAGCAGAGAATAGCCAGACTTATTCAAACTGACAAAGTCTACAGTAACTCAGATCATCCCTGAATGCTATTCTGAGATATGGGTTGGTGCTGTTTTAGTGGCGTGAGGGGACCTACATAATATTAGGCAGTTGGTTTTAATCGTGTGTCTGATCGGTATAAATATATATGTACGTTTTTTTACTTTTCAGTCTGTAGATTTTTTGTGGGTTTGAAGCAATGCTCTCTATGGCAGTCATGCACATGTACATAAATCCTTTAAAAAAAGAGCATGAATGTCCTGGTTTTACAGCCTCAAAGCTTACCATTTAGTGACATTTACATGTCTAAAACGTGTGATTCCTTGGGCACAGATTAAGACTAATCGCAGAATAAAAGGGATTTTCTATGGAGAATCGCTGTTGATAATGCAGTTTAGTACAGGACTAAGGTTAATCTGTTTCTGGGAACCAGACCAAGATGATGCAAATATGATCAAATTCTTAGCTTTCATGTTATCATATTACTTGGTGTGCAGAACAAGCAGTTGGAAAAGAGACGTCTTTGCACCGCTTGTCAAATCAAAGAGAGATTCAGGAATCCCATATATTTTAATAGCTGAACATAAAGCACATCAAACCACCAGAACCAAGAGAAATCACTCTTAATGTAAAGTGATACACAGTTGTCCAGCTTAGTTGGGCTCGCTATTTTTTTTTACCTCACCTCAGACAAAGGAGCGATACGGAGCCAATAGGAAGTTTTTTATTGATTTATTTTGAAGAAATAGGCGTCACCATTGAGAACATTTCATGGATGTTATCTGGCTTTGTAATAAAGTCATACAGTAGGTGAACCTTCAGCTGTGCTCCGGGTTTTGTTGTTTTCTCGTTGCCTTGAGTCTGTGACCCCAGTCTCAGGACATGGCTTGTTTCTCTGTAATCATTCACTTGTAGCCTTGGGCTGCAGAGCTGCGACAGGTATTGTCTCAATTCTTGAAAACAAAGTAATGAAATCTAATGTAATAGGCCTGGATTACTGAAACCCCAAGCATGTGCATGCACATTGTTAGATAGATAGATAGATAGATAGACAGACAGACAGACAGACAGACAGACAGATAGATAGATAGATAGATAGATAGATAGATAGATAGATAGATAGATAGATAGATAGATAGATAGATAGATAGATAGATAGCATCTCTATTGGGTTATGGTGTGAGCTCTGATTGGGCCACTCTAAAAGTGGAGTTACTTCAATGTTTATGGTCATTGTCCTGATGCATCAACCAACTTCTACTGAGCTTCAGCTGGCATACAGCTACCTTGACATTATCCTGCAGGATGTCTTGATAAACTTGAGAATTAATGTTTCCCTCTGCTGGCAAGCAGTCCAGGCCCCTGAATCGGCAAAGCAGCCCCAAATCATGATGCTCCCTCCACTGTACTTCATGGTTGGGATGATGTTTTCATGTTGGTGTGCAGTGCCCTTTTTTCCGCCATACGTAGTGTTGCGTGTTCTTCCCAAACAATTCAACCTTAGTTTCATCAATCCACAAATCTTTTTTCCAGTAGCGTTGTGGAGTGTCAAGGTGGTCTTTGGGAAACTTCAGGAGCACAGCAATGTTTTTGTTGGAAAGCAGCAGCTTCCTTCGTGGTGTCCTGCCATGGACACCATGACTGTTTAATGTTTTATATATAGTACACTCATGAATAGAGATGCTAACCAGTTCCAGTGACTCCTTCAAGTTTTTAGCTGTCACTCAAGGGTTTTTCAAGGGTCTGTCTCTTACTGTGCCTATTGTCCAGTTTCTTTTAGTAATTTATTGTACTGTCCCGTATGTTTTGCACACATTTGCTCGTGTACTTTATGTAGAAATGTTATTTATTCTGTGTAGTCTCATGTGGTTCTGTGTTTGTCCTATGTTGTTTTATGTAGCACCATGGTCCTGGAGGAACGTTGTCTCGTTTCACTGTGTACTGTACTAACTGTATATGGTTGAACGACAATAAAAACCACTTGACTTGACTCATTGAGCATTTTGCGGTGTGTCCTTTAAGTCATCTTGGCTGGACAGACACTTATAGGTAGAGTAGCCACAGTACTAAAACATCTCCATTTATAGACAGTTTGTCTAACTGTGGACAGATTAATATCTGAGCTATTTGATATAACTTTGTGATCCTTTCCAGCTTTATGTAAAGAAATAATTCTTAATCATAGGTCTTCGGAGACCTCTCTTTTTTTTAGGCATGGTCCACATCAGCAGATGTTGCTGTGAATAGCAAACTCAAAATTATAGGTCAAAGTAGCTCTAACCCACACCTCCAATCTCATTTCATTAACTGGATGCCAGGTTTGCCAAATCCTGACTCTAATCAGCTTTTGTTGACGTCATTAACTTAAGGGTTCACATACCTATTCCAACCTACACTGTGAATGTTTGAATAATATATTCATTATGTACAAGAACAATACAATAATTTGTGTGTCATTAGTTAAAACAGATTGTGTTTGTTCATTATTGTAACTTAGATGAAGATCAAACCAGATTTTAAGACAAATTTATGCATAAATGCAGATAATTACAAAGGGTTTACATAGTTTTTCTTGCCACTATAGATAGATAGATGGATGGATGAATGGATGGATGGATAGACAGACAGACAGACAGACAGACAGACAACTTTATAGCACAGAGACTAGGGACATCAAGTGATAATGTCGCTGCATTAATGTAAGAGCTTTAGTGTGAAAACTTGAGTTTACTTTTGTATTCAAGCCAATGGCATGAATTTATATGATAGAACCATACTCCTTTTCCTTTTCATTAACCTATCTTTAAAGAAAATGCAATATGACTCAAGAACTATTAAATCAAATTGCAGTTTGTTCTCATAATGGTAAGACACAGGCAGAGTGCAAGTCTCGTGGGTGTGGCACTGCAGCGTGCCCATGGACGCTGGTTGTAGAGGCAGGGGGCTGTTGCAGCATGTCTTTCTCTTTCCCACTCTCTCTCTGTGTCCCGCCCCCTTTGCCACTGCCATCTCTTGGCTTTCCCAGAATGCCCTCTGTCTGAGAGCACTGGCCTGAAATAAAACTACGAGGGCTTGCACAGAGAGAATGGGAGCTTTGTCTCAGCTGCCATTTACACTGTCTGGGGCATAGACAGGGAACTCAAAGAGAGTGTCTGATTGCAAATTAGCACAGCCCAGAGCTCAATGCTTCGTATACTCATACACACTCACACACTCTCACTCTGGCGGAGTGAGGCATGGAGAAAGTTCTGCATTAAACACCGCTGAAGATCATTACGCCCTTTAGTTCTATTGAATAGGGCCACATTTCAATCAAAGGGGCAGAGAAAATAATTAGCAGTGGACTTCTCCTGAGCTGACTTGTATATAACCAAGGCATTTGGAGTTGTTTAGTATGCAAGTGATGATGGGTCTGAATTTGTGATTAGCTGAAAGACAAAGGGTGCAGCCGGTGTGTGGCAGGAGCGACGTCTCTGCATCCAGTGGGCCTCTCGCTGCGTTTTAGGGTGATTGACACGTGTCAGAAGATCGCATGCAGACTGTTACATGATGGTTCTCTTTGGCGTGAGAATTTGTTTTCTGTTTTAATTGCAAGTGTAATCACGAGACCGTTTGACCTAAATCTGCTCTGACCAACTTTATTCTTCAAGGTAGATTGTTGCCTCAGGAAAGAAATGACTTAATATGCAGTGCAAGGCTGTATGCATTAAATGTCATGCAAAAAAACTTCTATAAGTCTGGGAACATGCATTTTAATGTTTTAAATTTGAGAGGCATGTAATGCTGGAGATAAAAATGTTTCAAAGTAAGCTTAATGTAAACATGTGATGCCATGTGAACTCAACAACCCTTTCTTCAAAATCTGCTTGACACAAACTCCTGTTAATGCCCATGAGGCTGCTTTGTGTAGGACACATAAACACACGCGCGTTCACACATAGGACACAATTTGGCCCTTTAATCTGATTAGCTGTGTCTGTATAGATGAACCTATGGGTTCATTGGGTACATTCCTCTTCTTCAACACATCACCCACTGGTATTTATGAGTGCTGAGAGAATGACTATAGCATTTGTGGGAAAGTAAACTGATACTTGCTTGTCACAATCCAGAGTGAAAACAACAAGGTAATTTTTATATATTTTTTTAAATAGTTAATATCTGAAATACAATGTAGCAGGTATAGCTATATCTCTCAACACGGTCATAATGCATTATTATTATGTATTATTTACAGTGTCAATGTCATCCGTGAGGGTGTGTTCAAAACTATAGATATGGATGTGATTTAAATATTTAAACAAAACAAATATTTGGTTTACATTTTGGGCTGTGTGGAATTTTTAGATAGCCTTGCTATATATTTTCTTTAAAGTGTATATTCTTGTTAGAAACAGCATTGAGATAAAACACAATTTTGCCTGTTATAAGTCGGTTTATACTCGTATGTTTTTATGATTTTTCTTTGAAGTCGTGGACTCATAGCCTAGAGCAGAAGATATTCACACGAATGGTCTTTGCCAGCAATCATGGTCAATGATAATATTGACTTGTAACTAAATAATAAGAAATTACCGACCCAAACACAGACTTTTCTCTGAAATCTAAGTTACAGTTATTTTCTTATTGAAATGTAACACTAAAACTTGAACTTTCTGTCACGATTTTAGTGGAAATGCAAATTCTGCATGAAAATGTAAAAGCACATTCATCCAAAAACTAACGAAAATGTCCTTTAACAGCAAATGCTGTTCAAAATTACATCAAAATGCCAAGTTTTAACACTCACAAACATATATGACAAGCTATATATATAATGTTTCAATGTCTTTAAATATTAGATATGTAAACGACTGTAAATGCAAAAGATGTTATTTTAATTCAGTTTAAACTACCTCCAAGGAAACAGGTAGTCTGTTTTACATTGTTGTTTATGTCTTGACCAAAGATAATCCCTTCATTTTCATTAGCCTATAGAAAAATATTAATATCAAACATGATGAGTATCCCCAAAACACTCAACAATTTGTGGCTTTGGCTTTACAGACGGGTTTGCTGAATCACAACAAATTCCTTTAATTTGACACGTGTACTTGTTTTTTTGTTTGTTTGTTTTTTACTATTTTAAAGTCGCTTTGATATCAGCATTCTGTCAATCTCCGGACTGCGCCTTTTTATTTGCGTCATTTTGAAAACGCATAGAAAACTCGTCGAGCCATTGAATCAACTCCCGCTCATGTCTGAGGATAAATCTCCCGCACAAAAAAATAAAAGCCCTAAAGCGACCACCATAATATTTGTAACGTGTCTATCTGTACCCGTGTAATTTATTGGTGCCGATATGAGAGAGGTCAGCGGCTGCTGTCTGGCTCTTGTGTAACGATCGCCATGTGTCTGTGTGAATCACAGTTCACCTCAGCTGAACTTCTGTGATCCAGTTTACGGTAGTGTGCGGCTGTCGGGGGGAATGAACAGCTATTTTGACCAATATAAAAACTAAACTGCTCTTAATAGACGCAGTCTGTCGTCATGTTTTTGTGTAGACGGGAAGGTTGAGATAGTTTGCTCGTCTGAGCGTGTGAACCGGAGGGGACGGCACGTACGAGCGCGTGTGTTTTAACCTCGCGACAGGAATCCACCGTGAAGAATGACATCTTTCCACTTCAACCTCAACTTGAGAAAAAACACAATAGGTCGCCCTGGCTTTCTTACCGACTCCCGATAAATTGCTTTGGTTTGTGTGTTTCTCTTTGACGTTTATAACGAGAACTAAAGGAACACGAATGATCCGGATGAAGCGAAGACGTGGAGGAAAAGCGAAAATACAATGTAAGTTTGGCGTCACCGTATGTAATTGGGTCACCTCGGTCGGGTGTTTCCATTGTTTGGCTTATTTCGCTATTAAACTGCACGGAAGCTTGAAATGAAATGCGACGAACATAAGAAGCTGGCATATGGGACATTATTGAACCGCCTGAGATCTCTAGTTTTTCACGGCTTATTTTCCTGGCATCAGATGTAAAATAACTGTCGAGCACTTACTCGAGGTCCATGTATTTTAAACGAGGACTAGCGCATATGATTAGTGCAGGTCAAATAGAAAGAGAGTAAAAGAGGCATTAAAGAGGGCAGTTTCTCGAGGCCAGACATATTTGTTTAAGCTTTTCTAATAATCGACCCTCTCTGTTGTGGTTTTTATAGCCTATATTCTCTTTTACTGTCAGACTGAAGGCACCACGAGACATATCAGGATTTATCTGTAGATCTTAATGAGAAATAAATCCAGTATGTGTGTTTGATAACTGGGATAACTAACTAAATTATTTTTGCTAGACATTAAAATGCATTTTTTTTTTTTTTTTTTTTTTTTTTTTATGTGCAAGACACACTTCTTAATTTTTTCCTACTAATCTACATCAGACTGAACTGGGGTTGTTCCAACTTGATGAATTTAGCTCAATTATCAACTAATAGAGTATCATCTATTGTATTCCTTTTTGTGTAAAAAAAATTCTTATAAGTTTATAGCTTTCTTGGATTGTATCATGCTATCTTTGGGAAGAACTCAGAAAATATGGCCTTTTTAGTCAGACAGTGTTTTCATGAAACTGTTTATAATTTTTTACGTTATTTAAATACATGCAATTAAAAAATAAAACTCTTGAGTCTCTTTTCTAAATGCATTCTGCTATTGTGGGTAATTCATATAGTAAGTGAGAATAGAACTTATTCAGAAATGTTAGACTGTGTGTGTGTGTGTGTGTGTGTGTGTGTGTGTTGCAGTGGTGTTTGAAATGGCGAAAATTTCTTTCGGAATTAGACCAGAGATGGATTGTTCGTCCACCTTTTCATCGGGTAGGATTTTGTCCTTAAATGTGCATTATCTCTTTCCAAGTTTGCATAGTAAATATATGATAGAAGTGAGATTTTATGCTTCTGTTGTACATCAAATGAAATGCAACACTTGTCTGCTTAAGATGAATCGCTTATGATGTTTTATTCCTCTTTTGTAAGTTGCTTTGGATAAAAGCATCTGCCAAATGAGTAAATGTAATGAAATCTTCTGAAGAACATAAACTGCACTTTACTGGATAAAGGCATTCTTTTGTCATGTATTATTGATGGATTTTAGTGCATGGATTTGTGCATCTCATTATTTATCCGTAAGGCTTCATTGTGAACATTTCTGTGTGATGCACACACACACACACACACATGCTTTAACATGTTAACCGATTTGTTATGCTGAATATGCAATTATCACGTCACATTCTGATGACCTGCTAATGTTATAAAACGATCTCTTTTTAACTCTTATGCCTAAAAGGAACATAAACAGCCTTTTCAAACTTAGTTTGAAAGTTTTTAAACACTATTTTAACATTGCTGGATTTATTGAGCCATAGTTATTTGTAAAGTATGTGTTTTGAATTGTTTGTCAGTCTGTTTGTTAGTAAGTTTGCCAGCAATGGTGGATTGTTGAGTATAGTTATTTATTAAAGGGGTTGGTAACCCCAAAATGAAAATTCTCTCATCATTTACTCTCTTTCATAACCTCCCAGATGTGTATGACTTTCTTTCTTCTGCTGAACACAAACAAAGATTTTTAGAATAATATCTCAGCTGTGTAGGTTCATACAATGCCAGTGAATGGTGACCAGAACTTTGAAGCACCAAAAAGCACATAAAGACAGCATAAAATTAATAAATTCGACTCCAGTGGTTTTCAAGCAATTTGGGTGAGAAACAGATATTTTTTTATACTATAAATCTCCCCTTTCACTTTCAGAATATGAAAGTGCAAGTGAAGATTTATAGCTAAAAAGTCTTAAATATTGATCTGTTTTACACCCTCACCTATCATATCACTAATGAAGACATGGATTTAACCACTGGAGTTGTATGGATTATGTTTTTGCTGCCTTTATGTTCTTTTGGAGCTTGAAAGTTCTGGTCACCATTCACTTCTATTGTATTGACCTACAGAGCTGAAATATTCTTATAAAAATCTTTATTTGTGTTTAGCAGAAGAAAAAAGTCATACACATCTGGATGGCATGAGGGGTGAGTAAATTAATTTTTGGGTGAACTATCCCTTTAATGTCAGTGTTTATCATTCAGCACTCATCGTACACAACGGCAAACAATGTTGCCTGTATATTTTTCTTTTTTACACAGTTTTCAAGATGTATACCTTCTGACGGAGCAAGAGACATTCACAACACCAGTGATGTCAGCATTTCTAAACAACTGAGAAAAAAACAAATCACATCAGTCATTTCAGCAGTCTGTTTCCACTTGTGTTAAAGTCAGCATGAAACAGAAGTTACAACTGACTTTAATTCCATCAATTACAACTGCGAATTTGCCAATATTCCTCCTCATTCAAAATGTAAATTCAAGCCAGCAGACCTGTAGCCAAGGAAGTTTGGGTTAAGGAACAATAGTTTTGAAGGAAAACAAATTAAAATGCACCTTGCCATCTTCATCAACATGTGATTGGCGCTTCGTTCAACTCTACACAAGGTTGTGGCATTTATAAGAAAGGGGCAGTGTTTTAAGTGGACTAAATGATTGGAGAAGTCCTGCATACGTCACCAGAGAGATGTCTGTCGTTTCACCGGAAGATCGAGTTATGCCATTTTGATTAAAGATTACTAGGTCAATAAAACACTTAAAAAATAAAACACATGCGTGGATGAATCGTTCACAATAAAATCAATAACAAGCGCTTAGAAAATAGATATGGTGAATTTAAATTTCATGCCAACTTTAATATCACTCAGCACTCGACTTGTCTTGCCAAAAATATCTTACAATTTACATATCCTGTCTTGGAAAATAGATAAACTGCCATTGAACCTAGAGCTACATAACCCAAAGCAGTAACAAACAGGCCAGGCCGATGCAGAGAGTCTCTGACCAAGGCCAGATCTGGCTGAGTTTGTATGGAGTGTGTGCAAGCTGGAAGTGTTTTTCCATGACTGGCCCCTGGTGCTCTAGCCACGCCAAACTGTCAATCCAACAGGAATGCCTCCCCAAACTCTCTGTAACAGATGACAGAAATTTGGCGTTTGGTATTGTCATATTCCTTCTCTGCGATTTACTTTATCCCTCCTCTGCTCTTGAATTTTCAGTGTGCTCTTTCTTTTCTCCTGCAAACACAGAAGGCCAAGCATGTAATGTGTCAACATGACCTGGCCTCGATACTGCAATCTGAGCATTTCTCTTGGTCTTTTGAAATGATGTGGTACTGATGAGAGGAGCTTGCTTACAGACATCTTTTGCTAAAACACTTTGAAAGGCACGAGATCGTTGAGCCAATCTAACCGAGCCCTCCGTGAATACAATGAGGTGAACAATCCTGCACACACTTTACAGAAACAAATTCAGAAATACATCTGCCTCATCGTTGACCCATATCCAAGCTGGTTCACCTCAGCTAACCCTCAGCACACATCATTTGAAATTTAAAATGAAATCACCACAGGGAGGGAAGGCGCCTCTAACCTGACGCATTCACACAATCAATTGTTGCGCCTCTCTAAGATACAAGCAGCCTGATGATTTGAGTAGCCTGTAGTATCAGCTGAGGTCAGGGGCGTGTCCCAGGCATTTAGCCCCAAGCCTATCTGAAAACTGGCACTAAAAGGTTGCACAGATGTGAGCAAGAGCTGTTAGAGGGATACATGTCAGACGGGAGCATTACAGAGCATTAGAGCAGAGGACGTGCTTAAGCTGCTCAGATTCTGGGTGCTCCAGAGGACAGCCAGACTGGCACATATTCTGCAGTTTCAGCGCTGTTACCCGTGATGCGTGAAGACATCAGGTGACACGTTCCGTATACGTCTCTTTTGAGTGCGAATGTAAGGGAGAGATGACATTTTGTGTGTTTTTATTTTGACTCTGTGGGTATGAGCTAGGAGCTCTTAAGTGCTTGACCTAATTTCGCAGGCAGAGAAGACTTCAGCAGTGAAGGCCTTCCTCTGTTAGTGTGAGGTTGCTGTGCTGGGTGTTTCCTCCCAGAGTCTAACAGGAAGCTCATGTTTGAGTTCATCTGAGGACAGGGAAAAAGCTTTTCTTTCCACTGTGGATCGTTCTAGAGAGGGGGAGAAAGCCAGGGCCTCAGCTCTGAATCAGCCTTCTCCAATCTGGCACATGTTTTAGCTTCTTATACCGTTGTCTATTTTGGCAAAATATTAAGTTTTTGTTTTTTTGCAATGCCAAGAACACATCTATTTTTTGGGCTACAGTGAGCAGGAGCTGAGATCCCAGGTCAAAAATGAGTTAATGAATCCTCTGAGCATATGAAACAATCCTCAACAGGGTTCTTTTCTCCTCCCCCTAGTTCGGTTTTACATTCCAGACTTTTCTGACCCGGGTTATGACCTCAGAAAAAGCATGGATTAAATGAATGTTTGCAACACAGATGAATTAGTAGATATAACTCATCAGTTACTGAAATTAATCAAACTGCTTGTACTGTTATGATGAATTTAAGCAATGCTTTTGCTGTGAGTTTCACTGAATGTTTATCATTGCTGTTATTTGTCATGCACAGGCTCGGGGAGGACTCGCAGAAACTTCGGGTGACTCCAACAGACTTGCCTGTGGCAGGATGTGCAGGTGAGAGACAATGTGACAAACTAAATCCATCATTAACACAGACTTCATGTCATAATAAGCAAGTTTTATACTGTAAATAAATGAATATTTGAACTCTTCAAGACATGG
This sequence comes from Moxostoma hubbsi, assembly GCA_032164185.1. Taxonomy (NCBI): domain Eukaryota; kingdom Metazoa; phylum Chordata; class Actinopteri; order Cypriniformes; family Catostomidae; genus Moxostoma; species Moxostoma hubbsi. The sequence continues at coordinate 11,687,071 of JAVLUX010000041.1, forward strand.
TTTTTACATTTATAATTTAACAAATGCTTTTATCCAAAGTGTATCAAGAATAAATTACATTTTAATGAAGTAACTATATTGTTACATTGTAATTATTTTGGATGTGCAAGTATTTAAACTGTAAAAACGACTTATGCACTTGTATCTATTCTTCTTGGTGTTGGCAATTTTTCAATGGAAAATTCTGTTTCTTTTATAATAACAATTTTGTTTGACTGTCTATACACCAGACCAGTGCGGCATGACAAAATGAGATTGCTTCCATTATAATCAATATAGCTGCCTGTACTGGAATAGCCAGATGCTACACACCTATAGTTGATGGACGTCTCGTTTCTATTTTAAATGCGTTGCACAGATTTATTTTATTGATTTACTTTACACAGATTTATCTTATTGTCCAAGTCCGTCAGATACAATTTATATTGATTGTTTTTACAAAAATCATATGTGCGAAATCATTTTCTGACCTCATCAAAGCTAGCTTGTGGTGTTTTTGGTTTAATCTTTTGTTTCTAACCATGTGTTCACGGATATAGTAGCAATATTATAAACTGTATACAATTTTTTTTATCTTCTAAAATAACCTATGCAAATAATTTTTATACTGAAGGATAGATTTGATTGTACTGTAATTTTACTCTTACTGACGGCTAGCCTTAAGCTTACAGTTGATTGGTCCATTGTTTGTGAGTGACAAACAGCATCGACACTTCTAGTGTATACAGTGCTGTCTAAGGCTGTGTGTTGATATAGATTTCCCGATTCGATTCCGATTCACAAACTTTCAATTCCTATTTCGATACGATATTCCCATATCGTATTCATTTGGGTCTATTTCAGTTATAATGTCCCATTTGCTTACATATGAAAGAAATTCTCTCCCAGCTAATGCTGGTAATTATACAGGGGACCTTCTAACTAGGTACATTAAGAACATATCATTGTACTAATTATGTTTTATAAATTTTTCATCATTTTGGTCACATTTTGACTTTTTAAAAACGAACAAATCCATGTATTCAATCAATAAATAAGATATTATATATCAAATGTTTTACATGTTTATTGTTTAATTGCATAATATGTACTATTTACAAGTATTTACACTGATTTGTTGAACACATGCTAAAACACATGCTAAAACACGTCTCTTTAACAAAACCTGCATTTCTGTAAAGGGCGTCTGTAGATGAGCGCATGTTAAGGAGAAAGACTCGAATGGCTTTATCTCATCTGTGCTATGCGTGATTAGAATTAAATATTATTATTTTATTTTTTTCATCAACAACTGACTGTAAAGAACAGAAAGGATATTAAAAGAGGTATTATTCAATGACAAATGGGGCACTTGGCACTTGTCTTTGGACACACATTATACGGAACAACTTTTAATATCTACATGCAGTGAAAGGATCTTGCTGCTGAATATTCACCACTATACTGCACGATTACTGGTGAGTGAAATCTAAACATTTACAAGCCAGTTGCCAAATATGTTCATTTTAGTCGCATAGTGCAAAATTTGGTTGCAAATGCAAGTGATTTCCTCTCATTTTAGTAGAGGGTTGCACACAGAGTAAAAGATAGATCTTAGGATTTAAGAATCAATATCGAGATTGCTTAAATGAAGATCGTGATGCATCTGAAAATCATTATTTTTACCCACTTCTAGACCGTCAGTCTCTTCCAGTATATACACAATGTTTTCGAATATATAATTGATACATTCTTCTCTAAACAATCTTAGAGGAATATTTTGTGTTCAATACAAGTTAAGCCAAATAATAATTTATTTAACTGCTTTAATTTAAAGCAGTTAAATTAAATCTTCTGTTGAACTCATGTATTTTTTTGAGCTGTAAATTTGTTTAAATCATTATTTTTACAGTCGTTTTAGTGTTTTGAGGTTTACTGCTTTACGTCGTCATGGCAACAAGTTTTTTACGGCAAGTTTTTTTGGCAATATTGTTTACATCCTGTGTCTGTACTTTTGAAACAGTGTGTACGTTTACAGATTGACCCATTCACTTCCATTGTAAGTGCCTCACTGTAACCCAGACTTTTGCTTTTTTATGAAAGAAAAGGAGGGACAAGTCAAAATTAATATTAGTTGCAATCAATATTATGCCACAAATGCTGCTGATTGATCTTAACTTTCATTGGCCCTGGAATATTCCTTTAAGAACATCTTGCACGCTGTCTTCAGGCTTAAAGTTTGTGTTGCTTAGAAATGTTTATTCTGTTTGGAGCCTCTGATTTCATCTTCTTTAAATGTTTTATTTGTGTTGATTATATTGTAGATAAAGTCATATCTCTGGTGTTATTGATATGTTCTTTGCAAATTAGAATGTACACGATATGTATTACATAATCCCAGATGCTCTGAAATATGATCACATGATCAGAACATCAGACAATAGATTAAATCTTTCATCAGACAGCGGGGTTGTTCAAATCTAGAGCACGTCTTTGAGAGCTTGTTTCTATGGTGGGCCGAGCAGAAGAATGATGAGGATCAACCTGTTAGTCTCCCATTGCATCAGCTTTACTGTAAATAGAGATTTGGAATAAAAGGTTTGCAATATCCCGATTGTCAAAAAAACGGTGCTTATCATATCTTATGGAATATTGGTATATTGCAATATATTTTTATTTACTTATTTGGCCATTCAAAACGTCCTAAATATGCTGCAAAGCTTCCAACTGAACTCTGACATTCACTCTTTCTATCACAGATACAGAAGATCTCTTTTGCATATTTGGTGCTGTTTCAGTCACAATGCATTTATGATATTGTGATACATCACAAACCATTGAATAGTGACATACTGTATGTAGAGCAAGAATCGCAATGTGTATTGTAACTTTTAGCTTGTTGGTGTTACCCAACCCTAATCTTTAGCATGTCTCATTACGCATTACATAGATTGTTTAGCGGAGGAAAAGAAAGAGGAGGGTGACTTTGAACAGCTGAGATGCACTCATCTTTATTACTCTATCATCTAACAGTCTCTTTCACACATTATACCCATTTTCCTGTCTCCTGCAGTGTGGATGTACTCTCAGGTCATGCGCCATTTGCAGGTGTTATCCAGATGTTTTCTTGCATGTTTCGATGCTCTCTTTGTTAGCACTTAATATGCTTTTTGCAGATAGAGGAACAGAAATGTTCCTTCCGTCAAGCAAGGAACACCGCACTCACAAAGACTTAAAAAAAAGTTTTCACACAGAATGGGTTCAGTAGTTAATGGTGACATGTGTAGCATGTGCATTACTAGCATGAAACTGACATGACTGGTTTCTCTCATGTCCAGTGCTACAATTTGTTTCCAGTCTGTGCAGTCCTTTAGCAGGATGAAAAGTGACAAATATGGCCAATTTAAATATTACATATAGATATTTATAAATCAGCTCTTGGGAATCACAGCATGTTAACATCAATTATTTTTGTGTAATGACCGCTAAATGGTATTATTGGCAGTTAAATTTTCTACAAAGCAGTGCTGGTTTCATGTCTCTCGGATCACTCCACATTCTCTTTTTTTTTTCTCACATAACAAAATAATTTTAACTCAACTCCTTAATATTTCATCCATTTATGTATTTGAAAAGTAGCTGTAAAAAAAAAAAAGAAAAGAAAAGAAATTGTTGAGCAAACTCAAAAAATCAAGGCAAAAAGATGCAGTAAGAGTCTCTCAACACCTGTCTTAAAAGAATATTCAAGTTAAGCTCAATCAACAATATTTGTGGCATAATATTCATTACCACATAAATTTATTTTTGACTTGCCCTTCCTTTTCTTTAAAAAAGCAAAAATCCAGGTTAAAGTGAGGCACTTACAATGGAAGTGAATGGGACCCATTTTTATATACTCACTGTTTTAAAAGTAAAAACTTAGTAACACTTAGTAACCTTTTCTTTGTGAAGTTATATCCAATTTTACGTCTTCATTGCCATGACAATGTTGTCAACAAACCCTAACATTTTTAAACCTAAATATTACGATTTAAAGAACTTCAGAATAATTAATTTAAATGATTTTTATAAAACTATAAGCTTCACATTTCTGCCAGTTATCCCTCCAAAAATCGCCCCATTCACTTCCATTGTAAGTGCCTCACTGTAACCTAGATTTTTTTTTTAAGAAAAGGAGGAATGAGATGAAATTAGTTTTTCAACATTATGCCACAAATGCTGTCGATTGAACTTAACTTGTATTAGCTACACATAGACACAATAGACCTCAACCCTTAACACACAAACCTTAATAACGGTGACAATAAACAAACCTTGTTAAGTTAAAAGTTGAGCTCCTAACATCACCACACAACAACTGACTAACAGTGGCAACAAAAAACAAGAATAACAGCATGAATAAAGTCAATAAACAGCAAAAAATAAACCTGTATAAATAAACCGTGTGTTCAAACCAGAGGCGGAGAGAGCATCAAAATTCACTCTGGCTGCCCTGCGAATAACGCTATGGAAGATTCGTGGACGCTCTGACGTAGTTGAAATAGGCGGCAACATTCGTTCGGAATACTTACATTTGTGAACTATTTTTAAAGGGGCCGCAAAACATCCAGACACGTCGACCGGTATCTTTTTGCCGACATTTCACAAGCAAGGTATATCCTCATTAAATATTTGAAATGTGAGAGTAAGAAATCGATCGATGGTAGAAAGTAATTAAAATTATGGTTGTTTGTTACCAAAATAAAAAAATAAGAAACATTTGTAATAATAAGCAAACAGGGACAGATCTTATATTACGGAAAACACGCCACGGCAATAATTAGTTTCTCCTCCATTTTGGCTTCGAAACTATTATTTGGTGGGAACCAAAGTTTACACTGTTGTGTTCTCTAGACTTCGCTAGAGCGGAGCACTTCTATATTCCACCGAACCAAGTCAAAGCTCATTACCATAAAGTTGCCCGTACTTGAACTTTCCTCTGATGCCCACAACGCCCAAGACGCACCGCACCGCCGAGAGACGCCGACTGCCATAGAAATTGAATGTATTCCGGTCGATTGGACGCTATCGACGCCTCTGGTCTGAACGCACCATAATTGCATAATTTATTCATGTTGCAATGCATGCTGGGAACTCTTTTTTTTTTAACATGAAATTGTTCATTCAGATAACTAATTTCATTTAGCTGGAACAACATTTTGGGGGATGTTATTGGTCTTATGTGTGTTTTTATGTATCCGGGACTCAAAAACCCCCATAGGCTGGATAACATGCAGTTTCATTTTTTTAAGTTTGTGTGTAATAAGCATAACAATGAACAGCCAGCCAGTCATGAATGCAAAAAAAACTAAAAACTTTCAATTTGATTAAAATATGTGAACTTGAAACCCATAACATATCATACACTGTAAAAGTGTTAACCTGTAAATAACTATTTCTACATGATCTAACCCTTAAAATGTGTTTTATTGTTGTAAAGTTATGTATTCAGGTTGATTCAGTGACGTTAAGTAATATTTTTTTACTTGAATCAAAACAGTTAATTAAGATGTTACCACATCAAACACATTTTTCAGGTTAACATTTATTTTTTTCAGTGTAGTTTTACCTTGCCATTAAACTGTTTTTTTTATTTTCTTCTTTTAAATGGCTTTAATTTAAATGGATACAGAATATGAAAGCCCTTGCAGAAGAACAGGCAAAGCGTTTTATCAGAAAGTAAGCTGCTTGTCATTAATTATGATGTTTTGAAATAACTCAACATCAGCTCTATGTCAGACTAATGTTTTTATCTTGGACTGACATTAAATGATCGCTAGAACTCGTTCATGCATCTCCATCCACCTTCCCGCAGTTTATAATGACAAATTACTGTCAGTTGATGTAACGCAGGCATAGCACACATGTTTTGATCATAGGTTTCACTTTTAAGAGCAAAGATGATGAGTTGCTGTTGTTGCATAGTAATATATTTGAACATTTTGCAGTAGAACAAGGCTATGTGTTGTATCACTTTAAAACTCGAATTGTCATGTCTTTTGACTAGAGCTGTCTGCCTATACAGTGAAATGAAGATCTTTCAAGTGCTGTATTGATAAAGAATTTCCCTTCCCACATTCAAGTGGCCATTTTGTCAGCCTACAGCAGTTCCCCTTGTTATCCTGTGATGGATTGCCATATAAGTTTACTCAAGAAAGCACTGAAGACAAAAAGTTTAGAAATGCCCATGTCATGTAATATTACAAAGAGTAGTATTCTTTAGAGAGATTGATTCAGTCAGTCAGGTGTATCTTACATGTAAATGAAAAATACATTCCAAACTAATATTAAAATGCATACTTTTTTTAGAACTAAAAACAAACCATATGGACCAGTTTGGTTTTTCCATTCGTCTGTTGTTATAGCGTTGGATTTGAAGGCCCATGCACTGGACTGCGTCTCTCAACTCCAGACGAGGGCTGCTCCATGGGTAGGCCACTGTTGCATTGTTGGCAGTGGCTCATTTGAATAGCCCTTTAGTATTTTGTGTGAGCAAGTCAGCGCCATTTGCATTTGTTCCAGTCACAAAGGTTTACAGGTCAATAGAGACCAAGCTAACGTACAGAGGAACCCTCTCTCTCCTCTTATTTTCCTTTTCTCTCCTGTCTCTCAACCTTCTTTTGCCCTTCCTTGGTTGTCATGATAAACTCCGCCCGTCTCCCTGGGAATGTGTTTGTGCATGCGTATGTGTGTGTGTGTGTAGCAACACCTCAGATGTCTGGTGAGTGATTAATTCTAAGCGGGGAATAAGACTGAAGAGAGGCCCCTGGTAACCCTCAAGCAAACACCAACAATAATTTGATTATCACACTTGAACATGCTTATTTAGCCTGTGCATGGTCGTGCATATATGTGTTTTTGGACAGCACACTGAGGGAGAATAAGAAGACACATCATACCTGATTAAATGGAGCCCATTCAGAACTGTTGTTTGTGAGCGGTTTGAATGGCTGCAGTGCTGACACATAGCCTCTTAGACGCGCACACATAGACAGAACCAGAAGCACTGGGTCTTCGTAATTAATCCCAGAGTGAGCTCATGGCCAATCCTCAGAGCTTTAACTCCGTACTTTCCATATGTCCTCTGTCACATTCATGCATACATGCACACGTACAGGGTCGGACAGTTACCCCAGACTGAGAAACTTTATCATGTTCTTAATTGCCAAAATCACTTAAAAGCTAAATCACTAAAAGTCATAAAAGTCATATTTTAAATTGTATTATTATTTTACTACTGAATAGGATTTAATTTCATTCAAATGTATATTTATGTACATTTGAAATATTTTTAAGTAAGTTTTGCAGTATTATATGGAATATTACACTAGATTACACTATATAAAATAATGCTTTTATAAGTGTGTGTAGTTCAAAAATGCTTTAGATACAAAGCCATCAACAGTCATTGCTGAGGTCCAAAATTTTATGTCTGCCTGATCTACTTAAAAATGCATTTGTTGGTGTTATCTAATGTAGTCTGGTTTATTTAGACAATAAATAATATTTTTGATAATATAAAATAATTTAATAAAAAAAAAATTATTGTTACCACATAAAGCACATTTTTAGGTTACTGACATACAAACAAAAAAAATCAGTGTAGTGACAAATATTTGGCATGCTTTTTTTGTATGATATTTTTGTAATAATAAACCATGTAATATTCAAAAAATGTACATTTCTTAGGCTGCCTGACATTTTTACATTTAACGCATTTGCATTTTGTACATGTTGTATATCTGTACATATGTGCTTTTAGCATGTCCGCCGAAGGCAGTAGTCAACCTCTGCATCTCTCTTGTGGCTTGTTCTTGTCCCCTCTGAGCTGGACGTGTGAAACACAGCACAAAACGTAGGCTGCTGGATCAGCATGCATGCTACATAAAGACTGCTTTTGTTGTGGCCTGCACGCTCATGACTGCTGGCATCTATAGCCCCCCACCCCCAACATCACCAAACTGCACCGGCCTGATTAGAGAACCCCCCCAGTGGACAGTCACTTCCAATCTTATAAGCTGACACCCATAAAAGTTGATAGCAACATAAATAAATTAACCTCTTCGGTTTCCTTCTGGGGATCAATAACGTCCTATTTTATTCCATTCTGGATCAAATTTAAGTGAATTTATCTTTGCTGAGGATTCATTACTGTAGGATAACTCAATTTTTAGCTGTAGGTAAATCAGATAAGTTGTGCACATTTGTGTTGCAGCATAACTCCCTCTATTCACCATTTACAGTGCAATAATCGTTCTTAGTAAAAGCAGAAATTCTAAACGACTCTTAATACTGGTAGGTGAACAGCAGTGCACGTGACACTTGAGCGTGCAAATCTGTTGGGCCTCAGTAGACACAGGCCTAATAACTAGAGCAACGATGGCCTTGCAGCCACCAGGCCGATGTTGCACAATGTTCACCTATTAAAGGTTGGGATTCCCATCGGGAAAACACTCATGCACAGGCAATTAATGGAACAAAAATATAAGTAGAAAACCTTGATAAGATAATACGTTTGTGATGATCATCCACTGACCTATAATCATCCTTTTGAAATCAATTTTAACCAGAATAATGTCCTTGAACGACAGCAATGACAAGTGCCACATCCCATGCAGTTCTTTTAAAAACTGGATGTTATTATACGTTTGAGAGGAGACCTTTGAATCGTTGAGTACCCAAATATGTAAGTTGACCTCTAGGCCATTGTTTCCTTCACAAATAATTGAGAAACAATTTTTAAGATGATGTAGTAGCGCGGAATTTGCAGAGAGGCAAATTTTTCATGGCGTACTGTATTAATTAAAACTACTCCAAAGTATATGTAACCAAGACCATTGACAGATGCTAGTCTGGTGCAAATTATTTGTAACCAAGGCCACTGACCATTAAATAGTTTCTAAATTTAGTCCAAAGCTGAGCTCAGTTTGTGCACAGGAAATTACACTGAAAAGTTTATTTCATGGTCTGTGATTTCATCACTAAAACCATATTTCTTCTCAGAATATTGAGAGGAAATGGGTAGATTTGGCAATTAATCCAGAGAGTGTGGATATCAGAGCGCTCCGTGTGCACCACAGGGACCATGTCCGGCACACCCCTTTCTCCAGTGTTATAGGTTGTAGGACAGATGGTTGACTGGGTGTAGAAGGCTCAGCTGGGGCAAATCCTGGAGGTCTTGTCCATTCGGAGACAAAGTGACGTGGCACATGCAAAAGGAACTTTTTAAGTGCCAAGGCCCAGTCGCAATGAACTCCTCAAGCAACGAAAACCCTTAGTGACAATAAACACTCTTATAACTAAGGGTTTTCTTAACGTAAGGGGTTTCTTCCCCATCCCTATATTCCCCACTCTCATACAAGCATTCAGGGAAATAAAGAATAACTGGTTTGTTAAAATGCAAGACCTGAACCAGAATGGACTGGCAGTTTGAAGTGATGAAAGAAACATAACATGCATCGAAGGTTATTTAGGAGGGAGTAAACAGCATTAAAAGATGTCCGTGCAGTGTGTTTGGGAAATATTTGGATACAGACGTGGGATTAATTTGTGCTGCCTGCGTGCAGTTTTAGAGGTTAAAGTTTTGTTTTATATAGTCCATCATGCTTAGAGTAAAATGTGTCGGACCTTCCTTAAAGTAATTAATAATTTAACACTATTAAAAACGTATTTAGAAGCTCACATTTCTGTGTAACCATGGGCTGGAGTTCATTTGTGGTTAAATGTTTGCCAGTTATTTGTTAGAATAATTACTTATTTGGTTTTGTGTTCGTGCCCTTTCCCCTGCAGCTTTAAATGATCTATTTGGTTCTGTGAGCTGCACATGTCCCTCGAGAATCCCCCTGTTCATTTTTTATTGCTTGTATTTCATTTTTATTATTAAACGATCCTCCATTTGTCCGGGAGTGTTTGAAAGTTTCAGAGTTAGTCAAAGTGTGGGATAATGCCACAGAATCCTGCTCCTCTCTCCAAACACAAAGTGCTCAGCAGAACGTTCTGGAGATTTGAGCTTGTGGCAGTTAGCAGCCGTGCGAGTGAGCTCTGCTGAAGTGGACATAGAGAAAGTCTGTTCTATCGGTCTATCTTTATCTTTGTCCCTTTTCCACAAGACTGAATATTTTAAGGTGAGTTACTAGCTTTTAGAACATTTCTGTGTTTTTCCAGCTGTCAAATACAGACAAATTAGGCTCATAATGTCAAACATAACCTTCTGGCTAATAAATCTCTTTTTTGTTTTTTTACCCGTCAAAGTAAGACCACCATGTTAAACTTCAAATTAATTCCAAATTAATGTTACTGGAGTACTGGTGCCCGGTGTTCATGAACAGTATAAAAATGAACTTTAATAATGTGCAAAATATCTTATATATTTAATATAACTGTCATTCTTAAACTATATAAAGGACAGGATTTTAATAACAGTATAGCACACACAATATAAAAGCTGGAAGTTACATTTCAAGATAAACCTGTCAAATCCTCATATCGAAGCTCATTTAAAGAAAAAGAAAACATGTAGTTTGAGTTACAGCCAAATTTGTCATTTCTGTTATTGAGAAATCCTTTCATTTCATTTTAATTTTTGTTCATTAAAGGTGATTTTCAATATTTAAATATTAACATTTGCCTATTTAATGATGGAAAACAACACTTGATCAAATCAAATAAATAAGAAAAGTTTGTATGTTTTAAATAAAGTGGGCATTTAATTGGATTATTCCTCTCAAACTTGGATTTCGTTGTTAGTTTAATTGTATAGAAGAAACAGGGCTCCCTCAACCGGAATAAACAGTGATTTCAAATCAAATATACACTGCAGACTGAACTGTCTCTCTGCTTTAGTAATTCACAGACAGACGAGCCATGTGTGATTCATGTAGACATAATTGTCCTATCCTTCACTGTAATAAATCCAGTATTCCTCCAGAGCCAAATCTTTTCCGATTCAGACATTTATTAGGAATATTTTAATTCTAAAGATAATTAGAATCTCTCAAATTTGTAATCTTTTTTCTTCTTCTTCTTCTTCATTCTGTAAACACTAATAGGAGCAAGCTTCTGGCTTTGCTTAATTTCGGCATACTGTCGAGGAAAGAAAGACGAGGACAAATCTTGTCCAGGTCTTTTTTTTTTTTTTAAAGCTTTTTAAGAAAAGTATAAATTGTACAATTTGATTTTGTTCAGTCAAATGTGAAAACAACTATTAAAAAACCTATATTGTCCTTCCTTTTTCCTCAGGTTTTATCAAGAAGGAAATACTATTGCATGTGGCACTGGCCTTTTTTATAGCTTAATAGTTTCTTTGTGATTTGGACTGAAATTGATTCAATTTTTAAAAAAAATTTTTTGGTCAAAATAATAAATACAAATAGAATTTTTCAGCATGAACATTTGAACGTTATTCAGCCCTCGACATATTTTGTTTGGTTTATGTTTCTGTTTGCTCTGCTGAATGTGCCTCTCACTTATATTAGTAATTTAGTCTTTCTTAAATAAATAACAGGCACAAAGATTAGACCAATTAAATGTACACTGAAATAAATGTTAACCTAAAAAATGTGCTTCATAACATGTAAATGTTTGTTTAACATCACTGTTAATTTACCACATTTTACAGTGTATATGGAATAAATAATCAAACAAACAGATCTATAATATTGTACTATTACAGAGATATTAATAATAGATGAAATATAATAAAATCACAGCAATCGGGGAAAAAATCATTTCTGTGAACATGCCCAACACAAAGTCTTTATTTTTCATATAGTTTCTTCAAATTGTTTGTTGAAGGCTTATTCGCAAAACATCTCATTTTAATATTTTAATTATTTAAATGAGATTTTTACTGACAGTTGTGAGCTTGTAATGATTTGTGTAATCTTTACAGTACTGCTCAGGAAATCTGTTGCTCAGATAGAAAATCACAGCATTGCAGAAAGTAACTTTGACTTTTTTTTTTTTTTTGTCCTATTTATGACCCAATTACTTTGATCAACATGATTATTTGTTTTTGCAGTTTTTGTGTATTTACTAATTGATTGTTGCATTTTTTTGTTTCTGGATTCAATGCTTAAGACGACCGTCAATTATGATGGTCTGGCACACAAGTTCAAGGTCATGCCTGCTCTGTTAACGAGCCAAAGCTATTATACTGCTCTTGATTTTTCCTTTCAAAAGTGAAGTCTTCATAGACTAAAATATACTCCTTTTTTTATATTTCTGTCATCTGCATAACTGAATGCAGTGTGCCTCATCCTGCATGCTTGGACATAGACGCATGCTCTTATCAGAGGTGACCGCCATGTTGTCTAACTGTCCTCCATTTTGTGATTTCAGACATTTACAGTAGCTCAGCTGCCCCACCCATGCGAAATTATGCAGGCGTATCCTGATGGATCCGAAATGACATTGATGTTAATCCTAACCTTTTTCATCTTGCAATTTTAAACTCTTGAACTTTTCCTCATGGAAAACGACATCAATAACTTGTTACCTGTGAGAAATTGACGATACTTCATCAAAGGGATGTACGACAAAAGTTTGACTCATTTGAAGCATGAATAATTTTTACGGAGAATTGTACGTTCTGTACAGCTGCATTATTTTAAAGCATAGTCTGATATCTGGAATTCTTTAGCTTGCACTGTAGATGATTAATAAATTGACTCTTCCACATAGCTTTATATATATATATATATATATATATATATATATATATATATATATATATATATATATATATATATATATTTTATGTAATTAATGTAAATTAATTCATTTTTTAAAGACAAAAAATATATATAAGTGTAAGATCTATATGTTTTTGTAGGAAATGTATTATTTAATAATCATTTGATGATGTATTATTTTAAAATAATTTTGATATTATTATTATTATTATACAGTTATATCACAGATAATGATATACTTATATGTGTGCGCATTCAGTCAGTCAGTCTCCGGAGCTGCACTCTTGTTTCGGTCCGGGCCGCGGCGAGACGTTAGGGTCATTGAGCGTCTTCTAATGTCAGGCAGAGGTCAGAGGAGTTAATCAGAGTTGATGGAGGGGCCCTCTGAGTGACAGTCTTAAGGGGCTCACCTCTTAATCTCTGTTTGTATGTGTTTTAGTACTCTTTACCTTCACAAAGCAAACAGCACACTCCCTCTCAATGGGGACCAGCCTGCTCCCAGTTTAGCACTTTTGACCCGTTGGTCGTGCCCTTTGTTCCTCTCTCTACAGAGGCTGACCTCAGATTTCACCTCTGTAATTGAGGAGTCCTGTAGACACGTGCCTGTGGGGGCCCAGGAGAGACCACCACCGCTGCGAGCTCACTGTTACCTCTGCACGGCGGAATAAAAGGTGTCTGAAAATATCCTATGTTTCCTATGGGTACCAAGAAAACAGTTTGGTTGATCAGATCTTATCATGGGTTACAGCTCAATTTTCCGGTCATTTTGTATGCCGTCTTGAGAATTTTTCAACTCAAGCAAATAAGAAATGCTGGGATGTTCATTCACAAATCAATAGGATGTAATCTCAGGATTCTTATGATTATGAATACCTGAAAATATCAGGGAATTTGGAAATGATGTTTTTCCAGGCCTGGAAAAGTCATGAAAATTAATTCAACATTAAAAGGTCATGGAAATTTAATGAGTGAATATGCATTTTTCTAAATTATTTCATGGGCTAAAAATAGCTCATTATGAGTGCAATCTCACAAAAAATAAAATAAAGAAAAAGTATATTCATTAATCACATGCTACTGGAAAAGTCAAGGAAATTCATTGTAATTCCTGTCATTCATTTGCTTGTGTGAATTTGAGGGTACATTTATTTCTTCAATATTATTTTTTATATAAACCCAATACTGTTTAACACATCTCTGTTCAAGTTTATATATATATATGGCTTGATGGACAATTCAGCTCTTAAGATCTTAAACTCTGTAAAGTGGAAGTGCGTATGAAGTCTTATAGTGTCATAACTTAAATTGTGCTTAATGGTGGAGTTATGTTGATGTTGTTGTTTTTATTTTCTGCTGCCCTCTGATAACACTGATGAAAATCTGTAGGTTAAAGAGCTCATGTTATAAAATTGCTGTCATTCCCCGCTCCACAAAAGCATAACAATGGGTGGAAAGCTGTGGTTTAGTGATGTGCATGTGCAACACATGTCTGCGTTTGGCTGCATATTCTTTCTGATGCTTTTTTAAGTTGTTCTAGTTGATTGTGCTTGAGACCCTGATGTTCATTGTGAGGAACAGAAAACGTATGTTCTATGTTCTACATAAGATCTATGATGAACCGATGAACCGGCAAATAGCTTTACATTTTCAGCCCCTCAAATGCACAAGATTTTTATTACGGTAGTTTACGTAATTTTTTTAGTTATTGATCTCACAAGAATTTGAAAGACACACCTCATGTTTAGGTCTGAAAGGGTTAGTGTGCATTTGTTGATTTTATTATGTGTTTCCACAATGATTTAGTGGGAAAATGCATGAAGTATATATGCTGTTGCACCATACATTTAGTTCCAAATGCTGCAGTACTAATATTTGTTAGATTAACATAATGCTCCTCAAACGTTTTTGTTTAATATATATAAACTATGGTAGATGTGCAGTGTTAACAACATAATTTGGATTTCAAAAGTTAAACAGTAATTAAGATATTTGTTAGATTACTATAAAGCTCCATACATTTTTTTTTTTTGCTGAATATCTATGAGCTGTGCATGGTAGATGTGCAGTATTAACATTACTATCAACTATGATATTTGTAGAATTAATATAATGCTCCACAGGTTTTTGTTGAGTAGCTATAAACAAAGGTAGTTGTGCAATGTTAACAATGTAGCTAATTATAATTATAAGTATAATTATTAAAAAGAGACATTTTAAAAAAAGAGACCAGCCACTGCATGCAAATACCCTGACACTGTATTTGTGTTTCTGGCTTTTTAACAGCAACCAAAAACTCACCAACGATGTTATCTCTCTTTTGTAACTTTATCCTCAGAACACATGCAAGCTTTTCAAATCACATGAGAGTCTTTTAAAAATGATCTCAGCGATGGTGCATTAAAGTGCTCTGAGGTTGAGCCCTAAAAAGTACCATAAAGAGTTTGTTTTGATTGGCGTTTGATCATAGTCTCTGAGCCTTGTGAAGGATGAGTCCTTACAGAACAGCTCACTGTTTGGGAGTTGGCAGCCACCCCAAAACCAAAATTGTATCCTCAAATGAACTTTAATGCAATGTACAACACAACACGCGTGCCAAGTCCCGACTCCCCCACTTACATGATCTATAGTAAACAAGCAGGACAATTAACACTGTATGAGAAGTAGAGATAGAGAATGTGAAATAGAACAGATCTAATGTGCTGTAAGAAAATAATGTATTTTAATGAGAAGCACAGATTTCAATGCCCATTTCCCAATGAGCTTGAGTTCCCTGCAGCCTTCCTCGTGTAAAACGCACCGTATTCGCAATCGGCTTTTGTGATTGGCTGGGAGACGTGGCGCAATGTGACGTGGACATGGCGTTGTACCTTGTGCCAGAGTACGACCTGTTATCACTAGGGAATCAGACTCGGAAAAGTAGAGTGAATGCTTGGGGTTTGATGTAGCTGTAACAATTTTATACGGGTGTGACTCAGCCCAGATTTGGTGTTGAATTGAGGGTGTGGTGTGTGGTTTGTACGAACCAAGTATGTGTGTGTGTGTGTGTGTGTGTGTGTGTGTGTGTATGTGTTTGTAATGAGAGGTCAGTGCCATGAGTGAAGAGACCAGAAAGAGGAGGCCAAGAATGAGGCAGGGAGATCAGGGCGGACCGGGTTCTTTCGGTCCCTCCTCCATGTCAGATTCTCTCTGTGTGTGTGTGTGTGTGTGTGTGTGTGTGTGTGTGTATCTCTGTGTGAGAGCCTAATGAGCAGCAACACCCTCCGCAGTCATGGACGCAGGACATCGAGCATGTTTTTATCAACTCTTTAGTTCGCTAAACACAGAAAAGCTTTAAAAACGAGCAGTTTGTGATACAGCACCAGCAGCCAGGGAACAGAGGGAGAACGCAGGCCTCACTCTAGCACATGTTGGTATGTGTTTTTGCATTCTCTTCAGCTGCTTTTGCAGTATTATCTGTTTGAACTTGTGTTTTATCATTGTATTGATTTACCACAAAAAAAGCTAGACAGGTCTTAAGCAGTTCAAATGAAATATCACAAGTGCTTTTAAATCTAAATGCAGTGTTCGCTGAGGCATGCGCAAAACCTGAATCAGTTTGAGACAAAGGGAGGGAGGGATACCCTTTAAGATCGAAATACTGTATATGATTGGCCATGCTTGGCTAATTATTTCTCTCTCAAAATGCCACTTCTCTCCTCCTAACTTCAGATGCTCAGGTGGGTGATTCTCATGAAACCTTTCAGGAAAATTATCGTTTTCTTTTGTTCTCCAAAATCAAAAGAAACAAATAAGATATAATATTTTGCATATAAAAAAACGAAGCCTATTTTAAGGCCATTATGATTTTTTACAATGAGACATTTTCTTGACATTTCTGCAAATTTGCCCCGCTAGTTCTCTTTACCGTAATGAGAAAAAAACGTAACTTGACAAAAATGGTATGTTATTTAAATTGTAAAGTATTTATACATCATAGCATTACTCCTTTCACTGCTTTTCATTTCCGCTGTTTTTAATTTAAAAATCATTGTACAACAGCATTTTGTTTTTACTGTTAAACAAGAAAAATATGCCTCAAATATATACGGTAATGAGAATCATTTATATAAACAACAGGAATACTAAAAGTAAAATGTCCGGATGCGTTACGGTAATGAGAATTGCCAAAAAATCTTTAAGTTCAATCGACAACAATTGTGGCATAGCACGATGATGAACACAAAAAAAAAGTTTCAACTCGTCACTACTTGCAAAAATCAAAGTTACAGTGAGGCACTTACAAGGAAAATGAATTTAGGAAGGGTTTTAAGGGAAAAATGTGAAGCATTTATTTTATAAATGCACTTGCATTAATTCTTCTGTTAGAAATGATGCATAATTTGAGCTGTAAAGTTGTTTAACTCATTGTTTTACGGACGTTTTAGTGTTTACAGCATGGCAACAAAGTTGTAAAAGTGGCTATAACTTTACGCAAAAGGTTAGTAATCAATTTTATCACGGTAAAATCATGTTAACACGCATATTGTTTATGTGTCTATACTTTTGAAACAGTGAGTGTTTTAACGTTTACAGATTGGCCCCACTGACTTCCATTGGAAGTCTCACTGGAACCCGGATATTTGCTTTTTATTTTTTTTAAGTGAAAAAAATATGGTTTTGTCGTAATTAACATTATTCCACAAATGCTGTCGATTGACCTTAATTTGTATTGAACCTGCAGTATTCCTTTGATAATCCTAAATCTAGGCTTCATTGTCTTTATGCAAAATATAATTGAATGTTTTTTTAATTGAGTTGGGGTTAAATGAGACCAGGAAATTTTCTTGACATGTTTCGTGAGAATCACACAGTTAGGCTGCAGTGTGTGTACACCTGCGAATGTGTGCGTGTGTGTATGCGGTCAATGCAGATGAAATCTCCCTGCAAATTGCGACAGATGTTTCACCTCCAGTACAACCGAGACTGTCTCGCACATATGCCTGTCTGTTCTTGACTCCTATTCAGGCCAGTGGGAGGAGGTTCCACTAATGTTTGTAGATGTAGGCGCTCCGCGAAGTAGGCAAAAAGACACCCCACCTCTGCGCACTTCATTTTCCCAGAATCCCTCATTCTCGAAGGTCGGCCCTCAAGTCGTGTTTTTGCTGGTAAGGACTTTATTTTCGAGTTTAACTAACTTGTTTGGTTTACTTGATTAAAGCTTAGAAGATTGAGGTTATATCAGTGATGGAGAGTAAATGTTTGAATGGTAAGTAAAGGGTGTGAGCAAATGTTTGTGGGTGAACCCGAGTCTGTGTCACGCTTTCCTCCTCTCTAAAGCCCTCCCTCCTCGATAAGTTAAAAAAGATTTGCTCACGTACTCCACTGCCTCTCGGTTTTATCATCAACTCCTTTCCCTCCACTTCAGTTTCCCCTCTCTCCTCGAATTCCCTCCCCCCTCTCTCTCTTTCACTCACTCTCGCAGATAGAAGAGGGGGAAAAAAAGCCTCTACTGCTGTTTCCACAGTACAGTCTCCTCCCCTTCACCCAGTCTGTGCCAAGAGAAGGAGGGATCTCTACTACTCTCTGGATTTTAACCCTCTAGCCGAGCGATTGGCTGAAGCTGCTTCTCTCTTCTCTTTTTTCTGTGCCACTTCAGTTTTGTCCAGTGTTTTCCCTAGTCTTTTCCTCCTTCTCTAAACTGTCGGTATGTCCTTGTGCGGTTTTGTCACCTCGAAACACTTTCAACTGGAGCATTTACAGTGGTGCACTGGTATTCCTTGTCGTTTGTGGGGTTAACGAATCCTGAGCTTCAAAAATGGCTGTTCTCTCCCTGCTTGTTGCGTGTTCGGAGAAGGGAGGCGCCAACAGTTCTATCACTTTAGCACCACCCTCTTTCTCTGTCTCTCCCTCTCTCTCTCTCTCTTTCTCTCGCTAATACACACACATTCAGTGCCTCTTTCTCTCTTTCCCTCGCTCTGTAAGGAGAGCAGGAGGGAGGTGCGGTGTTGGAGCTTTTTCTGGGACAGGTGCCAATTCCAAACAAAAGACATAAAAAGGCAATGAGTGAGAGATGCCTCGAACGAAAGAAAGAAATATGTTGCACGATGATACGAAGAGCGAGTTTGTGGTGGCCATGTGTGCGATTGTGCGTGGAGCGAATGAGTGAGGAAGCTAAGGTTTTAAATACTTTTCATCTGTACATCTCTCTCGCGCTCTCAAACACACTCCTCTCCTCTAGCGCTCTTCATCCACTGAAGGCATTTTAGTCGTGGAGGGGGGGAGGAAAGGGGAGGGGGCTCGGTTTTCAGGCTGCTGAATTATTCATATGTCTGAGCCAACGCTGCGATTGGACTGGCTGGGACATTCACATGCAGCGGACATACTGTTTGGCTGTTTGCTAACATTCCTCATTCAAAGACTTGTTAACTGCAAGACGGGCCGACATACACGTCTCTCTCACGTTTTTGTGGCATAGGCCTGCTCGTCCCAGATCAGGGCATGGTGTGCAGACGTATAGCCCAGTACTGGGGACAGGCAGCTGGGGTGGGAGGATTGGCTTGGTCCCCTGGCCTACCTCCTTATTCCTGCTGTGGACAGCTCACTGCCTGCTCTCTGTCTCTCTCTTTTTCTCCTTCTCACTCTCTTCCTCAACACAGGGCTGGTGAAGTGAGCAGAAAAGGCCTTCAGCACTTGCCTGGAATGATTCTATCTGCTGGCGCCTGGCAAAATTATCGGGTAAGTTGGTAATTCGTGTGGTATTTGTACATATTTTTGGTTATGCAGTGTATGTTTTCATTTGTATATAGTTTGCGCGACATGTTCTTTTTTGTTTGGCTGGGATTTACGAAGAAAATGTCTCTTTGGGAAATTTTGTTTAAAAAAAGCGGGTTTAGAAAAAGGCGAATGGCGTTTAGGGACACACACAGGGAATTCATATTAGCTCCTAAAAGTCAATATGCCAGTGTAGTGTATAGTTTTGGGGTTAATGGTTTCAGTGGCTCCTACTAAGACTGAGAGTAGGTACACTTTTTAGCAGTGCCATCGCCAAAAGGTTTTTACGAGTTTTTTGGAGGTGCCTTCGGTCATCAGTGAAAGGAGATTTTGCACTGTAAATATTGTGTCTTTGATTATCATCCTATACAGATGTTCATCTAATGAACTGTCCATGACGATAAATACTATTGGTTGTTTTAACATGATTATAGAATTGTATAGAACATAAGTGCTAATGGATAGAAGCATCGTATGTGCAATGTCAAACGTTCGTTTGCGCAAATAATGCGTAAAAATGAGAAGAAATGTAATTGTATTTTTATTTTGTTTTATAAATGTTTGTATGAGAGTAGATTTTTTTCCTCTTTTTTTTAATAATTTTAATTTTGTGTTTTTACAATTATTTAATGCCGTTATTTTCAGTGGTCTATGTGTAAATATACTGGCATTCAAAAATCCATTCAAATTCATCTTAAATGAACTCAAATATGTCATTGTTTAACTTTGCACACATTTAAAGAGGTCGGCTTTGCACATATTTTATTTTAATTTGGCATAGAAAATTTATATTAAATTCATAAGAATTTTTTTTTTACGTGTTGAAATTATACTTGTCATCTAAAAGAAAGCATTTGCTGATTTGTGTTATAATTTATGTATTATTTGTCAGGCTTTTAAAAACACGTTTCATCAAGATTTTGTAAAACATTTTGTCCAAGATTTTTTCCTGAAATTACCATCACACTACCCCTTTCTCTGTCGAAAACACACACTCTCTCTCTTTCTCACACACACACACACACACACACACACACACACACACACACACACACACACACACACACACACACACACACACACCTTTAAGGACCTTTTAAAATTGACAAAATCTTGTTTAATAAGTAACAGAATATAAACATTTACAGCTAAACGCAGGCGAAAATTAAGGATCATTTCATATATATATTTATATTATTTATATAATGTTTTACATAATGTATGGTCAACACATAATATGTCTCTGGTTATGCTGCTAGGATTTACAGATATATTGGTCATTTGTTTCTTATTTAAAAATAATGATTTAGGCTGTTGAGTAGTGGGAGTGGGAACACTAGAGGCAGTGCTGATGAAGTGTGTTGGCATAGAAATTGCATGTTGGGTTGGCAGTACCCTCCCCCACCCCTTTTTTGGTTGTGAATGGATTGTTCCAGAGATGATGTATAGTATAAAGAACAGAGCAGGTGGCATCATCTAAAGAATGAGGAGGGGGTTGGTGCAGGGACGGGGAATACATTTTGAGGTGAAACTTGCCTCTTTTAGTCAATTGTACAGAAGAGTTTGGGTGCATGGAAATGTATACGTTTTCAACCGAAAGTTTGCTTATCTTTAGTTACAACATTTAATCTTGAAAGCAAACTAAAAAATGCCATTGTAAGGAATTGGATTTGTGTGGGTAATATTTGACTATTTAAAAAATATATTTAGTCAAAATAGAAATGCATGTAAGTCAAGGTGAAACAGTCCAAGACATGCGATAGAGCAGCGAGCATGTGTGCACTAACTGAGACACCCACCCTTGCTGTCACATAGATGCACACACACACACACACACACACACACACACACACACACACACACTTGCTGCCATGTGCTCCATAATAGACCTCTGATTCATCCATGAATAGAGTTCCCACGCCTCAGTGTGTGTGTGTGTGTGTGTGTGTGTGCGTGTGTGTGTGTGTGTGTGTGTGTGTAATAGTTAAGGGTGTAGACCCCCTCCCCAGCCTTTTCAAAAGATACTTGTGTACTCACACACACAGACACACCAGTCTAGACTAAAGATGTCTCCTTCATTCTGTTTAGAGGTGTGTTTTTTGCAGCTACACTCTGTGAATTGATTATCAGTGGATTTTAGACAAAGTTCCAAGCGGACAAAATTTTATGTAGGACATGAGAACTTTTTAAAGCGATTTAATACAATCGAAACAGCCTCATAGATACTAAAAAATACTATATGAATACACACTTTCGTTTTTCAAAATAAAGCTACTTTAAATTTTCGGTTCATTCCTGGGGAAAAAAAACACGAATGTTCAAAACAATTAATTTATGAATTGTTAAAAAAAATAAAAATTGTGTGAGCTATCTCAGGCCAAGTTAAGTTCACTGTTGAAAATTAAAGTGTTTTTTGAAATATATAAATTTATTTAATTAGCAAAATGCTGTATGTATGTGTAATTATATGTGAATTCCATGCTAGAATTGTTATGTTTTTAAAATAAGACAAAACAAGAAAGAAAGAGCGAGAGTGAGATAAAAAGTGTGTGTGGTTGATTGATATATTTAATGCTGTAGTAGCTAAAACTTTTGTTGTAAGAAGCTATAGATTTTTCTATTCAAAAGTTTGTGGAGATGTCTAACGTTTCATGTTATTCATTTTCAATACCTCGACTAACAGCAGAAACTGCCGGACTCTTGTATAACAGTGTGTGTGTGTGTGTGTGTGTCTCCTCAATACTGTTTCAATATTGTTTTTTGTTTTTTTCTCCAGAAAATATTAGTGTTT
The DNA here is from genome assembly GCA_032164185.1 of Moxostoma hubbsi. Lineage (NCBI taxonomy): Eukaryota > Metazoa > Chordata > Actinopteri > Cypriniformes > Catostomidae > Moxostoma > Moxostoma hubbsi. The sequence goes on from JAVLUX010000041.1 coordinate 11,709,322, forward strand.
TATTCATTATTACTGTCAGCTTAGCCAGAAAAAAAAACATTTTATTTTAATATTGGCATTAATTTGCAAAATAATTAAATTTAACACTGTTTAACATTTTTTTTTAATTTAGTTTGTATTTAGTTTTTTATGGATTTCGATCTAAAAATACATTTTAAATAAAAAAGTAATTATATTGTTCAAAAGCTCTAAATTAGAGTTTGGAGTGTTCTTTTTTTTACTGCAGACCTTACTATCCTGAGAGTCTTTCTTTGTTTCTTTCTTTTTTGAAAAAAAAAAAAAAACTTGTATTGTGTGTATGTGTGTGCACATTTGCAATATTGAAGTTTCTTTAGTGTAAAGGTAATAATGTTAGGCCTAATTGATTTTAAACTGAAGGTAGACAAAATATAAATTATATATGCATCCTTTCTGAGTGTTGTTCATATTTCTAAATCTACACTTGATTAATTTATTACATATCTGTAACACAGTAAGTGTGTGGTGACCATATATAATTTATTCAGTTTGAAAAACAACCAATAGATAAAACATTATTATTTAAATTAACTTTCTATTTTATTTTAATGAAGTTTTCTAAACTACTGAAAACTTAGCAATTATGTAGCAATTATTTTAGTAATTGTAGATCATTATATGTGGCAGAAATCATATGCATTTAGACAAGTGAAAGGGAAAGGACTGTAGGATTGTGGGGTCATTCAAGGATAGCAGTTCTAAACTAACTTGTTTCCCATGGGCACAATGGGACCCAGACATGATTGACAGGTGACAAAAGGCAGGGTGGAGCTCAGTAATTGTTGAACGCTAAGATGATGTCATGAACAACTCTTCTTTAAGACCAAGAGCTGTTTGCAGTTTTAGTAATCGCTAATGTTGGTGTGATTTTGATAGTGTGTTTGTGTATGCTTTATGACTCATTAAAAAAAATGCCTTCAATGGAGAATGAGCGAATGGTTCAGGGGGTTGGTCAAAACTGTTTTTTATAAGCACAATAAAATAAATACAAAGTAGTAGTCATGGTGGGCCCAGACAAAGCAGATTAATATTTTGATATTTATCACTCTCGTAATCTTTGTTTTAAAGTTCATGCTCAAAGTCCATTGCATCCATTCCATTCACAGTCTGTCAGAACAAGTCTGGGATATCTTTCCCCTCGAGCAAGTCACATGAGGCCTTTTTTTTCCCTTTCAGTGATTAAGTACACAAATGTAATAAACATACAAACCAGTGCTTTGCCTGAGGAGCAATAAAACAGCCAAAGTGTAATTCTGTCAGTCAACAGTTCTTAAAGCATCCAACAGATTAAATGTCTTGCGTTGGAGATCATGCGACAGGTTTCTTTGTTGTTCGCTTGTTTGTACCTGTAATGCTGATGCTTAGCAAATAGGGATGTAAACAAAGCATAAATGGGCCATATACCTTGAAGTCAAATATTGATTTAGAGAAATAAAAATCAAAGAGACTAAGTTTAGCACCCTCATAATGACCCTATTGTTAGTGAATGGACCATGGCACTAGTCTCTGGTGTACAGCGCCACCCTATGGCTGTTGGTCACTTCACCAGCTTTCTAAGGTTTGTGAAAAAGTGATGTATGGTTTAAATCAATTTACCACTAATGTAAACTACAATCTGACAAACGTATGTTGCTTTTCTCAATAGTGTTGTTTCTAATGCCCCCACAATGTTCTAAAGACGTTAGTAGTTGAATGAGTTTAAACTGGTTTGGAGGTTTTGGTTTGCTTTTAGGAAGCTTTTAAGTCTTTGTCCACATACATGGACTATTGACTTTCGATATACGATGAGTTTAATGGAGTTATCATTTGTTCATCATTATCTATCTCCCAGCAACATGTTGGTGCCTTGTTTTCTGGGATATAATTCATACATTTGTATCTTTTTCTCTTTCAAAGAATGGTTCAACTATAAACTGTTAAACGAGCCAGCTTTAGGGGAAGATATCCAAGCAGAGACACTAGAAAATGATTAAAAATGAACAAATTCAATTTTCTCTCTATGATAACTGATTTTATTATCAAATGCCACAAGGATTTCAAGATCATATATTTATGCACACACGCACATTGCAGCCACGCTACAGTCTGCCTGAGGGATTCTCACGAATCCTGTCAAGAAAATGTCTTGTTTTTATTCAACCCCAAATCAATATAAAAACAAACATGAAATTATATTTTGCATAAAGAAGATGAAGCCTAGATTAAAGGAATGTTGCAGGTTCAGTACAAGTTATGCTCAGTCGACAATATTAGTGGCATTATTGATTTCCACAAAAACATTATTTCGACTTGTTCCTCCTTTTCATAAAAAAATGATAAAATCTGTGCTCCAGTAACACACTTACAATGGAAGTCAGTGGGGCCAATCTGTAAATGTTAAAACACTCACTGTTTCAAAAGTATGGACACAAGACATAAACAATATGCGTGTTAACATGATTTTAGTGATAGAATTGCTTACTAACTTTAATGTGTGAAGTTATATTCAGTTCTAAAACTTATGAAATTATACATATTATACATTTTATATTATACAAAATATACATTATTCAATGCCATATTTAGATGTCCACTGCCAAAATGACTTTTTAAACCACTTTACAGATCAAATAATACATGGATTTTAACAGAATAAATAATGGAAGGGCTTTTATAAAATTATAAGTTTCACATTTCTGCCTTTAAGCCCTCCAAAATTGGCAACAAGAGGAGCGAGTTGAAGTTTATTTATTTTTGGTAATCAACATTATAACACTGCTATCGATTGAGCTTAACCCGGAATATTCCTTTGTATTTCATAATGTCAAAATTCATGTCAAATGTGCTGAAAACCTAATCGATGTTATCCAGCAAGATTAGAAAATGTTCTAAAGATCATCTTATGTGCTTCATTGGAAGCAAGGAAATCTATTGCTCAAAGTAGTTAACATAGTTAATGTCAAAAACGTGCTTATATTTGATAACTGACCTAGAAATAGTACAAATTATGAATTTATTTTATATTTGGGTGCTGAGTGCCGTAGGTGCATAGGCAATTATTGTATCTGTTAGTTTTCTTGTTCTGGCATGGTCTATGGCAGCTCATAGAACCGTATATAGGAAAGATGAAACTTGGCACACTGGTAAAGGACGCAACTATAATTGACCCCAGTTTGGGGTCTCTAAATCCAATGCTCTAGCGCCACCAACTGTTCAAAATTTTACTTACGTTTATGTTTAGAACTTCTGAACCGTAAGACCTAAAATAAAAATTCCTTTTGATTCCTTGTGTCATGGCAAATCTTTGGAATACCATAAATATTTTGCTCTGCCATTTCATTTTCCCACGATTTACAATTTTCCAAAAAAACTACTTTTTCAAACTCCTCTTTGACCGCATGTCCGATTTGCATTAAATATGTCATGTGTTATCTGGAGACACTGGGAACAAAAATTTGTATAAAGATTTTTTTATAGACCAAAACATTTTTGAATACTGTTTCAACTAATTTGATGGCGAGCACTCCAAAATGTACATGAGGCTGTATCTTCACAACAATTCATGATCCATCATGATCATCATGATCATGAGGTCATTATAGGTGGCAGAAATCATATGCATTTCTAATTTTGCTTATAACTTTTGAATTGTTTGGCCTAAAATTAGGAGGCTTGCTTTGGGTTCCTTTGAGCATAACGAATCGAATGATACCCAATTTCCCTATGTTGCCATTTTGGGCAACACCTAGTGGTCAAAAAATCTGATAAAATGCTTATAACTTTGGATTACTTTGCCCTATTTTTATGTTTTTTATATTTTATTTGATACCACAACTTTGCCTGTATTATCTAGGGACCATCCTGACAAAAAGCTTTTTGATAGACAAGACGGTTATTGAATAACACATCTACAAATTCGACCGAGAGACAGCAATAATGATCTTAGGCTGTATCTCAGCAACACTTTTTCATATTGAAACAAAACTTGGTATATGTCCTCACTAACATGCCTTGAGGGTACCTTAGCACTTTGGGCATAGTGCCACCTAGTGGTGCAGAAAATTGCTTTTTGGACCATTTCTTTTCAGTACTTTAGGCTAAATTGACACTAATACCAAAATGTATATTTGACCTTATGATCTTGTCCTGAGATTCTATATGAAGTTTCAGGATGGTGGTCAGACATTATCATAAATTGTTCTTTGTCCAAATTGCCTTTATACTGCTTGATCTAAATTATGATTTTGGCCTCTTTGGATGAGCCGGCAATGCTTGCTAAGCTGCTAATTCTGCTGCTTAAGTGCTCGGCCCTGGTAATTGCTGCTTGCAGCTATATTTGTTATTATTATTTTATTTTAATATCATAATGTTTGTTTTTGGGGCAGGGTATTCGATCCTGATTCACAAGCTCTTGATTCGATTCAATGTCGATTCATATGAGTTTTTTTTTCATTTATGTCCATTTTTCTTGCATATGAAAGAAATTCTTTCCAGCTATTGCTGATAATTATACAGGAGACCTTCTAACTCAGTACATTAGGATAATATTCATTTTACAAATTATATTTTATTCGTTTTTCATAATTTTAGACATATTTTAGCTTTTTAAAATCTATTTATTCCATCAATAAATATTATCATATATTATATATTGTTACATCTTTATTGTTTCTTTATTGTATAATTTACAAATATTTACATTGGTTTGTGGAACATGTGCTTAAACCGGTACTGTCTCTTTAAGAAAACTAGCAGTTTTGTAAAGAACATCTTTAAATGAGCACATATTAATGAGAGAGGTCCATGCTATTCGTGATTAGTATTAAATGTAAATTTTTTGTTGTTTTTAAACAACAACTGACAAATAACAGATAGGATATTAAATGAGACATTATTTCAGTGACAAATAGACTGCTTGGATCTCGTCTTTGGACACACATTAAATGGAACGAGTCAAATCAAATTTTAACTCTCAATACGCAGTGAAAGTATGCTGAACTTCTTTGCAACTATACTTCTCAATCACTGGTCAGTAATTTACCAGCCAGTGGCTAATCACAGACATTTATAGTCGAATAGTGTGAAATTTGGTCTCATATGCAAGTGATTTTGTGGAGAGTTGAGCATATAGTAAAAGTTTAATCTTGGGATTTAAGAATAGATATCGAGATCATTCAAATGAAGATTGCGATGCATCAAAAAATTGAAAATCATGTTAGATTAAATGTTTTTAATATATATGTGTGTGTGTGTGTGTGTGTGTGTGTGTGTGTGTAACCACTAACCCCCTGTGAGGTTCGTGGCCTGTGTGAGTCAGCAGTGTTTGTGTGCCTCCCCCTTGCTTGAGGTAAACCACACTGCTGCCCACAGACTTACTCATTCACACGGCTCCCTCTCTGCTCTGACCACACACACACACACACACTTGTTCTAAAACACCCCCATCCTAATCCTCCCATACACACCTGTCTTCTATGAGGGCCAGCACTAGAGCGCACACCACACCAGACAACACACAGCAGATGACAGGGAGTCAAACAGGGCATGGAGACACTTTAGTGACTTAAATATGTGAATAATCCTCTATCTCTCTCTCTCACAGATGGCAAACTCAGGAGGTGATTGTCTACCTTCTCATGTTGGTGACATTGATGGTTATGAAAGATCCCAGACTGAAGCTTTGGAGTCAGAGGTGATTGTTGGTGTTTGGTGCACAGCAAAGAGTGTTGTATGAAAATCATGCTTTCTAGTACTGACATCACAGAAGTTATATTACAGTTAATGTCTTTCCTCAGATCTTGATACACAATATCACTTAATCCTGTCAGTTGCATTTGGATTTGTACAATGTTGTGCACTAATTGTCATATTAGGCATTTTGTCAGAAAACCGTAAGGTGAAGGAAATCAAATCCATCTTTGCGGGAAGAGGAAAGAGAGAGACTGTCGTTTGGGGTGAGGTAGTAGGTTGTATAGTTTGAGGGTTTAACCCTTGCTGTCAGATAACTATACAACTTACTGTCTTTCCCGAAGTGACCGTAATGTCATCGTTCGGCTCGAGACAATATTGACCATGGAGGACAACGCTGACTCCAACGTTAAGGTGTTGTTTATTAAGATGTGCTTTTCTACTTGATGCATGCATAAATGTTACATTTACAAAATCACATTTTCATCTCACCCATACCATAAAAAAGTTTTTCCAACAAACTGTCAGTAATTACATTAAAATCTGGACGTTTTCTATAAAAACACACCAGTTTAGTTTAACTTTCCTGCACACTTCAAGCCTTTGAATTGGTCAAATATTTACATGGATCCAGCTAGAGGACAGTACTACCTAATCTTCTTCTGTGTTCCAGATACATTCTTCTTTTAGAGCAATAGAGTCAATGTTATAAATATAAAGTCTATACATTTTAAATGTGACCTGGATCATTCTAAAATTATTGTTTTGTTTTATTTGAGGTTCTGTTTTCTAAAAATGACTATTTTAAAGGTTAATAAAAATTCAAGTTTGTTTTTATAGTGGATATTCAACAGTGATGTTCGTACAGGGTGAGGTAGTAGGTTGTGTGGTTTCAGGGTTGTGATTTTGCCCCATCGGGAGATAACTATACAACCTACTGCCTTCCCTGAAGGGCAGCAAAACACCGCGAGACATCCTTGGTTCAATGACTGATTTCTTTTACAAAGCTTTTCTTAAGAAAAAAGTGACTTAAGTATCCCAATCCTCTACTTGTGATTTTGAGCTTGCTATTTCGTACAGCACATACCTTGATTTCATCACTTACATATCATTCATTGATCATCACATACAGCACAGGTCTCTGATACTATAAGCTTGAATAAAGAGTTTGAAAATTCAAAATCTGCCTGTTTTCACTTTTCTTTATTTCTCCCACATGCATGTTGCATTTAAATAATGCTATAATGAATATGTGTTATTCCCTGTTACATATCAGCATGAATAAAGATAGACTCTTGCCTCCTGAATATAAGGACGAAGCTGGACCTAGAGATATGGCTGTGTTTTCTTTTACTCCTATTAAAGATGCAGTGTTGAGCTTCCCATACTTCTGCCAGAGTTGCTTGTACTGTAAATAAAACATGTCATGGCCCCAGACACCATTAGCGAATGTTAACCGTTACAGGGTTTAAGACAGACTGGCCTTTCACTGCTGCACAGTGTTTGGGCACTGGCTGGCAGATATCCACCCGAGTGCCCCTAGACTGGCACTCACATGAGAGGAATATCAGCCTGGGAGAAGGACAGAATGTGATGAATCTAAAACACTGGCCAGGTCACCTTGCAAAAGTTTGATTTTATTTGAAACAGGTGTTATGAATGTTGATTATGTCAGAATTACCGGAGGGAGTGCGGAATTAACCATTGTGCAGTAAATGGCTTTGCTTGTTATGCACATTACAATAATCCACAGAGGATAAGGGTTTAAAATTATTCCATTGTGACCTCGGTTTGGCCCTTTTAGTTCTCAAGAGCTTTTCCTTTTTTCAAAAAGATGCTACTAAACAAGCAAGTAGAATTATAATAGACCACTGTCTATATTAAAAAAAAAAAAATTTAATTTAAGTCCTTTTGTGCTTAATTTAAAATGCATGAAAAATAAGGTCTAAGAGTGGAATAAATGAAATGGGCATACATTAATAAATACATGATAAAATCTGGCAACTTGATCTCAACGTGACTTTGGCAATTAAAACCAGTTATTTCAGAAATAATTATATATATATTGATCTCAATGGGGCTATAACAGGAACACACACACACACACACATGTATATATATAATTTTTTACAGCAATTATTTTCTTTTTGTCAATTCAGTTTCTGCGATGATCATGTGGTAATTTCAGAATATCACCAGTAGGTGGCAGAAGTGACAGTTGTGAAAGGCTCATTTATCAGTAATTTTGATTATTCAAAGGTAAAGTTTCTACTCTTCAAACAAAAGTTAATGTATTATTATGTCAATATTTGTCATTTTAAATTCAGATTGTATTAACTCTTATAAATGGGGCGCCATATTATTATTATGGATATTATGCAAAATAATAAACCGAGTATGTGAACTTTTTGTCTCTATGTTTAAATTTACATTTAGTCATTTAGAAGACGTTTTAATCCAAAGTGATATACAAATAAGGAACATAGCAATTAAATTGCCAAGTTCTCAGAGTAGCTACCACAGAAGACACAGATAGACAAGGAAAGCTTTTAAAGGGATAGAACACCCAAAAATGAAACTTCTCTCATCATTTAATCACCCTCATGCCATCCCAGATGTGTATAACTTTATAACTTTATATGTGTATAACAAATTAAGCTTTTTAGAAGAATATCTCAGCTCTGTAGGTCCATACAATGCAAGTGAATGGTGATCAGAACTTTGAAGCTCCAAAAATCACATAAAAAATCCATATCTTCAGAAGGGATATAATAGGTGTGGGTGAGAAACAGATAAATATTTTACTCTAAATCTCCACTTTCACTTTCAGATGTGAAAGTGAAACTAAACCGAATGTGACTTTCAGATGTGAAAGTGGAGATTTAGAGTAAAAAAAGGACTTAAGTATTGATCTGTTTTAGACCCACGTTTATCATATATCACCAATAGATAACCTTTATGTCATTTTTGGAGCTTCACATGTGTGGCCACCATTCATTTGCATTGTAAGGATGAAATATTCTTCTAAAACTCTTTGTGGTCAGCAGAAGAAAGATAGTCATATACATCTGGGATGGCGTGAGGGTGAGTAAACGATGAGAGAATTTTTATTTTTTGGGTGAACTATCCCTTTAAATGTAATTATTAAATAGTAAGTGCAGTTATTGCATATATTGACTGGTTAATTGCTCATGGAATAGACCTCTTTCACACTGTGATCGAAACCCCTCGCAGCTGTGGTAATCCATTTTTTTTAAAACTAATATAAACTTGGGTAATATAACACAAAAAAAATGTAATAAACGTACACTCAATATTTAAAAAAAAAAATAAAATCTTATAAAAAAAATTGCTAGATTGACGCTGCTAAATATAGCGGAAACGCGTCATCGCGGTCTGTGAAAAAGGTCTATAGATCTGTTTTCAGCTGGTTCTTGAATGTTGAGATGGTTTCAACATTCTAAAATAATTTCATCTCCATAGCTCCACACAATGAGGTCTGTTGCCCAGCAACTCGGCCGTAAATTGATAGTGGGCGTGGCTTCACCTCATAAATCCTTCGACGATTGGCTCCATCCATAGGAGTGTCAGGAGGTGTGCACTGTCGCATCCGGAACGGTTGAGGTTGACTCGTGTCAGAGCGTTATGACAGCAGCGGTTGCGGTGAATTATAAATAGCACATTGAAGGAGCACTGCAGCGTCCCTCGCGCCACATGTCCGAGTCTCAGCCGTGTCAAAGCCCGTGTGTTTTATTTCTGCATGCATGGCGGTCTGGGATTGAGAGGTAGACGCGCCGCTCTTGTAAACAATGCGCTTGTGCAACTTTATGATCATGTTTTATCAGGTTTTATGGCCGTAATGACTGTAATTATACGCTTTTAACTAAGGCAAAGCAAACATTCACATAAGAACATATATACATGTGCTACTTTCAGTTGAACAGCTAGCTTCATACTGCTTGCTTGTACTTAATGCATAAAACTCATGTCACGATGTGATTAATCACAGACGCATTACATTTAACTATATGAAACGTTCTGTGCTGCACTGGCATGAAAATAGGTTGGTCTTTTAAGTTTGCTTCGTTCATTCTTTGCTTATTTTTCTTGTTTGGTTGTTATTCTAGAGCACAAAGATGAACTCATTCATCTCGGAGTCTTCTGCCATGTGATATAATCAGATGTAATGGAGCACATGTAACCTGAAGAAGTTGTGCAGGTGTTTCTCATTAAGACGTTAATGGAAATATTTGCAATATATGTAGGACATCATGAACATTCACATTAAAATGAAGACTCCAGTCATATCAGTAACCTTATAAAAGCTGTTTTATTCTACATGGAGAGGGTCAGAATCACATGATCAGCCGAATACTACTCGCTTAATCTCAGTAACCGTCCTGTTATTTGACTCTTCCACTGTTATTGATTAAAGTCATCTAAAACTGATTGGTGTCAGTGTAAATCCAACATGACACACATACATAAGTTACTGAGTTGCACATATAAAGTTCATTTAAAATGATAACCTGAATATTTAATATTTGTATAAAACATTTTTTCCAGTACTTTGTCCTGCTCTGGATGTGATGAAGTGCTACAAATCTGACAAAGTGGTTTTGACACAGCTTTTTTGTAGCCCACATAGCTATAACAAGAGTGCCTCTTGGATTTGTTCATTGTGTACTGATATGTAACTTGCTAAAATGGTCACACGTACCTTTGTGTCATCTTCCAAGTGTTTGACGTTGTTGTGTTGGTACTCTAAGAAGCTCATTCGATACCAGGCTTGAGCTATATCAAATCAATGAATAGATTGTATTCTTCTATTTGAAACTACACATAAGCAGTGTTGGGTAATTTACAAAAAAAAAGTAATTCACTACAAATTACTACTAACTACTTCTCAAAATTTATAATCAGATTACTTTACTGATGGGGCGGCTGTGGCTCAGGTGGTAGAGCGGGTCGGCCACTAATCGCAGGGTTGGTGGTTCGAATCCCAGCCCATACGACTCCATGTGCCGAAGTGTCCTTGGGCAAGACACTGAACCCCAAGTTGCTCCTGATGGCAGGCTAGCGCCTTGCATGGCAGCTCTGCTGCCATTGGTGTATGAGTGTGTGTGTGAATGGGTGATTGGGACACAGTGTAAAGCGCTTTGGTAACCTCTGAGGTTAGAAAAATGCGCTATATAAGTGCAGACCATTTACCATTTTACCATCACTTAATTGGAAAAGGTAATCATTACTAATTACTTTACTTTTAAGTTACTTTCTAAAACACGTGTCACAAACAATATTTTTTTCTTCGCTCAAATTCAAAATAATGTCTATTTTCTCCTCGTTCATTGTCGCACACCCTTCAGTTGTCACGGAAATGCACCAAGATGTTCATATGAACATATGAACTCACATTGTTATTGTAGTACACACAGTATGTTTTTAGAAATATTTGCAACCCAAGTAATGTACTTAAAAGTAATTACTTCCATTGAAAGTCAGTAACTGTAATCTGATTACAATAATTTACAATGTAGTGTGTTACACTACTTTTTGTGACTGAAAGTAATTAGATTACAGTAACTAATTACATTGTAATCCAATTACAATGCAAATAAATCAAATTATCTTTCGGGCTGACCATTTTTTTTAAAGTATTATTTTTTAGAAAAGATATTTGAATTTAAGCAATTCTTCTGAAACCTCCTTTTTGTTCCCTTAAAATGAAGTAATTTTACATCCTTTTTGCACAATCTCAAAGTGACTGGCAATTTTCTCTCACCCTATTCTTTGTCATACACATTTGATTATTATATATTATCTGTTATTACATACACTCACTGAGTACTTTATTAGGAATGCCTGTAAACCTACTTCTTCATGCGATTACCTAATCAGCCAATCGTGAGGCAATCATGCATATATGGGTCAGGAGCTTTAGCTAATGTTCACATTGACCATCAGAATGGGGAAAAAATTTGATCTCAGTGATTTCCAAGAATATTTAAGCTGGCAGTTATAAAACCTCTCATTAAGAAACCACAATTAGATCCAAATAACCTAGCAAATTACAGACCCATCTCAAATCTTCCATTTATGTCTAAAATATTAGAAAAAGTTGTGTCCGCTCAATTGTGCTCTTTCTTGCAAGAAAATTATATATATGAAAAATTTCAGTCAGGATTCAGACCGCATCATAGCACAGAAACTGCGCTAGTTAAAATTACAAATGATTTACTTTTGGCTTCTGACCAAGGCTGCATCTCAATATTAGTTCTACTCGATCTTAGCGCTGCGTTCGACACTATAGATCATAAAATACTCTTGGATCGACTACAAAACTACACTGGTGTTCAGGGACAGGCATTAAGCTGGTTTAGATCGTACTTATCAGACCGTTACCATTTTGTCTGTTTAAATGGGGAAAAATCAAAAATAACGTCAGTAGACTATGGAGTGCCACAAGGATCTGTGTTAGGCCCTCTATTATTCTCAATATATATGCTGCCACTTGGTAAAATTATAAGAAAACATGGAATTAATTTCCACTGTTATGCTGATGACACTCAATTTTATACCTCATCACGACCAGATGAAAACACTAACTTATCTAACTTGACAGAGTGTCTTGAAGATATAAAATGCTGGATGACGTGTAATTTCCTGTTATTAAATTCCGATAAAACGGAGGTATTACTTATTGGTCCAAAAAACTACCCACAAAATCCCTTACAATACAACTTTAATTTAGAAGGATGTCCTGTTACATTATCCACTACAGTAAAAGACCTGGGTGTTATACTAGACCGCAACTTGACTTTCGAAAATCATATTTCATCTGTTACGAGAACAGCCTTTTTCCACCTTAGAAACATTGCTAAGCTACGTAACATGCTATCTGTTTCTGATGCAGAAAAGTTAGTTCATGCATTCATGACCTCGAGACTAGATTACTGTAATGCTTTATTAGCTGGTTGCCCTGCATCCTCAATAAACAAGCTGCAGTTAGTCCAAAATGCAGCCGCTAGAGTTCTTACTAGGTCAAGAAAATATGATCATATAACACCGATTTTATCATCTCTACACTGGCTACCTATTAAGTTCCGTATCAATTACAAAGTATTACTACTGACCTATAAAGCCCTAAATGGTTTATCTCCGGTGTATTTAACGGATCTTCTATCGCCATACAATCCATCGCGCTCTTTAAGATCACTAAATTCGAGGCTTCTGGTCATACCTAGGATATCAAAGTCCACTAATGGAGGGAGGGCGTTCTCACATTTAGCTCCTAAACTCTGGAATAGCCTTCCTGATATTGTTCGAGGCTCAGACTCGCTGTCCCAGTTTAAAACTAGATTAAAGACGCATCTCTTTAACCAAGCATTCACATAATGCTTACTTTTTATACTACTGCTGAATCAGTTATAATGCATTAATATTATGAACATCAGCTATGCTAATTATTTTCCATCTGCTTTTCTGCTGTTATCTCGGGACGCCAGTCCCGAGGTAAATAGCGTTCGTCAGCTCCAGTTTGTATCCAGCCTCTCACGGAGACTTCAGATGCCCCATCACCATTTCCAACAAAAGCCTTCATCAGCCAAACAAGGACAATTGCATCTAAGTGAACTTCTGGAATTTAATCAAGGGTGGACTTCAAAGACACTGATCACTAATCTTGCAGTTCAAACACAATCACTGTCTATATACTGACCCTTAGCACTTAGTAAGTTTAATAATTTTTTAAATCATGTTTTTTAACTATAAATAATTCTTATTTACATTATTCATGATGTTAGCCAGAGGGGAACTGGCCCCCACAGTGAGTCTGGTTTCTCCCAAGGTTATTTTTCTCCATTAACCATCATCTTATGGAGTTTTGTGTTCCTTGCCACAGTCGCCTTCGGCTTGCTCACTGGGGTTATTAATACAATTATTATTTGATTATTTTTAAACACGATAAAGAATCATATCTTATCTAATTCCACAACAGGGCTCCAAACAAAAAAATCAATTAAGGAGCGATTGGCTCATATAGGGGGAAAAACAGGCGCCAAATTTTTTTTCATTTTTAACTCCTTCCATTCCTTTTCGTCCCACAGCTCGCTAACAGTGTAGTCTGTGGAGCATTCTTCGCAATTATGTGATCACGTGCATTTTTTATGCTTGTTACTGTCACCGTGTTTTCTAACAGTCTCTTTTTTGAAATGGTTAGTTCCTGCAATGAACTCCGTTTTCCCCGCTATTTCTTTGATATAAACTTTTGTAATGTATCTTGGGAAATGTAATGCAAATTTTAAAATCAAAGGGAGTAAACTTTTACTGTCGCCAATGGCGACCTTGACAGAAATTACACTTACAAATAAATTTATTTGGTCACAAATGCGACCATTTTTAGTCGCAGTTTGGAGCCCTGCACAAGGATGATGATTTATCGACTTTATAGACATTACATTTTTATCGTCTGTTAATGCTGAACTTCTGTAAAGCTGCTTTGAAACGATGTGTGTTGTGAAAGGCGCTATACAAATAAAATTGACTTGACTTGACTTGATTTCAACCGTGACATGATTGTTGGTGCCAGATGGGCTGGTTTGAGTATTTCTGTAACTGCTGATCTCCTGGGATTTTCACACACAACAGTCACTAGAATTTACTCAGAATGTTGCCAAAAACAAAAAAAAATGAGAGAGGTCAATGGAGACTAGACTGGTTTGAGCTGACAGAAAGGCTACAGTAACTCAGATAACCACTCTGTATAATTGTAATGAGCAGAATAGCATCTCAGAATGCACAACATGTTGAACCTTGAGGCGGATGGGCTACAACAGCAGGCAACACACTCTCATGGCGAAATCATAAGGATTCATACAACCTTTTTAAATTTGGCTAATTCGTATGACATCCTTGCATTAGCATGTGAATGAATTGTACAAATTTATACGAACGCAATATTTAAAGGCCATAGTGTTCCTAATAAAGTGCTCAGTGAGTGCATGTATTACATATTATTATATTTTATGAATTTCATTTAGCACAGCAAATGTTTGGCCATGAATTTATCTCCAAGTTGAAAGGGAACTAGAACTAGACTGGATAGAGAAACATATGGCCTACATGGAAGCACCTGCTTCCAAGCTTCATATTCAGTCCCAATGTATTTCACAAAACCCAGAATATGGATGTGTTCAAGCTTCAAGTTATCTCTATTGGCAGAATGTAATAAACAGACATGATGTTTCCTGGGCGTGTGGTACAAGGACATTCCTCCTCTATTGTTGAAATCCCTGGTGTCTTGTTTATAATTGCATGCATCCCGAGATTAAGGCTCTCTAATCTGATGTGTTCTGTTCATTTAGGTGTCCATTTGATGGTTCAACGGCAGAAAAAGTCCTCAACGGAGAGAAGCAGGCATGCAGGGCATGTGTGGATTTGGACTTTGTCCCTGGATGGGGTGCATGTATTTATTGGCAGCTGGCAGAGCAGAACTGTGAATCGTGATCTGGTAAGCACTGATTTCATTCTGCTTTGTTCTGTGATTGGGAGATGGTTTGAACACGATTTGCCTTTGTTTTGTCTGCTTAAAGTGAGTGAAGGCCTATAGTGCGATCATGGCCATTGGTAAAGGTGAAGTTATTCTCTTTTGCACATTTCTTAAGAGTTTTATCACTTTATTCTGAAACTGACTTTGCACTGCTTTAGTGTGCCTGTTTTTCCATCACTTGACCACATGACCATCGTTGAGCGAATTGACATGTCGTTATTTTGCCCCAAATTCAAACTGGCGAGATCTATCAGATGTGCACTTGAAGTTGAAGGAAGACAAGTTCTATCATGCTGGGATTCAATATGTCTTTCAAACCTTGTTCAAAAACAGCTCGCGTATGGCCACGATAATCTTTATGCAGTAGTATCTGTTGTCTCTATGGGGTGTGTCGAGATTCTGTTATGCCATTAATTTCTGGTGGAGGGAGTGGAAATCTGAAATGTGGTTCCATTCTGACCTGTATGTTTTACCTCTGATGTCTTATTCAATGCTGCAGTAAGTTTAAGGCTTGTTCTGTTTAGTTCGGACACAGTGTGAAATTCATTTTGGGGAACACATGACATGATGTCTGGGATCGTTCAGCTGGGAGATGATCTTTTGTAAAACACATTACCATGAACTGGAACAAGCTAAATCTGAAGTACATTGACATGAATTGTGTTCCCGTGGTTCTGAAATACCCCAGGGAAAGCTGTATTGTTCCTGCACGATCAGATTGAATGGCTGGTATAAAACAACAAGTTAGAAGAGGTGTAAAAATCAGCCTGTATTAGTTTCCCAGTCCCTCAGTGGTGACCCTCTACAACTGGCTGCCTCTTAATCTCGTATGCTGTGTGGGTTTGTGTGTCTCTGTGTGTCTCTGTGTGTTTGTCCATTTCTTGCCAGAATGAGAAGCACGTATAAAGGTTGTCCCGAACATATTCAATCTCGTTGAACATTACATGTTCTGTTTGTTTAATAGGACTCCTTGCAGATTCCTCTCATGCATTCATATGTTGATGTACTCTGTTGGTTCTCCTGTTGTTATATGCACTAGAAAAATGGAAATAACATCTGTTGTAAAGAGATATATCCATTGAGATATCTGCGTTGTCAAAGTGGAGTGGAAGCGTTTATGAAGTTTTTCTGGTTAATGGCTCAGCTGGTCTCCATGGGCATATTTCCATTACAGGGGAAACTGGCTTCTCTTCTGCACTTCATTTGGCCCCCGCGTGGAGTCGTAAGGCTGAAGTCATGTGTGTGTGTGTGTGTGTGTGTTTACACTGAATAAATTTATTAGCTTCATCTTATCGCTCTCTTTTTATCTGTCTCACAAGCAGTGTTGGGTGTAATCTGATTACAAAGTAATTAGTTACTCTAATCTACTTACCTTTGTTTTTTCAAAAATTAGTGTAATACATTACATTTTAAATTGTTTTATCAGATTACAGTTACTAACTCTCAATTAATTACTTTTAAGTACATTATTGGGTTACACATTTCTAAAATAAATGTTGTTTATGTAGAATTTAAAATGTGAATTATGTTAATATATACATCCCTTTGCGTTTCTGTGACAACTGAATGGTGTGCGCCCCCTATTGAGTCATTGTAAGGGAGAAACATGTGGTGCTGAGTGAATGACTTGGGTGCAACAGTGAACAAGGAAATATAGACATTCATTTTCTTTCCTGTTAAAAGGCCTTTAGAATGATTTTAGAACTTCAGATATTATTAATGGGATTACTTTTTCGATTAACTAATCAGTAAAATAATCAGATTACATTTTATAGAAGCAATTAGTAATTTGTAGCGGATTACTTTAAATAATTTACCCAATACTGCTCACACACAAATGCAATCTCAGGGGTCTCGGAATACATTTACACAATAACAGTTGAAGTTCTTTTTAACTTCACAAAGTGTCTGAAAAACATGGCGTTCCTACAAGAGACATGGCACAATTCTATATATGTCCATCTAGTGCATGTTTACATGTAAAACAATTGAAAAACAGCTGTTTACAGTGCATTCAAGATATGCATTTAACAGTATGTCTGTTTCCTGAGAATCGAACACATGAACACATGCCGTTGCTTCCACAATTCTCTACCTGTTGAGCTACAGGAAAGTAAAGAAACTTGTTTATCATGCATCACATAATGACTTCTTTCTGACTAATATCCAATCAACACAACACCTTGTATCTTTCTCCAATAGGAACGCTTGTTGCTGCACTTGTCTGTGCATGTTTTGTCACTAGGAGAATCAGTGTGAGTGTTGTACATGTCGAACTGTTGTTGACAGGAAGACGGCTGTGTGTTGAGTGAAGAATCACCTCAGCTCAGTTTTCAGATAGCCTCAACAGCTGGAGACAAACAGATGTGAACAGCTGGGTAAGATTTGTGGCATTCTGCTGCGGGCAAATCTGCTGCGTGGAGAGATCAGGTATACATTTTGAAAGCTGGACAGTTTCCCTTTGCAGACAGAGCTGGAAACTGGAATTCTGTGCCAAGTGCTGATTTATGTCAGGATTCTGCAGGAGCAGCTTGCTTGTCTACCTTCATTGGCTGTTATTGTGAATGTTTTCAGCATTTTAGATCTTCTATCAAACTTTGGCTCTGGTCCACCTATTGTGGCGTCGCAAAGTTTGATTGTCTGTTAGTGATTTAGCGGTACTGCAAGTGGAGGAAAACTTTCTTCTGAATTGTCTAGAAAGATTGGCTGTGTTTGTTGCTTGAAGGTAAAAAGTGTATTGTTACTTCCAAAAATCAATGATCCCTTGCAGAAGGGCTTGAATGCTGTGTCTGGCATTGGTTAGCCTGTCACTGCTGTAAGAAATTAGGGGGTTGAGTGGAGCCATTGCCCACAAAACCCCTTTAGACTAGCTTTAGAGTAGTTAATTCCATTGTAGGGGATGTTATCTCCTGCTCAGCAATGATCCAGTAAGAAACGTCTGGCTACAGTGTGGGTGAGTGAATGATAAAATCAAGAAAATCAGTTAATAGCAGATAGAGAGTTAAGTTACTGGTTTGCTTACCTTCACTTTCTCCTCAGCCTAATTTTTTAGAAGCACTGTGTCCATCATTCAGGAATATGAGTCAGTGTTTGTTGTAAGAATGCTCCCCATGGACCATAATCAACATGTGTGTTATGATTAGGGCTGTCAATCGATTCAAATTTTGAATCAAATTAATTAGCCTACATGGTGTCCTGATTGATTAATCGCATTTAATCCCATATACAAATATTTGCTGAGAAAGCCCCTCATATAACAATAATTCAATATATAAAGATTATACATATTTGTATCAATATATAATTATACATAGTTATCTTTAAATATTTTAAAATTATATATACGTATATATTTCTTTAAAGCATAATTTTTTGTCAAATGAATCGCACTGAATTAACGCGTTAAATCAACAGCCCTAGTTATGATTCCATGAAAGTAACAGCAGAGGTGTCTAAAATATTATACATTAAAAATAAACTTTAATTTGACCTTTTTTGTTACACTGATATTTAAGTAGTTTTTGTAATTAGTGGTACTGAATAAAGCTGGCTATTATTTTAACTATTATGCTTGCTCATACTGGTGGTTAAATATTTGAACATACACCAAATCTTGTGACTTGCTGTTGTGACTGAGTTCTGCTGGTAATTATTTAAGATATCGGACTAATGATTTTTATCTGACGGATTATATAACGGGTTAAAAAAGACCAAAATTGAGACTTTGGTGTCCTGGGCCAGTAAGAAACCATCCAGAACACCTTAGCAACTGCAAAGCAATGCTGTGGCAACCATCCAAAACACCCTAGAATCATGGAGATGGTGTTTGCATGGGCAAGCACCATTTACATCTATTTCATAGAAAGTAAATACATTTTTTGGGGATTTAAATATATTTATATCCTTATAGTCCATAATGTCTATTTTTGACCTAGACCCACTCTTTAAATCCTCCCCAGAAGTGGATTCAAGCATGGGCAACATGGGAAGCTGCCTAACGTGGCATCTTGCCGGGGGCAGTATGGACCCCCCTACAAATGGAGGGGATTCGCCCATACAAAGTAGAACCGCCACTGATCCTCCCAATTGATGGAGCACTTGATCTTTGGCTAGTGTATGAGTTAAATTGATTGTAGCTTACTCCACATTTCAAATGGCAGGAGAACACGTTCTCATGATGCAACCTGAAACAGTTCCCTCATGTTTGAATAACATACTGTGATAACTGGGCCTGGGGTTTCCGTGAAAACGCCCCATAAAACGTTACTTCAGTATTTCTTTGGTAGCAAATATGACGCACACAAAATTGCTGAATTTAAAGGTGTTGTACAATTTTTTTAGATGTTTTTTGATGTACATTACTCCTATCCCATCTTAATATGAAGAGTGAACTACTGTATAGTAATCCATTTGTGAATTTTAGAAGTGTCACAAGGTGGAATGACCAAATTTGTTGGCCACAGTTGTTGGCGGATAATCTCTAAATTATGAAATAGCGTCCGATTAATTGGCCTGGCCAATATATCCTATCCTTATTTTAATTGAATCCCAATTAAAACATATGTTAATGTCATCTGTGTAAAGTTTTGCAGCCAATTAAAATAAATGAATCAGATCTTAAGGCCTTTGCACTCCAGAGGCGATGCAGTAATGTAAAATTGCTGACAAATGGCCCTTTCACATTAAAAGTGACATTCACACCTTTCAAATATTTAATTAATCAACAGTCAGTTTTACTCCTACAATTAAGTAAGTGGCGGATGAGAAGAACTACTTAATTGGGAAAAAAAATAAAACTGATTTCTCTACAAGCTGCAGCAGCGATGACTAACTAGTTTGTTGTTGATTTGCTCATGTGAGACTTTTTCACAAATTATTTCAGTTCACCTGCTGGGCAAGTTAACTGACAGTATTATTATGTATGCACAGTCTACTGGGTGATTAGAAAGAATCGAGTGTTAAAAAGTATATTAATGTTTAAAACATGTTATCAATTGGATCAAAAATGATTATATGCCACGCACATTTTCTTGTGTTATTTACATTTGTTCACAATCTTAATTGCGTAATGCACACACATAATGACTGTTAAAACATAGGTTGTCAATTGGAACCATACTTATACAGATTGTATCTTATTGCCATGTATGTCTACTTCTGTTAGACATTTCCTTTAAAACCCTGCATGTAACGAATTAAATGTGACGAGATATAAACGCTCCAAGAGTCTGTGTAATGCAAGAAATAAAACACCAATTCCAACCAACAAAACCCATCTTCAGTCTGACCCATTATTACATAGTTTAAAACTGCTAACGACAGCACAGCTGTTATTAATTCTTAACAATAGCACAGCAATAACGATATCATAATTTTGTGGAATAACCAGCATGTTTTTGGTATACAAAGACACTTTGCAAGATGCAAGGCAGGGATTCATTGATATCATTTACATAGAACCCATATGAGAATTTTGTTATTTTTTTTGGCATTTGTTGCAACAAAAAAAAAATGCTTGCCTCACTGCTGGTTCATGAAAAAGAAAATAGACACACCACCAAAAAACAAAACAAATCCTTGCTTTGGCAGCACCCTAATGTTTGCTCCAGGTGTGAACAGTTTCATTGGAATCCATTGTTTCTATTCGAAATGTTAATTGCGACGAAAATTCACATTTGGTGAGCAAGGCTTTTACATTACACTTTCTTTATTTTTTCCTTTGCAGACTGATGATTGATTCATAGCTTGCCGTGGTCCAGCGCCATGGTAGACATGCCGAGTCTGTACAGTCCCTCATCCCTGTTGGACGATCCAATGCTGGACAGGTCTCTGTGTGGAGAGCTAATTGGTGACATGGATGAGCTAGAGGACATCTCGAAGTCTCTAGGTGATGATACCTTTAGTTCTCAACACATACTGGACTACCAGAGGTGCAACACGGCATTAGACAGCTCCACTGTCCTAGGTATATAACAGTATATGAAGCCACACATTCTCAATTTCAAAAGACAGTGAGCTGCCGGTGCGGGCAACATTTTAAGGCATCATAGGAGCACTACTAGCACGAAGGCTATTCTAAAGATAGGCAGCTTAATTATGCTGCCTCCTTAGATACTTTGTTTTAGGCAGAGAGAGAGACGTGTTAAATATAAATAAATGTACATTTTATTTAATACTGCAAAGTATTGACTTTGATAATATTTAAGTGTTATTTAAAATATATATGTAACCAATATTTGTGGGTGAAATGTAATATTTAAGCCATCACTGTTAAGAGTGTCACATCTCTGTTGAAATCAATTATAAGTTGAGCGCTATTTGTATGGCACATGGAGTTGCTACCTTTGTAGTGTGCCAAATCACTCCCTAATGAGGTTTCTTGATGGTTAGTCTGCTGCATTAAGCCCAAATTATTCTTCACTTTGACAAACACTTAGCATCTGTGTACAGTTGAGCGTGCATCCTTTCAAAGTATACTTCATTTGACTGTGCGTGCATACACGGGCGGTTGATGCATATTGTTGCAAAACTATTTGGTCTTTTAAATTATTGGTTTATTAAGACTGCATGTATATGTTTGTCTTGCAGATGTCATAACACCAGCTTCTAGTCCATCCTCAGGAGTATTTGCATCCAGCACTGGTCAGGATGAGAACTCCTCTAGTTCACTTACCCTGGAGTGTCACGTCTGTACCGACCGTGCCTCAGGTTTCCACTACGGAGTGCATGCCTGCGAAGGCTGCAAGGCAAGCACATACACGCTAACACACACACACACACACACACACACACACACACATACAGTGGAAAATTCTTTGTTGCGTTCCACAAGTCAAGAGCAACGTTCCCTCACCTTTTCTGTGTTTGGCATTATTGCAGACAGTTATGTAAACATAAGACTGCCAGTTACACTTTCATAAAGGCAAATATGGTTTGAATAGAAAGCACACACACTTCCTGAAAGTAAATTTAGTGCTGTTTTCATTAGGTTGCTCGCTTTTGTAAAAAGACTTAGAGCTCCCCCACGGCTTCTTTTCCCCCTCATACATGTTAGCTGAAGCATGTACAAAGGCTGTTGCTTCATGCACTCTGTGTCATATTTGTCAGTGGTACTTTGAAACCTAGACCATATATAGGGATTATATGTACAACACACCCCGCTTACTTGATCCTTGGTCATGGTTGTTCTCCTTACTATAAAGCTAAATACTACAAGACCAATTTTTTCCATGTGTTTTTCTCTAGTAGAAACAGACTTTGACCATTGGCACCCCTGAGGGTGCAATTAAAACAGGACGATTACAGCTAAAGGTTTATTGCCCATTTGGTTTACCACTCCTACACGTTGCACTTTGGTGAGACTATTAAAATATACATTTTGTCTTAAAGAATTGTGGTAATTTTCGTTAAATTACTTTCGAAATTCATATGCAAATTCAAGTGAAATAAACAGAAACTGTCACAGCTGTGAACTGAATAAGTTCAGGTCACCGGTTCTAGCTTTATGTGCTTCTGCTTTAACCAATTTTCATGTTAGTTAATTATAGTTTAAGATTTACACCATGCCCTAACCAAGCACAAGCAATAGAAGTTTGGTCACACTTAATATTAGGTCTCTTTAACTACTTTGTACTAACACATACAAAACAATTTACTCGTTGTGTAACTACAAGCTGCTCTGCAAAATCCTCACAAGATTCACATTAGGTGTTACTGAGGTTGAGGTACAGGTTAGAGGTGGCCCAACCCTACCCAGCCCGAACAATACCATTAGATATTAAGCCCGAACCTGACCCAAACCTGCTTAATTTCAAATTTCTTCTCCTATCAAGTACTGTTGCAATAGGCTGTATTTTATGTTAGCATATAGTCAATATTCGTAACAGTACTGAAACAGTAAACATATACAGTTTTAACAAGGCACAGCAGCTCAGTATTACACTAGAGCAGAAGGGGAAAAAGTATTGCCTTATTGTTTATTTTCTTCACTTCACTTGGTGCAGAATAATATAAAACAATGCAACAGTCCCCTCTATGCAGCCTGGACTTGTTTAGAATGTTGAATCTTTGTGACAACTGTGTTAAAAAACTATCTAGACACAGCACAAAGTATAAAATGGAGCACAGGTGTCTCGACTAGAGTTTTTGGTAATTTTGAGTTCTTTTTAACTTGACATGGTGTTTAAAATATGTCCTGTGTGAGACGCTAAAGAAAAAGCATGACGCGGTGTCAAAGACATTCGTCCAGCATGTGTTAGAACAATGGGAAAACAGAACAGATGTGCGCAAAAACGCGTTAGGAGTGAACGACCCCTAACTTGTCCATTTGCGCTTCTGTGAGTGAGAACATGTGCGTGAAACAAGTTCGGTAAATATACATTTTTTTATTAATTACAAACCCAACCCGAACCTGAAGTCCTACTTGAAAAACTGACCCGAACCCAGCCCAAAACCTGTCTGGTTCTCGGGTCCTGTCGGGCCGAGGTCAGGATGCAGACCTCTAGTACGGGTAGGTTTAGGACTAGGGTTAGGGATCGATGGATGTATAACACAGACAGACAGACAGGCAGATGGATGGATGGATGTATGGACGGACGGATAGATTAATGGATAAGACCGACAGAGATGGATGGATGGATGGATGGATAGACAAGAAA
Organism: Moxostoma hubbsi; assembly: GCA_032164185.1. Lineage (NCBI taxonomy): Eukaryota > Metazoa > Chordata > Actinopteri > Cypriniformes > Catostomidae > Moxostoma > Moxostoma hubbsi. The sequence goes on from JAVLUX010000041.1 coordinate 11,733,211, forward strand.
GACAGACAGAAATGGATAAATGGAAGGATAAGATAGACAGACAGTGATTGATGGATGGATAATGCATACAGACAAGAGATGGATGATGGCTAGATGGATGGATACATAACACTGATAGACAGAGATATAAGGATGGATTATTGATAAGACATACAGACAGAGATGGATGGGTGGATGAATGGATAAATGATAAGGCAGACAGAGAAAGATGGATGGATGATAGATGAGAAAGACAGACAGAGATGGATGGATTGATGGATAGATAACACAGATAGACAGAGATGGATGGATGGATGGACGGATGGACGGATGGATGCATAACACAGATAGACAGAGATAGATGGATGGATGATACATACGACAGAAAGAAATGGATGGATTAATGGATAACAGACAGCGATAGATCGATAGATAGACAGAGATACAGATGGATGGATGGATGCACAACACAGATAGACAGTCATAGATGGGTGGATGAATGATATATAAGACAGAGAGAGATGGATGGATTAATGGATAACAGACAGAGATAGTGGGATAGATAGACAGATGGATGGATGGATGGATGGATAACCTGGATGGATAACCTGGATGGATTGATAAGACAGACAGACAGAGATGGTAAGAGTTGAGGTAGCAGGGTTAGGGATAAGGTTAATGGTGTACTTACAATGTAACTACAGATGTACTTAAATGCTGGTAAGTACAATGCAACAACACATATTTACATAATAACTACTTTGTATCAAATCCTTAAATATATTGTAGTTAAAGACAACTAATATAAAGTGTGTCATAATGTTTTTATCCTAACTAGCTGAGTCTGCGACAAGACATTGTTTATTGCTTAGTTTTTTCATTCTGTGGCGATGTGCTGGATAGCCCCGTCTCACCTGGTTTTAAATTAAAATTTGGATTTAGATGTGACATTTAACTTTTATTTATATATATATATATATATATATATATATATATATATATATATATATATATATATATATATATATATAAATATATAAATTATGCTTTTGGTAGAGGTGTTTATCTAAAGCAACAGAGCATTCAAGGTACATTTTATTCCAGTTCCCTGTGATCAGCCCTTTGACCTTGGTGTCTCTAGCAGCTGTGCTCCACCAGTTAAACTACTGTAATTAGATTTGTAGTTTATTTGCCCTAAATGTTTAAGTGAAATATATATTTGATATATTTGAAATGTATCTGTTGAGATAAATGTGATGAGCTGTTACTGTAGTCCAGTTTTATCATCTGGTATGTTCGGTGTGTAGAGGTGTGTCATCGGTTCTGTTTTTAGCACAGTGACCACTCTATGACGGTGTGTCATATGGCTGAGCCCTTATTTGATACCTATTTCCATTTTCTGGCATGTGTTGTGCCATGTTGGATAATTTTCATGGAATATACACTGATCAGCCACAACATTAAAACCACTGACAGTTGAAGTGAATAACATGTATAATCTCGTTACAATGGAATCTGTCAAGGGATGGGATATATTAGACAGCAAGTAAACAGTCAGTTCTTGAGTTTCATGTGTTGGAAGTATGAAAAATGGGCAAGCATAAGGATCTGAGTGACTTTGACAAGGGCCAAATTGTGATGGCTGAACGATGGGGTCAGAGCATCTCCAAAACAGCTGGTCTTTTGGGGTGTTTCTGGTATGTAGTGTTTAGAATCTACCAACAGTGGTCCAAGAAAGGCCAACTGGTGAACTGGCTACAGGTCATGGGCACCCAAAGCTCATTGATGCGCTTGGGTAGTGAAGACTAGCCTGTCTGGTCTGATCCCACAGATGAGCTACTGTAGCACAAATTGCTGAAAAACTTAATGCTGGCCATGATAGATAGGTGTCAGAGCATCACAGCTTGCTGCGTATGGGGCTGCTTAGCCGCAGACCGGTCAGAGTGCCTGTGCTAACCCCTGACCATGTAGCAATGGAAGAAGGTGGCCTGGTCTGATGAGTCACCTTTTCTTTTAGATCATGTGGACGGGTGAGTGCATGTGCATTGTTTACCTGGGCAAGACATGGCAGTAATATGCACCATGGGAAGAAAGCAGGCCGATAGAGGCAGTGTGATGCCCTGGGCAATGTTCTGCTGGGAAACCTTGGGTCTTGGCATTCATACTGATGTTATTTTGACACATGCCACCTACCTAAAGATTGTTGCTGACCATGTACACACCACTTCATGGCAACTGTATTCCCTGATAGCAGTGGCCTCATTCAACAGGTTAATGCGTCCAGCCACACAGCAAACAATTTTCAGGAATGGTTAGAGGAACATGATGAATAGTTCAAGGTGTTGACTTGGCCTCCAAATTCCCCAGCTCTCAATCTGAATGAGCATCTATGGGATGTGCTGGACCAACAATCAGATCCATGGAGGCCCCATCTTGCAACTTATAGGACTTAATGGATTTGCTGCTAACGTCTTGGTACTGTAAATACTGTCTGTGCTGTAACTGTGACCCTTACCACACATACCAGGCTGCAATGACAGGGAAGCAAGACCCGTCCAGAGTGCTCTAGACACTGCATAGTTTAAAATTAGAAGTGTTGGAGACTTTATTAACAGACAGAAAGCTTGAAGCTCAGAAGAATTGAAGACTTGAAGCAGTGTTTACTTAATTGACAAATTTTCTATATTTATTTTTAATTTCTAAATAAAAAAAATTGAATAAATTGTAATTGTGCAATTTTACTGGTATTGGTAATAACTACTGAAATCTTGGTATCGTGACAACCCTATACTCTATACTATACTCTCCATTGTCATTCTTGCTTTGTCATTTGAGCTGTAAATGGTAATATTCCAAGAGCTTTCAGCAGTCTGGATACTGAAATACCATATGGCCTATTGAAAATGACACAACTCTCCCATATGAACACTTATGTTTATTAACAGACTAGCCATGCTACATTAAGCTTAGATTGGCTGTGCCACTGTATTTGTTGGCAGATATGCAGCTTCTTGGGAAGTAAACATTATTATCCTACTACATCCACACTGCCCAACCTTTTTACAAGTCAGTATTGCACCGAGTTTTGTTGCTGAATCAATGGTCTTATCACACATGCAATTAGCCCAAATTTTTATTAAGGCCTCTTTACTACAATGTGTCACTACCAAGAAACTACCTAACAGCCACCCAGAAAACCCTAGAAACCACGTAACAATGCCCTAGAAACCATTTCGAACACCTTACCAACTGCATGGCAATGCCCTGGTAACCAACCAGAAGTACAAATGAAGATATATTTTCTCAGCATGCATTATTTTGACTGTTTCTGTATTTGAATATTCCACAGGGGTTCTTCAGGAGAACCATTCAACTAAAACTGGATTATAACAAGTGTGAACGCAACTGTAAGATCCAGAAGAAGAACCGAAACAAGTGTCAGTACTGCCGTTTCCACAAGTGCCTTGCAGTGGGCATGTCCCACAATGGTAAGACTCTTCAAGCCAAACTTCACTTTGGATATTTGATACAAACTAGATTTATAGTTTGATGATTCAAGGTATCCGTAATGGTTTTATTGGTCGTCAAGTTTATGCTACGATTAAAACAATAACATTGTGCAACATGTAGTTTAATAGGCACTATCAGGGTCAACAAACTTAGAATCCCAGACAGTCATCGTTTTGCTGTTCTACTATTGTTACTACACAAATTTATGATGGATTAGAAGAGGAATTTTTAAGAAATGCAGATGAACTTGATGACATGGAGATACACTGTCCTGTTCACACAGGACTTTGACCGGGCCAAGTCTAATCTTCTCTGGTAGTGTGAGCTTATGTCATGTGTTGTGTTGGTGTTAGCATAACCTAATGCAATTCCCTCAAAGATTTACATCATATCACACCACCACACCATTGCCCTTTGTCCTGGTGGTGATGGTGTGGCAGTGTGATGTCCAAAAGTTCTACTGCTCACGGTTTGTGTATGAACACTTTGATGAGCACATATGTATCTGCAATATGTTGTATTTGTACACTGTTCTTTTTTGTGGAAGTGTACGTGAATTGTGTCCTTGGTCTTAGTGATACTGTATGTATTTGTGTGTTTGTCTCACAGCCATTCGATTTGGGCGAATGCCTCTGTCTGAAAAGCACAGGCTGAGAGCAGAGCAGGAGATCGGGGAGAAAGAAGAGCATGAGTCCCAGCAGCCTGACACCAAGAGTCTGCCCCGGCTGCTTCATGAAGCCTACCTCAAACATTTCCACATGAACAAAGCCAAAGCACGTGTCTTTCTCACTGGAAAGACTTGCACTCCGGTGAGTGAGAACAGTGTTGTGGGATAGCTAACTAAATTAAGGGACTCACCAAAAATGAAAACTCTGTAATTATTTACTCACCCTCATGTAATTTAAAACCCATTATGACTTACTATTTACTGCAAAACAAAAAGGAAATGTTTTAATGAATGTCCCAATCCGTCTTTTCAATACAGCGGCAGTTGATAGTGGATTTAAAGGACTATTCCGGGTTCAATACAAGTTGTGCTCAATCAACAACATTTGTGGCATGATGTTGATTAGCACAAAAAAAAAAAGTGAGGCACTTACAATGGAAGTGAATGGGGCCAATTTTAGGAGGGTTTAAAGACAGAACTGTCATTTTGGAGATTTTAGTCACTGCTTGGTGTTTCCATCCAGCATTTTTATGCAGTGTCCTAAAATTCACATGAAAATACATAAATGGAAACCCAGCTATTAAGTGAAAGTGTGTCAGCCGTGCATTTAAATTCTAGGCCTTCAGTGTGATTCATGCATTAAGAAAACACAGTTTCACAATGAATAAGACACCCCATGCATTTGGGCATCATACATGTCGCAGCTAACTAATAATACCAATTGACATTTTAAAAACACGTCCACGCACGAAATCCAGAACTTGAATTGACACTTAATGCTCAAGTAAGCCTAATTTTAACTGCAGCATGATTGTTCTGTGAAATGAACGTCTCCCGGACAGACATTCAAAAATCATAATTATGCATATGAATCTACCAAGAAGGTCTATTATATCTGGAAAAATCTATCTAATAATATTTGCGATTTAAATGTTGTCGTCAGGGTACACGGTTATGCTGCGTCCCATTCAAGTTGGATGTGGGATATTTCTACATGATATCTCCGACCATAAATGCATCCCATTCACTGATCTATATATACACTATATATATATATATAGATCAGTGATTCCACTCCCCAATATTTGGAACTGCAACACTCCTGTTAGTTTAGCAGATGTTTGACTCTCATTAGAGATGTCTCCTAGCAACCCAACGACAAACAATGCGGCAGCGCTAGCATTTGTGCTTCATGTGTACGATTATCAAAAGAGATTATAATGTTTTATACACCAGTTTCTGTTTGTTAAACACGCTTTAATATCATGTAATATGGAAGCAAACTCATGTATCGAGAAGACCTTGTAGAAGGCCTTGACGGGACATATCCAAAAGATCACACCCACCAAGAACAAATAAATCAATCTGATTTGCTGATGAATCTGACAATCTGACTTTTGTTGCTCGTTCATTTGCACCGTTGAGGGATTCTGTGGAAATTCTGAAGGCCTGACGGGGTGGAGCTCAAACTCTGCTTCATGCATGTGATTTTTGAAACAGTTGTCACGCTTCACTTGTAAGCATCAAGGAATAAATTCTGACTTGATAAACTTTTAGTTTTTCTCTATTTGTTTGTAGATTAATTAAGAGTGGCAAGCGATTAAAAATACATAGGTAAAAAGGTGATCGAGAATGAAAGGATGAAAAATATTTATTTATTTGGCATGTTAGGCCAGCAGAGAAGGCTTTGCTGTCTCTGAGAATTTGCCACAGGTCAGTAGGTAATTAAGTAAAAACTTGCCACAAATTTTCCACTCATTATTGTCAAATGTTTGCTAGAAGTTTGCAGCTCATCAACGAAAGTGGTGAACCTGCAGCATAACTTTGGCGACAATGAAGAGTTTGCCGCAAAGCTCATTTGCATTAATGAGTGGCGAATTTGCAGCAAGTTCATCAGAACTCATGATTTTTGTAAGGGTGCACATGCTATTCATTATACTGTTACACTGATGCGCCAGGAGTTCGTGGGAAAAGAGTGAAATGGTCTCTACGCACAACTGTTCTCTGACCCAGTTCCCTCTGTCCTTCATTTTAGCCCTTTGTCATCCATGACCTGGACACTCTCCAGCATGCTGAGCATACACTGGTTACCCAACTGTATGGTAACATGGAAACCAGCAATGCCTCTTCTCTACAGGAGAGAGAAGTCGAAGCCCGGCTCTTTCTCTGCTGTCAATACGCTTCAGTGGAGACGGTCACAGAACTGACGGAGTTCGCCAAAGCTGTACCTGGCTTTGCTGCCCTAGACCTTAACGACCAGGTGACTCTGCTGAAGTATGGTGTGTATGAGGCACTGTTTGCGCTGCTTGCCTCCTGCATGAATAAAGATGGACTGCTGGTGGCTCGTGGTGCTGGCTTCATCACTCGTGAGTTTTTGAAAAGCCTGCGCAAGCCCTTCAGTGACATGATGGAACCAAAATTTCAGTTTGCCATGAGGTTCAATGCTCTAGAGCTCAACGACAGCGACCTGGCACTTTTTGTGGCAGCCATTATCTGCTGTGGAGGTGAGACACTGGAAGAGAAATTCGAATTTGTGTAGTTTAGAGAAAAAGAGGCAATGTAAATGTCATAATGAAACACTTCTACCTAACACTAGTCAAGAGATTCACCCAAAATTAAAATTCTGTCATTATTTACTCACCTTCATGTTGTTTCAGACACATTTGACTTTCTTTATTACATGGAATAAAACAGAAGTTTAAAGAAAATGTCAGCATTGCCAGCAGTGATGGGTTATGGTCCTGGAGGCCCCTCTCCCTCCACTGCTTCAACATATGAACAGAATTTAATCGAATTTAGAAATTCCATGAATGCTGCATTTTTGTGTTACTGGTTTTCTTGCATTATGTGACACTTCAAAATGTAAAAACAACAAAAGTCTAAATTTCCATGTGTCCATGTTGCCTTTGACATCTTTTTTGCTTTCCTTCTGAACGCACCACTAATTCAGTGTTTCTGTTCCATTTATTATATTTACTATATATTGTATTTTATTCTGTGCAAATGGCCACTACTCATTTTTTTTCGTGCACAACTACAAGGGGACTTTTATTTAAAGTAATCATAAAAAAAATCTAAATAATAAAAAAATAAATAAAAAAAATCACAAAGCTGCAGGGTCATCATACAAGACCAAAACACACATATCTAGCATATTTGCACTTGGCTTCCTTACGTGTGTAAATGTGCAAGTGTTGTAAATGTAAGAATGCCAAGTGCAGATATGTTAAAATACAGAATTGATTGTCATATATGATAGATAGTATTATATAAAATGTAATTATTTATTTTGTCAATGTTTTAGGGCCTCTGATTCAGGGCCCAGGGAGAGATAACATGGCTGTCACACATTCAAGCACTGTCTGTCTATTTCGATACATTTTGCATTGCGGTGCCTTGATTCTTAGTGTCGCACCACCGCAGGCCTCTCAGCCTGAGGCTCCAGGTAGTCAGAGGCCCCGGGGCACTTGCCCCATTGGCCCGGTTCATAATCTATTCTTGTGTCCCAGGTGCTCTTTTCCATGCAGTGACAGTAATCGTTGAGCTACAAAAATGACAAAAAAGCACCATAAAGTATAGTTCAAACGACACATGCGCTATAATTTAAGTATTTTCCAGACATACGATTGATTTTTGTGAGGATCAGACTGAAATTTTATTTGTTATTCATATTAGACACCCTCAAATTGTAATTACGACTGGAAAACTCTGAGGTTATTTTGAACCTGAGTTTCTAATTTGGGAGAAGACATCAACATTCAACATGGAGGGGTATGTTGAATGCTGAGTAACTCCAGCCAGGTCTTCTAAGCAACCAATTGGCCTGGTTGCTGGGGTGAGTATAGTCATGGTGGGTTAACCTCCTCGTGGTCGCTATAATGTGGCTCTAGCTCTCAGTGGGGCACATGGTGAGTTATGTGTGGATGCCATTGAGAATAGTCGTGAATAGCCACTATGCCACCATGAGGACTGAGGACTTTGAGTACATTGGGAATTGGGCATTCCAAATTAGGGAGAAATGGGGAGAAAAAAATACATTCAACATGGATGATAAGCGTACAGTTTCAATCACGCAGCTGCCATGTTACCTCCTGCAGTTTCAGTCATATACTGTACATTTACGTATATCAGTAACTATTTGATGCTATACAATTTTATGAGAAAATGGCGTGCATTGGATCAAAATTGCATCATCTTCAGCCATTTGGCTAGTATGTTACGGTGTGAAAATAAGAGTTCCCCAAGAAATATACATGAATGAACCTGGCGTCCTCCATGTTTCTGACAACAAAGCACTTGAATGTGATGTGCTCATAATTATGACTTCAGAAATGGGAAGTAGGATAATTCAAATACCACATGAGGGCAGCATTAGTCTCGAGACCTTTCAGATGATGGGAAAATAAACAGTGATTTATATTTTGAAAAATACAGTATAGGTGGACACCAATAAGATTTGAGATATGCAACGGAGAGAAAGATGTTCAGTGAAAAATGATCTCCATTTAGGTCTGTTTCTCACACAAAGCTTGCGTGGTTTCTGAATACTTGGAATATAGCACACGAGCTGCATAGGCTACTTTTATGGTGCTGTAAAGGGATTAATGGAAAGGAGGAGGCAAGAACCGGCTTGACAATATAAATAATAGTTTAATAAGCAACTTAAACAAAAAGACAAACACACACACAGGTGTTGGACAGCTGCCCGTAACTCTCTCTCTCTCGCATTGCAGCTTCCATTCCCCCTTTATCCCTCTCTGAGGCTTGATTAGGACCGGCCCTGCCCTACGCCCTGCCACAGGTGCTTATTTGTCATTTTTGGAGCAAGAATGTGTCTGCCCCAATCAGTGTCATTGTTTGGAAAATAGCCCTTGGAACATTCTGCTAAACATTTCCTTTTGTGTTCCCCTGAAGAAAGTTATACGAGTTTGGAACGACATGAGGGTGAGTAAATGCTGATGAATTTTCATTTTTAAACAGACTAACACTCCAACCATCAGTACAGCCTTTTGAAAATTCCCCTTGCTCAGTGCTTCGAGAACATACTGCTTCATGTAAATATCTCTTCTAAACTGTAAGTAGGTTAGTTGCGGTTCAGATTATTTTATGTCACCCCTGAAGTCCCACTTCCAGCAGCTTTTGAAAGGTACTACATAATAATGGTCAGAGTGAACTGGGGATTTTTCCTCTTGAGGGCGAACAGAAATAACCACAGTTTCCTTCCCTGCCGGGTCCTGCCGCAGCCCTTGGAACTGCGGCTGTGCAACCTGAAACTCAGATGGTTCCACAAACCACAGCTCCTGGAGAAATGCACTCTGTCTCTCTTTCCTTTAACCTATCTGCAATGCCATTAGTAAAGTGCTTCCTTAAAAAGTCATATCAATATTGTTGGACATGATAACACAGCTTAATTTCACGCATAATTTCTCTCTATTTTTCTCTGAATCACAGATCGTCCGGGACTGAGCAATGTGTCCCAGATCGAGTGCATCCAGGAGAGCATAATTGATGCTCTACGGCTCCACCTGTTGGCCAACCATCCTGACAACAATTTACTCTTTGCCAAGCTGCTCCAAAAACTGGCAGACCTGCGACAGCTTGTGACAGAGCATGCGGAGCTTGTCCAGGAAATGAAGAAGACAAGCGATGCTTCACTCCATCCACTTCTGCAGGAGATCTACAGAGACATGTACTGAACATACAATCTCTCCCCGCACTATGGTGATGAAGACTCCATAGATGTTCTCAGGAAGTGCTAATACATGAGAGACCCCTTTTATCTTAAGGACAGAAAATAAAGTATTTAAGTAGAGCCTGATCAATCTGACAGATCTGTTCTGAGATTATTGAGCTATAGGGAGACAGATGGGATGCACAGATGCTTTAGATCATGCACTGCTGAGGCGTTATAGGGCAAACCCACTAATGGTCATGGCACTAGCCTAGGACACTGTCCAGAATACACTAGGAAATTGCAATTGATGCTGTCCGGTCATAATCTCTGGGCTGCCCCCTTCAAAAAGTAGCTCTTCATGAACGTATGCGTATCACTGCCTCTGCCAAATAAACTCCTAAGTTTAAAGCTACATAGAATAACAGTGACTCTTTACTGAAAACTGTGTGATTATAATGTTCTAATGATAGAATGTAAGACATACAGAGCAATAGAAATCAGACTTCTTTTTACCTCACATGAAATAACTGTAAATTAAATGTTTGTAAAAAAAATAAATAAATGTTAATTATATAAAAGACATTACTGTACAGTGTTCAGCACTCCAACTGTATTTTTTTATTTAATTTTTTTGTACAATCAAGGACTGTTGATGTACTTTGAAATATTGAACAGACATTAAGACTATATTAAGGAGACTAATGTGATATTTTGTATAGGACACTTTCAGATTTGACCATATACTAAACCTCAGATCACTTTTAAGAAACTGTTCTTCCTAAGTACTTGATTTGTAAATTATTGTGTTCGTTGAATGTGGATTTTTGGCAGGAATGTCAGGGAAAATTTACTGTAAAATCATAATATTGAGTGCCAAATCAATTTACCGACAAAATCCACAATGCACTTCATTATCTGAAATTTTGTGGTAGATTGTTGTTGCATCTTCATTAAATATTTAATCTTTAATTGTGATCTTTGATTGTGAAAGGACTGATTCATGAAAAAGGGATAGTTAACCTAAAATTTTAAATTGTCTAATTTTCTAACCCTTATGCCAGCCCAGATGTGTATCTTTCTTTCTTCTGCTGAACACAAAGATTTTTAGAAAAACTTTTTCAGCTCTGTAGGTCCATACAATGCAAGTGAATAGTGGCCATAACTTCTCGCCACAAATCGATTGGATTGCTTCTGAAGACATGGATTTAAGCACTGGAGTTTTATGGTTTACTTTTATGCTGCCTTTATGTGCTTTTCAGAGCTTCTGGTCACCATTCACTTGCATTGTATGGACCTACAGAGCTGAAATATTTTTCTAAAAATCTTTGTTTGTGTTCTGCAGAAGAAAGAAAGTCATACACATCTGGTATGGCATGAGGGTGAGCAAATGATTTTCATTTTGGGTGAACTATCCCTTTAAGAATTAAGGTCGATAAAAGGCGTGAAATGAAAATGAAAACTATTTGGACGTTGTTTAGGGTTGTATACTGTGGATTGTCTCCGCTTCGACAGCGCCATCTTCTGGTGAGATTTGCGTTTTGCAACGGCAATATAAACCGGAAGTACCGGAACTACCCGTATGATAGTGACGTTTCAGCGACATGGCGCACCAAAACAACATGCAACTATTCAAAACATGCCGTTAGTATGTTTAAACAGTACTAAATATACAATATATTACTATACAGATGTTAAAAGGACAGAGAATTAGAGCGAATGGACTTGAACGAAGGATCCGTGTTCACATGATGAGAGCTGTGTGAATTGTCAAGTCTGTACTCATTCTATGGACAGAAACCTCCCAAAACAAGAGCAATAGTGTAAGTACAACAACAGAAATATCGGTCCAGTGTGTTGTGTAACACTGTCCTGCTTTCTATACTAATGAGAATAATAGATTGATGTAGTATGCTAGTGTGCTCATATGTTAAAGCTTGGAAAGATATCAATGATGTTTTATAAAGAAAAACAACATAATAATAATAATAATAATAATTTAATTCTGCCTGAGTTAAAAGTCCCCTACAGAAATCATGGCAAAATTGACATATTTGTTCATACTGTGTATGCAACATAAATTTAAAAATACTACAGAAATGGTGATTTTCATATATTTAACACACACATGACATGCATAAATATGACATATTTCTACATATCAATGTACAGGTATTTGTTTTTATAGGTGATTTACATGTTTGAACTAGTACTTTATATGTGTCACAAATAGTAGAATTGGACAATAATGTTACTAAAACTTATTAGAAATATGTAGCAATAATTGTATGTGTTCATATGTTGCATTGACTATATCATATCTTTATGGGAGTGACAGTGTGAAGAAAGTCATAACTGTTTAAATATGATTCACGCTTTGACCCACAGGCTTTTAGAAGAATGTTATGGCATGAAAGATCCATTTAGCCCAGAGAGCGCAACATTCCTTGTTTTAGGATCAAAGTGCTCAAAGTAGGTCAGATGATGTGCGTTGGCACGGTGTGTGTACAGTAGTTCCTATTATAGTAAATGATCTGTTTTCCTACCTCCTTATGCTGCAACTCATTTTCATTTTGTCACATTAATGCTCCTGTCTATAATATATTGCTTGTACTTTGCTCATAAAATTATTCTTTATTATTATTATTTCATGTCGTTTAATTACAGGACTGCAGTCTGTTCTACACCAAACGCTTTTGCTTGCCATGTGTGCGGGATCACCTCCAACAGTTTCCAGAACTGATTCAAAATGAGCTGGCAAATAGAAAAAGAATATCCAGAAGACATCCTCTTCATAATGTTCATCTTCTCGTTGGTCTGGAATAAAGGACATTCATGAACGTACTGTAGCGTCTTCCTAGACATAATAAAATAATGCATGTTTGAATTTGTATAAAGGTTTGCATTTTATGTTTGAGGGTTTGTCTGTATAGGAAACAAGTAGTTTTAACTGCATACACATCTACAACCAGAGGCAGCAAAGTCATATCAGATCCATTGTTGGGATTTGACACAAGTATGTCATTCTTCTAATCTGATAGTGTGTTTCTGTTAGACTTTGTCGGAAACTTTTATCCAAAGTGACTCATGGTGTACCAGTTGAGCTATAGAAACAGTTTTCATTAAGACTTAAGCAGGCAGGAACTGTGTTAATGCCTTTCTTGCATTTACCAAATGTATAATACATTTTTACCTTTAATTGAAAAAAGAACAAGCGAAATGAGATCAGGATGCAGGCAAGACTTGAAACTGTGCTCTCAAATGAGCATCAAACTATTATGTGATAGAAGTCTGTGCGCTATCACTACACCACAATGCAGACTGTGCTTGGTTTGCTCTGCTATAAAGTTTTGGCACACATTTAACTGTGTTAGTTTAAATTCAACTTCGTATGTCAAAAATAAGTTCCTTCACATGCATAGGCAACAGATCTATAGCTCACTGGTATGCGTGTTGCCTCATGGTGTCAGAGGTTGCTGGATCTCAGAAATAAAAGTGCTATGATGAGTGGTGGAGTGTGAAGGGTGCACCCGGGGGACTGTAATTGCTCCTGGAGTGAGGAACAGCAGTGGTTATGAAACAAGATACTTCAGTTTTTATTTTATTTTTATATATAAAGCGTCTTTGTAAGAAAACAAAACAAAGAACGACTACTTAGATCATCTACAAGAGTTGAACTTGATACAGATGTAACATTTATGTGTCATATTTTCAGGATTCTCCAGTAGTGTAGTGGGCAGCACGGTTGCCATGTGTTCTTTTGACAGAAAGATCGTGAGTTCAATCCTTGCTCAAAGCAAGACTTTATGAATGACATAACAGTTGACTTTCAAAATTAACTTCATTAGTATCTGAAGAATATTTAGGTTTTAATGCACATTTATTTTGTAATTCAGTCAGGATGTGAAACTTAACATCTCTGCCACAGTGGTCCTCCAGGAATGCACAGAGAAACACAATGAATTGTTACAAGACAAATGTTTTTTTTTATACTTTTATTTTACTCATTGTTTATGTTCAGATTAGCAGGTATGAACAAAACAAAACATGTTTCCTTTGTGTCCGAGTTAAGATCAGTTCAGTGCACAGCCTTCCAAATGAGAATGTCATTTGGATGAGACAGTTTGCTCTGACCAGTTGCTGCCAACAGGAAGTGTCAGGAACAGACGGAGTGTGACCACTGCTGTGTCACAAATACCAGCCAATAGAGTGGCATTCTGTACCACTGTCATGCAAGGATTCTTTCACACAGCACTCTTGCTGGCACTGTCTCTTTATATCGCCCCCTCCCCCAATACTGATTATTATTACTACTACAACACTAGATGGCACAACAATCATGTGTGGTTTGAACAGTATTGCATATTTTCCTTAAAGCATTCATTGGGTGAGATAGATGCAAAGAATAGAACTAGAATTCAACATTAAAGGAATATCCCGGGTTCGAAACAAGTTAAGATTAATCAACAGAAGTTGTGGAATTATAACACAATTAAATTTATCGATTGAGCTTACTGAACTGAAAATTGTATTACAGCTAAGATAATGATTCACTAAAAAGGGGAAATGGGAACTTTGTCATAATTATGACAGCAAAACTTGTTTTAATTAGTTTGTCACTTATTAGGTCTAATATGAGTGGTGGCAAAGGTGGTAAAGTAAATTTATCATCTGGACCAAAAGCATTTTGCTCTTACAATGTCATTAATATAATTACTATTCGATCCACTGATAGGTACAATATTGGATTATTAAAAATTAGTATTTTATAATAAAATAAGCACACTTTTATTTTTTATATATAGTAAATAGCGTGTGTAAGATTTGAACTTTTTAAATCCCTAATTCAACAAACACCATCTCTTGAAAAGGAAGTGTAGTAGGAGAATGGTTCGGTAGAAAAGTAATGCCAAAGTCTTCCAGAGATAAGCTGGCTGTGAACTATGACCTCCGACTTGGCAGAGACAGCAAATCACACCAGGGTTTTACGAGAGACGCTTCACGAGTACACAGCTGCAGGGCAAGATTGTCTGAATGTTCCCATGACATTCCATGACAGATTTATGACATTTCTGTAAACACGGCCAGTACATTATTAACTGTCAAGTTTTGCGCTTTCAATACCTTGAAGACCCAGGTAAGTGTCTGTAATTAAAGATGGTTCGCAAACGCAGCGTTTCAACCAGCAGTCCGCGCGTCTCGAGCATTTGTATCCATTTTCACTGGTGGGCGGGTCCTATGCTCTTACAGCCAATGAAAAAAAGCCTCTGTTAAATGGCCTCTGCTGTCAATCAAGTCAATGGTGGGCGGGTCCTCTGCTCCTCCAGCCAATGGAAAAAAGCCTCTGTTTAAATGGCCTCTGCTGTCAATCAGGTCAGTGGTGGGCGGGTCCTCTGCTCCTCCAGCCAATGAAAACCATTCTCTGGTTAAATATCCTTGGCTGTCAATCTTCTTTTTGCAATCGCCATATTGGGTGCTCGCCTTCTCTAATGTCTTGTCTGTTTTTCTTTAGAATTACTACGAGACGGGATCGGAGCCGCGCGCATTTTTGATGAGCGCTCGCGATTGTTGCTGTTTTCGTTCCGCATCACATTTACGCGTTTGTTATGAATGCGCCTGGTTCACTTTGCGATTTCTTAGGCTTGCTTGGGAGCGATTACGTTTAGTTAGTGCGTTTGGTTCGATTGCGCCTACGATTCTTGGACAAAGTTTCATGTGAAAAATGTCAAAAGTGCGCGTCTCTAATGGAAGTCCGACGCTGGAACGAGTCGACGCGAGGCAGGCGGACCACAGGCCTCACGTGTGCAGAAATCTGTTCGGATCTGTGAATCGCGAAGAGCTCGAGAAGGATGTTAAGGAGCAACTGCAGGAGCTCGAGAAAGCGTCCTCGCACAAATGGAATTTCGACTTTGGTAAAAACGAGCCGCTCTCGCCGGGCAAGTACGAGTGGCAGGAGGTGGACAGCAAAGACGTGCCGGAATTTTACACCAGAGCACATCATGTCAAACGGGCTACCGGGACTGTGGATCATAACGGGAATCACGATTATTTGTTGACAATTCCCTCTCTTGAGAGCGGAGGGGGGGACTCTGGAAACACAGAGACTGGAAGTCAGTCTGATTGCCGAACAGCACTGATCACACCGAGGAAAAGACCATCGACGGAGGATGAGGGTAAATGTTTGCAAGCTCGTGACAACCGGGCATTACGAATTACGTAAACGACCTTTTAAAAAACAAACAAACAAACACTTACGTTCGAACGTTCTATTGTGGCGTCAGATATAAAGTATACACACTGGGGTTACTTTCACTGTCTGACTTGCAACTGTTACAGCTGCTCTGGAGAGCATCGGAGTAAACACAAAATATGCTTCTTTCACTATAGCTGAAAATAATTTCTAACAGCATTTTTATTGTTTCAACAGATCTTCCTTGCCAAAGTAAAAGACCAAACGTCCATCCGACCGGAGCGAACCACTGTCCAGAAACGACACATTCGGTCGAGCAGGTGCCTTGCAAATCAGACCCCAATACGTAAACAAGGACTTTTTACGCAAAGGTGGGTTTCATATGTAGCTACTATTTGATAAATCCTGGAATTATTATGCATTCTAACATATGTTTTTGTGTGAAATAACACGCAAAGTCTGGCATGAAAATAAAAAGGTCAAATGTTACTATTATTATTTATAATAGTGCACGTGCATCGCCGTGTTCTCCTCATGTCTCCCGTTCAAGTAAAGTGTTTGGCCTGGTGTTTTAAAACTAAGACATGTTCAGACATTATACCACTGCAAAAGTGACAGTGGAGGCAAACGTCTTTAAAATGCACAACATTGTAGTAACACGTCAGCAGGTCTCTTGTAGGGCGTACTGGCGCGTGCGGGATTGCGCGTGGGAGGAGGCGTGGGTCCGGGGTCATAATGCAGGCATATACTTGCTCGGAAAATTCCTTATGTCTAATTCGCAATTCTGTGATTTTAATCCTGATAAGACATTGTCAAAATTAGCCGAAACATTTTTTTTTTCAACCATTACTGTTCTAGGTATTACAATATATCGTGATCTATTTTTTTTAAAAATTATTTATGTATTTATTTCTATATTTTTTTGCACAAACAATTACCATGTTATTTTATTTGCTAATTAAAATATTTTTTTCTTCCTACAGAGATGAAGCCTATTTTCTCCATCAAATACTTCAAGAGCTTTATGAAGTAAACAGGGACAGCAGTTTAAAAACAAACAAACAAATAAGCCTAGGAGAGGCTGTATAAGCACTGAAATTTACACTAAAGTTTTGGCACTCGACAGAATATATTTGCCTCAAAAGCAGACAATGTAGCAGTGTGCAATTGGAGTTGCTTCATTTGTTGTTTTACTACCTATGTATATATTTTCATTTATATGTAGCACATTTAAAAGTAATATTAAGATTTAAAAACACAATCATTTATAATGGAGTGTGTTTGACTTGAAGAATTGCTGTGCAGTTTTAAAATGTCTCACTCCAGAATGATCCCTCTTACACACACACACACACACACACACAATTTCCTCTAATTAAGTTTCACGGTCCCATTATCTCAGTTTTGGCTGGCTCAGGATGTTAACTGTCAAAAGTACACCTTATTGTGTATCAGTCAAGTTCTGAACAGCAGCACAATCTTGGCCATTTTTAAGTTGCACAAATTTGTCACACCACCATCAAAGCATTAGATTCTTTTTGGTCACCTCGTGTGATCTGGCTAAATTTAAAAAAATATATTATATTTGCATTAAAACCATTGGAGATATTTATTGGAACTTAATATGAATTTATCTAAGTTACAGCACATTTGTGGTGGTGTGTTCCTCTCTGAAGGGGTTGTGACTCCAAATGTGATATCAAGGTTTTCATGGTTCTTAACAGTATTATTATATCCCTGGGTTATTCCACTATTTTTATTTTATTTTTCCATTTTGTTCTTTTGGAATAATCTTATAAATTCTCATTAACTACAAATCATACTTTGTACACAGACATAAAAAATTGCAAATGTAATGAACAATTAATTCCCTTTTTGTCAGTTTTTATATTTCTATTAATTGCTGTGTAGCATAATGTTTATTTTATTAAATATATATATTTTTCTTTTTTTTTTTTTTTTTCTTTAACTGGGCCATATAATTAAGAACAACATAAGTCCACGAAGCCAGTCCTTTGCCACAATATATTTGGCTTTCATGTTGAACATGACATGGCACTTTGACAAAAATATGCATAAACCAATGACAGAATTGTTTTTTTTTTTTTTAAGAAATAAGACGTTACACCGCATGTGTGTAAAACTTTGAAGTGTATCTGTGCATACAGCTTTGTTAAGAAAAAAAAAGGAAAAAAAAACACTGAGAAAATTATACTAACTTATTTATGTCAAGCTTTTTGTTGTTTATGACTATCCAAAGTGGCATTTGTGCAGTTTCTGTATGTACTTCTTTTTTATAAGTTTAATTTTTTTTTCACATTTTGAAATTTGTGCAAGGTTGCAAACTGAGCCTATTAAAATTTTGATGTGGATTGTGTACTGCTTTTTAAATGAGATGATTAAAACATAATGAGATTGACACCTTGATCTGAGTCTTTTACATTATACCATATAAAACCAAAAAATCTGAATGAAAATATGCTCTCAGTGGGACCTTAAATACACTGCTTACACCCCGCATTAGAATATGCACCAAACAGACTTTAATATAATGCTTATAACTAAAATAAATGTATAACAATTTTATACCTAATAAATATATGTTACGTGCCATTTTTTTGCATCAAACAACCTATACAGAAAAAATATTTTGTCACACTAAACATGCACCTGCACACACACGCAAATGAAAAGATACACAAAAAGTCACAAACACAAAGATTACTTAAAATAAACTGCACCATGTATTTTTAATTAATTACTATTTAAGTAAGGTAGGAAAATTTGCCATGTGAAATGCAATACAATGATTTTGGGATCTCCTGCATTTTGTTTTCCTGAATTCTTTTCCCTTTTCTAATGTTTGTTTATATAAATAAATAATACATCTCTCAAATTGCAAAGAAGCTCAAGGCTGAATTTTAATATATGACTGCAAGTTATAAAAAAAATAAAAAAAATACAACTGACCCCCCCCCCCCCCCCCCCCCCCCCCCACTATGTTTTCATTAATAGTTGTAAACTGCTCGCAGCAGTTTACAACTAATATATATCCATAATATATTCTATCCATAATATATTATATATTATCCATAATATATTCAATAATATATTCACCATAATATATTATCCATAATATATTCACGAGCTTTACAAATTGTATCCAATGGAAACGCTGCTGTGTGTCTGGTCGAGCGCGTAGGTTTGTAAAACCCCACACCCTGAAATATTTATCACGATAAAAGATAGCGTATATGGCAACTATAAAGCTACTCGCATCGGACATTACACATATAATATTTGTATGACAATTGCAGGACGTTCCATCATCTGTCAAGTCAGTTTATATGCTCGCGCACCACTTTGTTGTTTTGTATTATGCGTAACAAGTTGTGCGTAAAGTTAGCATTTTCAGACAACCTGCGTAGCTCTCCCTACTTCTATTCAGAAAAAAACAAGGACACGTCCCACGAAGGGGGGGGGGGGGGACGCTAAGATACGGACATACGGGTTGTCCAATCAGACAACTATTAAGAAAAACACACCACTTACTGTAGCCACTGAGATTGCTTCGCAGCGCACTTGAGGCTGGAGCAAGTGTGTGTTTGTACAGAGTGTTCTGTTCGGAAAGCACAGCCCAGAATAAGAGCCATTGGTCAGAGTGATATTTTTGCTGATGTTTGCGAAAGGGAAGGGAGAGGTGAGTTTGTCCCGAGGGTTATATTGCATGGCTTTTTCTACACCCCGTCCCTTCTTTCACTCAAAAAACAGGGCTGCCTACAAGATGACGAAATACATGTCCGAGTTGCACACCGCATTTCACTTCATTCTTTAAACTAAATCCTCCAATAACATATTTTTGTAATAGCTCTTGGGTAAACAAGCGAGCACAGTAAAAACACATTATACATTTAGGAAAAGGGACAACCAGCCTATATAATCTCAGGAGATAGGCAGTATAGGCAACAGGAAAACATTTCAGAAATGAAATTACATCATTTTGGTCATGCTGTGACATGTTTTAAATATTATACATTTATTAATAATATGTGTTGTCCAAAACATTGGTTTGATATTTCTGTACATTTTCAATGTTTCATAAATAGTTTTTTGTTCAATGAAGAGTATTTTTTATTTTTTTGCTTCATAATTGATTTACTGTTCAAATTTAGTTTAATGGCTGTCTATTGTGACAACTTACCCCTATATATTGGGGCTTGTTGTCACAAAAAGTGATGAACGTGTTCAATGAAGAGTATTTTTTTTTTCAGGGCAATAACGCTGTAAATGTTCAATAGATTTTGTGGTGTAGCCGAGACTTAAAATGAACTTGTATACACTAATTGAGCACTTGATTAGTAACACCTGCACGCCTACTTCATGCGATTATCTAATCTGCCAATAGTGTGGCAGAAGTGCAGTGAATATAATCATGCAGATACAGGTCAGGAGCTTCAGTTAATCCCAGTGAGCGGCAGTTCTGAGGATGAAAACTCCTTGTTGATGAGAGGTGAATGGAGAATGGCCAGACTGGTTCTAGCTGACAGAAAGGCTATGGTAACTCGGATAACCACTCTGTACAATTGTAGTGAGCAGATTAGCATCTCCAAATGCACAACATGTGAAACCTTGAGGCGGTTGAGCTACAACAGCAGAAGACCATGTCAGGCACTTTATAACTGTTAGTCAATTATATATAATTATATAAATATACCAATGATGAGAAATATGCAAAAAAAAAAAAAAAAAAACAATTCTTGCATTAATAAAAACAACGCTCTCATATCATCAGTAGTAATTTTCTCCCAAACA
This sequence comes from Moxostoma hubbsi, assembly GCA_032164185.1. Taxonomy (NCBI): domain Eukaryota; kingdom Metazoa; phylum Chordata; class Actinopteri; order Cypriniformes; family Catostomidae; genus Moxostoma; species Moxostoma hubbsi. Next base: position 11,754,040 of record JAVLUX010000041.1, read on the forward strand.
TCTTTCCCTTAAAAAATTTGCGGTCAAATCAGTGAGAAAACACTGTTTCTGGCTGTCACATAAAACATCCCGTGGTCAGAGGAATCAGTATGCTAAAAACCTTTCTGAGAAGAACTACTGTATCTCTGGTGGAAGTGGTCACTGAGAGATGAAGCAAATTTTAAAGTTAAATTGGCAGCATGCCATGGCATGAGCCTTGGTAAACACTAATAGCAGACTGATGAAATCAGCAATTATAGAATTTGGAAAGAGGAGAGGGATTCACATTTGTGGACATGTAAACCACCAGTGGCAACGCCCTTTCTTGGTCCAGTCAATGCCCGAAGATATCCAACTTTTCTGAAATCTCTTGAAAGGACTTTATTGCACAAAAGTGTTTTATGGAAGAGAAGAGGATTTTTTGAAAACACTTATAATAATAATATATAGATATATAATAATACAAATAATAATAATTCAATAAATAAAATAAAGTATGAAATAAGGTGTGTCATTTGACATGTCACAGACTGAAAGCAAGAATTTTTGTTCTCTCAGACAAAAAGAGGTGACAAATGTTTTATTTAATTATTAAATGACAAAAGGTTTTAGAACCTGAAATTATTGTCAAACTAACTAGTTTACCATATCTTAGTTTAACCCAACAGAAAAAAACAACAAAGCCTCACTTCATTTATAATATAAACTTTTATCTCTCTCACACACACACACACGCACGCGTAGGGTTTCCATGTTTTATGGGGACTTTCCATAGACATAATGGTTTTTATACTATACAAAATTTATATTCTATCCCCTAACACAAACCCTAAAACTCACAGAAAACGTTCTGCATTTTTACATTTAAAAAAAAACAATTTAGTCTGATTTAGAAGTTTTCCTCATTGGCACCGACATATTGCCCCACAACGTCAAACATATCGGGTTTTACTATCCTTATGGGGACATTTGGTCCCCATAAGGATAGTGATAAGGATAGTGATATTGGTGATAAATACACACTCACACACAGACACACACACACACACACACAAAAATCAGTGCCTATGCATATGTAAATATGTAGTGTATTTTTCTTAAGGGAATACTGTATTTCATGTTCAATAAAAGTTCATCTCAATCGACAGCATTTGTGGCATAATATTGATTACCACAAAAAATAATTCATTTGACTTTATTGTGATAAAATCACTTACTAACCTTTTCTGTGTAAAGTTATATCCATTACTGGATATATAACTTCATTGCCATGATGATATAATCTCCACAAAACCCTAAAACCCTAAACATGATGATTAAAACAACTTTAGAGATCATAAAATACAAAAGAAATAATGAAAGTGTTTTTTTTATAAAATTATCAGCTTCACATTTCTGCCTTTAAGCTCTGACTAATTAAATAATGAATAAGTTCAGTTACTGTATTTTGAATGAACGTTACATTTATATAGCACTTTTCTGACACTACACTCAAAGCGCTTTATACAGTGAACAGAGTACTTCTCCTCAAACACCAGCAGTGTGCAGCATCCACAGGGATGATGTGATGGCAGCCATAGTCCACCAGCACGCTCAACACACCAGCTATTGGTGGAGAGGAGAGAGTAGAGTTATAGAGCCAATTAGTGGATTGGGATTATTAGGAGGCCATGATTGAGAAGAGCCAATGGGGGGAATTTAGCCAGGACACCTGGGTTATGTCCCCTACCATTTCCAAGAAGTGCTCTAGGATTTTTAATGATCATAAAAGCGTCAGGTCCAAGGTTTAACATCTCATCCGAAGGATGGTGTTTTTTTACAGTATAGTGTCCCCATCACTATACTGTAGCATTAGGACCCACACAGACTACAGGGTGAGCAGTCTCTGCTGGTCTCCTAATACCTCTTCCAGCAGCAATCTTTGTTTTACCCAAGAGGTCTCCCATCCAGGTATTGACCAGGCTCAACCCTCCTTAGCTTCAGTGGGCAACCAGTCTTGAGCTACAGGTTGATATGGCTGCTGTTTTTTTTATTCTTTTTTTTTTTTTTTTTGCCTTTGTAGGGTGGCTCTGTGGCCAAGACATCTCACCATACAGCTAGCAGAGAGGGTAAACTACTCAACTTTTGACCTTGAGTCACATATCTCCCTGCACCTAATAAAAAGGAGGATGATATCACAGCACAGAACAAATACATGCAAGGGATGACGTCACTTAGGATATGGTGGTTCATTCATGTCTTTCTCATCCTTTATTTACCCTGCCTTATTTGCTCCCTCGCAAGTAATTACAGAGCTCGACCAAAATGTCCCTCTCTCTGAGATCAGCCCTTAGATATGAGCAAAACTGTTATCCCAAATCTCAACACTCACAACAATAAGGTGCAAGCCAGCCAAACTTCCTTGCAATCCTGTCAAACTAACACCACATTTCCAGGACAAAATTAGCTGAAGTCTAATTTAACAACCTTGCAGATAATGAGAAATGAGGGATCGTAAAAATCATAAAATGTTTACAGTTTGCCCTATTAATAGACTGTTTTGCAGAGCACTACACACATGACCTCATTTTTGGCCTTCCCATTGGGATTGGAACCTTTGTGAATCTCAATCTTATTTTGGAAATACAACTTGCCATCTGTTTTGCATTGTTATTAATTTGAGTGAGTTTTATGAGCCTGAATATGTTTTGCCCAGCAGTCATGTGTTTTGGCTGTCCTCTGTTTAACTACAGACCTGTGTCGGCCAGGGGGAGCGACAACCTCTGGCGGTTAGTCGGTCTGAGTTGGCCCAAAATGTGTCCAAAAGAAGGATGTAAACAGTCACCTTTGCCAGCGGGCTTTTTTTTGTACTCTGGCTCTCAGAGCTCAACGTCGTGCTGTGAACTTCACATGCATGGGTGTTTTTGATTTGCACTCTTTGTTGTGCTGGTGGGGTCAACCAGAATTTTTTTTCTCCTCTTTATCTGTTTTGATCACATGGCTTTGATTTCTTTTAATCTCATTACATCTTTTTTACAGCAAAAGTGTCTAAGAGCTAGAGAAGAAATATTATTTGAATTAAAGTAGTATACGCCAAATTATTTTACTCTATTTAGGTCACTTTGATACTCTGGCTGGGATTCATGAATACAGATTAATGTTAAAAATCTAAAATGAATTCTGTTTATAGTTTGCTCGGTTTGACTTTACTTCCCAGTTGTCAAACCCTCCAACAATCGCAGCAAATTAGAAACGGTTCCAGTGGACTGACGTGTGGCTCAGGGAAATCTTAAAGGTCAAAGACCTTTAAAAGGTCAAGCTGCCTCTCATTTTTGGAATTAACAGACACTCTTTGAGGTGACAAACTGTTAGTGCTTACAGAGGAAAAAGTGCCTGAAGGTCAGAGTATATCTGGCCAGTTTGAATAACCAGAGGATAAATGTTTTCTTGTCATTTTCACTCAGAGCTATCAGAGCTCTCAATAGAAGTTTAGAGGTTTAAATGTCTACAGACTATACATTTGAGTTTTTTTTAAAGGAATAGTTCACAAAATAATGAAAACTTTGTTATAATTTACTCACCTGATCATTTAACTTGCTTATGCATAATTTTATGCATACAATTTTTTTTTTCATAAGCATTGCAGGCTGTCTTTTCAATACAATGGCAGTTGGTAGTGACTCGCTTTAAAAGTAGTCTACATGATTTGTGTGCATTTTCCAAGTTACACATTAGGGTTTGGTGAGAAACAACCTGCAATTTAATTCATTATTAAGTGAAAATATTGACGTCATTTGCACAATTATGAGCACTATGACTGAGGCTGGTGTGTTCATGTGAGAACATTTTAGCTCTTATAGCACTCATTAATGTGGATGAACTAGTCATTTAAGGTTTTAGATCTTGAAAGATGAGACAAAAAAAAAAAACATGCACACATTCAAACATTTACCAGTTTACCAAGGTTTCTCCAGTACTTCAATGCATTTTAAAGAGGCAACTACACTCACTGAGCATTTTATTAGGGACACTTTGGTCCTAACAAAGTGCCTAATGTGGTCTTCTGCTGTTTTTAGCCCATCCGCCTCAAGGTTCGACGTGTTGTGCATTCTGAGATGCTATTATACACACTACAATTGTACAGAGTGGTTATCTGAGTTACTGTAGCCTTTCTGTCAGCTCAAAACAGTATGCCATTATCCGTTGACCTCTCTTATCAACTAATAATTTCTTATTTTTTTAAACGGTTTTGTGGTAATCAACATTATGGCACAAATGCTGTCGATTGAGCTAAACTTGTATTGAACCCGGAATATTCCTTTAACTGTAATAAACAGACAGAAAGATTTCAGAAGACAAAACGATTCTTATGTGCATTCAAAGATTCAAATTCATCTATCTCATCTGATGCATTTATGGGGATTTATTTGTGCCTTATCCTAAGGACAAATGTTTTGTTCAACAATCATCTTTTCTGGACAGGCTCTAGGTGTGTGTGGTAGGTGTACCACCAAAGTAACATCAAAAGCTGTGGCTGAATCCTTTAATTTTACTATTAACAAATATCAGGAAGCTCTGACTAATGAAATAATGAATAAATAAGTTCAGTTCAGTTACTGTTTTTTGCCTTTGTAGGGTGGCTCTGTGGACAAGACATCTCACCATACAGCTAGCAGAGAGGGTAAACTACTCAACTTTTGACCTTGAGTCACATATCTCCCTGCACCTAATAAACAGGAGGATGATATCACAGCACAGAACAAATACATGCAAGAGATGACGTCACTTAGGATATGGTGGTTCATTCATGTCTTTCTCATCCTTTATTTACCCTGTCCTATTTGCTCCCTCACAAGTAATTACAGAGCTCGACCAAAATGTCCCTCTCTCTGAGATCAGCCCTTAGATATGAGCAAAACTGTTATCCCAAATCTGCACGATTTTATGCATTGCATTGCTGCCACACGATTGGCTGATTAGATAATTGCATGAATAATTAGGTGTATAGTGCTCAGCAAGTGTAGATATTACACTTATTCAGTTTTCATACATCTTATAAATGTAAGCTTCGTCATGTTGTAATAATGTTGTATTAATGTTGCGTTTTTGGTAAAGGTAAAAAAGAGTGCAATACTTCCATAATAGGCCTACATACCCTCTCACTTTGAATTCCACAGCTACACGGGGGAAAATAAAAGCAAGCTTCGCCTTTTTTATTAGGGCCATTTTGGGGGTGGGGGGCTCTTAACACCTCAGGGTCCTCAAGCTGATCTGGCCTGTCAATAAGCTAATTGAGTTCACATTGGATCTCACAAATCCAGATAGCGGTGGTGAAACCAGCAGAATGCCCTCGGGTGAGAGGTCAGGTCAGCTCATTTGTAACAGGTATTTTAGAGGAAAGCTATTTCAGGATGACTGTGTAAATATTTAGAATACTACTGTAAATTTACGAGTTTATGAGTATTTTTATCACCTGATTCAAGGGAAAGGGCGTAGGGGTCAAATAGTTTTTTTTTTACACCCACTATCTGGATATCTCAGATCTATAGACCCTAACCAGAGGTCACAAACAAATGTGAATGCCTGAAGACACTCTTTTCAATATAGTGATCATACTCTAGTGTAAAATCTAGTGTAGCCATTCTATGTTTTACACTGACCCTCAAATTAGATGCAGTGCTCAATTTAGAAGTCATTAGCAAAGCTTTATGTCTTTCACTCCTCTATGCAATAGTTCAACCAAAAATGAAAATTCTGTCATCATTTACTCACCCATGTTGTTTCAAACCCATTTGACTTTCTTTCATCATTCCACATACCATCTCATTTTGTGTTCCACAGAAGAAATAAAGAAATGCATGTTTGAAATACCAAGAGGGTGAGTAAATTATGACAGAATTTTCATTTTTGTGTGAACTATCCCTTTAAAGTAGTAACTTGGGATTCACATTGTAGTTTGAGTTGCACATGTGCTAATTACCATTTACACTTTACTGCAGCCTCCTACGCATGGGTTAACTGAAACTAAATGCCAGCCCTGTAAAATGCCACACGTAGGAGTAAAGATACATTAGATGTAGAATAACAGTTAAAATTGTGTGCCGTATACTTCAAAACTACTAGTTTAACATTGAGCCCATCCCAAAAGGCTCTCCATATTCTCAAAGGGCTGCCTGTACCTTCAAATCTTGTTTGAAGATAACTGGCCCCTTTTATATGGTTAAACACAATGTTGGATTGAGGAAAGGGTAGGACAATTTGGCTCCTGATGGCATAAAAAGAGCAACTTTGACTTGGGTTATCTGATTACTCTGCCTGCTGCACAAACACACAGGAGTCTTTTAAAATGCACAGACATCTCCCACCATCACAGAGAAGCACTTCGCCTACGGCGGCCACAGACAAAGACTGCAAAGCCTGCCAAACACCTACATCTAACAGAAACCATCAATGCCTGTCTAACTGCTAAACCACAACTCAATCATCACACCCAAGATGGTCTACAGCGTAGACCATCTGAAGGATAAATTGTCTGTATAATGATCACCATCCTATGAGTTTACTGTATATACTTGAAAATCAACATTTTAGGTTTAAATTTAAATTAATGTATAAGGGAAAGTGTGTATTTTAGCAGCTGTGGCAGGTCACCCTTCCTCAACATTTTTAATCAACTTTTTGTCTTTAAATGGTTCTGTGGTGTGACAAATTAATTTTAAATGTAAAAAAATTCCATTTAATTTCTCAACTAATATTACACCACAAAAGCTGCATGCATAATAATGATAAAAGGATTAGCAAAATGTCACTTAAATAGTATATAGAGTACAGCATGTCACACCGCATGACATCAACTTCCCTAAAGTATTTCCTTGTAACTACAGATTTTAACAAATTATATATACACACACAGTGCCTTGCAAAAGTATTCAGGACCACACATATTACTGAATTACAAATGGTACACTGAAATTGCATTCTGATTGATATTGTATTTTATAATACAATAATATATTGTAGGGGGGGGGGCAGGTGTTTGGGTGACAACTGTGGACTGCAATTTTCAAATAGTATTGAGATTCCCAATAGGATTGAGATCAGGACTTTGACTGGGCCACTGTAGGACATTTATCTTTTTGTTCTTGAGCCACCCCAATGTTGCTTGGCCTTGTGCTTGGAATCATTGTCATGCTGAAAGGTGAATTTCCTCCCAAGCTTCAGTTTTTTAGCTTGGAGTATTTTCCTATATTTTGCTCCCTCCATTCTTCCTTCAATTCTAACAAGATGGCCAGTCCCTGCTGATGAGAAGCATCCCCACATCATGATGCTGCTACCACCATACTTCACTGTAGGAATGGTGAGTGTTGAGGCATAGGAAGTGTTAGGTTTGTGCCACACATAATGCTTTTTTCCTTTTTTTTTTTTAGAGTGCTGAGTTTAGAGGGACGGCCTTTTTTTTTGGCAATGCCTGGGTGGTGTGGTGCAGCTTCCACTTCCTGATTATTGATCTAGCTGTGCTCACTGGGATATCAAAACATTTGGATATTATTTGGTACCCTTTTCCTAATCTATGCATTTTTATTACTTTATCTCTAACTTCTGTGAAATACTCTTTGGTCTTAATTTTCCTTCAGATTCACATCCTGACCAAGGATCCTTCAACAATGGGTTTTCTATCCATAAAATGTGATTGCAACTTTAATGATTCACATGTGGATGCCAATGTTAAAGTAATTGAGTCCTCATTAGGGCAATTTATTTCATTGTTGTAACCTGGCAGCTTCCACAGTTCAGGGGTTGAATACTTATGCAAGCAAGATATTTCAGTTTTTATTAAAAAAAAATAAATAAATTATATTTCCCAACATAAACCCAATGACACCTAACAATAATTGATTTTGAGTTCCAGTGTGAAAATAAAATATCAATCAGAATGACATTTCCGTGTACCATTTGTAATTCGGTAATATGAGAATTGGTCAGGGGTCTGAAATCTTTTGGGTTTTTTTTGGTCTTTTTTTTGTTTTTTTTTTAATCTTTTTGGTCTTTTGAAAAGGCACTGTATACATACTACACTAAACCTTTTGAATTTTGAAAAGTGATCTCTATAATGCAAATTCAATAATACACAAAATAATCAGAGCACTGCATTTAATCAAGCTAAATGGAGGCCCTTATAAATTGCATACAAGGAGGTTCCTTTTGTATTTTAACAGGATCTTTGAGATGAGAAGCTAAGAGTCAGAGTGTTTTGTCTGTATGTATTTGGGATGCTTAGCTCTCAAGAAACTAAGCATCCAGCACACAGTACATAACATGAATCAAGCGTAGTCTTTGCAAAAATACCTTTGTAATTTCTATGGTAATTTCTCCTTTGATGTGGAGGAGAATGTTTAGAGGGCACTAAAAACAGTGTTAGGAGTAGACACAGTTTGTGTACTGTACAACACTCAAAGAATGTCCGTTGGAACAGAATAACCGACTAAACCTGCTCATCCATATTTCCAAGTAAACTAATTTTAAACCTAATTTTTTTAGTGTGCATGTGAATGTGTCTTTTCAGGTATAAGGGAACCCACTGAAATCCATTTAAAATAAAATGACTTGTATAAAGATACTAACAACCCAATATTTACATGACAACAGACCCGCAGGCTTAAGTGTGGTGTGTTTAACAGCTACACTTACATGTGAAGAAGGCACCTAATAGCAAGTTCACAGAGATATTTGTGATCTTAGAAACTAAAACTGTCCTGATTTAATTTAGTCTCACTGCTAAAACAAGGAATGTTATAATTAATACACAAATTGACAATGAAAATTAACATCTCAAGAGACTACTGCAGTTATGGTGTATTAAGGGGCAATCCTGCTAACAATGAATGAATGTACTTTCAACTGTACACAGTATGGAATATATGTTGTTATAATATCTTGCCATATATTCTGATTTTAAACACATTGAATCACTCCAGAGGATTTCTTAAATCAGACATGTTTACATGGGTCACCTACATTTCTTGACTTGAGAGGTTGCTCTGACAGATCGCCAGTTCCGAGTGCTGCCCTCCTTTGGAGGTGAAGGGAACTGTATTTCTGTGAATGCCTCTGGAATATCAGATGTGTAAGACGGGATCCACAACCATCGCGTGTGTCAGAATGACGAAGGCATTCTTCTCTGAAATCTACCTTATCTGCGGGCTGGGGTGATAACAAGTTGCAATTATGGTTCAGCCCAGGGTGGTGTAACTAATTCATGGCTCATTCATGGCTTCATTGCAGGATTCACAGAGCAAATAGTGGTGGTTGTTTCTCTTTGCGGCCTGGCTGAGTAAATAGATGAATGTCCCTGAATAGAGAGCAGATATATGAAACCCCAGTCTCCCATTTCATTGCGTGGAAGAACATGGGGTTAGCTGCCAAAGGAACAAAAATACTACCAGCTTCTGGAATGTCTTGGCATTGGCAAATAGAGAAGCAAACTCATTCTGAAAAGAGAGAGAGGATGAGAGAGAAAGAGAGGAAGAGGAACAAAAATTCCCTCAGGCGAATGCCAACAGCCTCAAATCAAACTCCAGCACAAGAGAAACCTTGAGCATATCTCGTGGAAGGCATGAATCTCAAGTTCACTTAGCTACTCATCAGCTGAATCAATATTTTCTATTTCTCTATTTTGACAAACTCCATTCCTCTCATTATGAATTGTTCCTTCTCTAGAACTCTCCATTTCTTGTTTCTCTTTGACTAAACAGAATTGTAACATAAAGCTGGTGTCATTTTATTCAATATTAAAAGGAATTTAATTAAAGGAATATTCGAGGTTCTATTCAAGTAAAGCTCAATCCACAGCATTTGTGGCATAATATTGATTACCACAAAAAATTATTTTCTTCTTCTTCAAAAAAAAAAAAAAAAAAAAAAAAAAAAAACAGAAATCCAAGTAAAGTGAGGCACTTACAATGGGAGTGAATCCAGCCAATTTTTGAATGTTAAAATACTCACCTTTTCTAAAGTATAGCCAAAAGACATAAACAATATGTGTGTTAACATGATTTTAGTGTGATAAAATCTCTTATCTAGTCTGTGTAAAGTTATAGCCAATTTAACAACTTTGTTGCCACGATGACGTAATGTAAAATAAACCCTAAAAGGACTGTAAAATGATGATTTAAACAGCTTTACAGCTCAAATAATACATGAGTTTTAACAGAAGAATTAATATGAGTGCTTTTATAAAATTATATGCTTTATGTCTTTAAACCCTCCAAAAATTGGCCCCATTCACTTCCAAGTGCCTCACCTTAACTTCACGGCCAAAACCGAGAGTTTCAGTCAGAAGGCCAGAGATGGTGGAAAATTGTCATATTTTACAAAATTATTACTGTTTTGATGCAAAAAAAAAAAACAATAACATCAGGGAAGAAAATAAAACTGTAAAAAAAAGAGCATTTTATGACCCCATTAATGTGTTTTGAACCCTTAATATTCCTTTAAGCCATCTGTAGGTTGATTTCCCAAAAAAAGTATAAACACTATGGCAGTAGTCAAGTCGTCAATTTTATTTGTATAGCGCTTTTCACAACACACATCGTTTCAAAGCAGCTTTACAGAAGATCAGGCATTAACAGACTATAAAACTATAATGTCGATGAATCATCATTGTGTAATTAGATAAAATACTATTGTTAATTGTGTTTAAAAATAAGTAATTAAATAATAATTGTATTAATAACCCCATTGAGCAAGCTGAAGTCAACTGTGGCAAGGAACACAAAACTCCATAAGATGTTGGTTAATGGAGAAAAATAACCTTGGGAGAAACCACACTCACTGTGGGGGCCAGTTCCCCTCTTGCTAACATCATGAATATAATGTAAATATTACTTATGTATAGTTAAAGTCATGCTTTAAAATTATTAAGCTAAGTAAGTGTTAAGGGTCAGTGTTTAAACATCGATTTTGTTTGAACTGTGTTTGAAAGATTAATTACCAATGTCTTTGAATTCCATCCTGGATTAACTGCAGAAGTTCACATAGATGCAATTGTCCTTGTTAATTGGCTGATGAAGGCTTTTTTTGGCAATTGTTAGTCTATGTATTCCATTTCAAGATCGTTGTCCATCAATAGACCAAGGTGATGCAGGCAGAGATCAGGGGTGTGAAACGCAGTTCAACCTGCCCGGTCATTTCGGTGAGGTTTGGTGTGGTCCATCCTAAATCCAAGGTTCAGACAATGGCATATGAAGTATCCCATGTCTTATGGTTGGAGTTGGCATCAGTTCATCCTCTGAAGTCCATCATAATAGACTGAAGTGATGTTTGGCTGGCACTGGCTGCATTTAGTCATCATCATTCAGTGACACGTAGCAGTGGAGTCTAAAACAAAGCAGGAATGGTGCTGGATCCAGCCAGTTCTGATGACTTCAGGATTGGAGTCCTGAGGTTGAGACAGGGAAACAAATAAAATAATAGAAGCATAGATGCCATTCAATTTATTGCAGAGTTATAAATCATGATCAATGTTTCTGGTTTCTGGTTCCGGCAGACCCAACTAAAGCAGGCTAATTGTGGGTTGGAGGATAAATTAGGTGTATGCCTGGCTAAATAGATGAGTCTTTAGTCTAGACTTAAACTGAGGGAGTGTGTCTGCATCTCAAACAGTGTTAGGGAGACTATTCCATAGTTTAGGAGCCAAATATGAAAAGGATCTACCTCCTTTTGTGGATTTTGATATTCTAGGAACTATTAACAGGCCAGAATTTTGTGATCGTAATGAACGTGATGGAATATAGCGTGGTAGAAGGTCACTTGAGTACTGCGGAGCTAGACCATTCAAAGCTTTGTATGTAGTTAACAGAATTTACAATTAATACAGAATTTAACAGGTAGCCAATGTAACGATGATAAAATGGGGCTAATATGATCATATTTCTTGGTTCTCGTTAGGACTCTGGCAGCTGCATTTTGAACCAATTGAAATTTATTTATTGATCTTGCTGGACATCCTCCCAGTAATGCATTACAATAATCTAGTCTTGAGGTCATGAACGCATGAATTAGTTTTTTGGCATCAGCAACAGAGAGCATGTGCCTTAATTTAACAATATTTCTTAGGTGGAAGAATGCTGTTCTACAAACATTGGTAATTTGATTTTCAAAGGACAGATTGGTATCAAATATAACACCTAAGTTCTTCACTGCTGAAGATGATGTAACAGTACATCCATCGAGAGTCAAATTATATTGTAGTGGCTTATTTTTTAGAGTTTTTTGGTCCAATAATTAGTACCTCTGTTTTGTCAGAATTGAGTAGAAGGAAATTTCTTGCCATCCAATCTTTTATTTCATTGATACACTCTGCTAATTTCGAGAATTGTGAAATCTCATCAGGTTTTGAAGAAATATAAAGTTGTGTATCATCAGCATAGAAGTGGAAACTTATTTCATGATTTCTGATAATATCTCCCAGGGGAAGCATATACATGGAGAAAAGCAGAGGCCCTAAAACTGATCCCTGTGGCACTCCATATTTACTTTTGTTTGGTTTGACAATTCCTCATTTACATAGACAAAGTGATAGCCATCTGCTAAATATGACCTAAACCATGCTAATGCAACTCCACAAATGCCAACATAATTGTCTAGCCTATTCAAGAGAATGTTGTGATCTATCGTGTCGAATGCAGCACTAAGATCTAAAAGCATTAGAAGAGAAATGCAGCTGCGATCAGATGATAAGAGCAAGTCATTTGTAACTCTAATAAGTGCAGTCTCTGTACTGTGATGAGGCCTAAATCCTGACTAAAATTCTTCGTATATACTATTTCTCTGTAGAAATTAACATATTCGGGAGCATACTACCTTTTCTAGTATTTTTGACATAAACGGGAGATTTTAAATCGGTCTATAATTAGCCAGCTCTCCAGGATCAAGTTGTGGCTTCTTAATAAGCGGTTTGAGAACTGCCATTTTAAAGTTTCTTGGGACATGTCCTAAGCATAGCGAGGAGTTAATAATATTAAGAAGAGGTTCTGAAATTACAGGAGATACCTCTTTTAAGAGCTTAGTTGGTATAGGATCTAACAAACATGTTGTGGCTTTTGATGTTTCGTTAAGTTTTGTTAGCTCTTCATGACCTATAGGAAAATTATTAGACACTGTTTTCTGAGGCACTATGACAGATGATTGCATAATTCCAATTGTATTTCTGATTATTTCAATTTGATCTGTAAAGAAATTCATGAAGTCATTACTCTTGTGCTGCAATGTAATATCTGGTTCTGTTGAGGCTTTATTCCTAACCAATTTAGCCACAGTACTGAATAAACATCTAGGATTGTTGTGGCTATTTTCTATGAGTTTACTAAAATATGCTAACCTGGCAGCTTTTAGTGCCTGTCTGTATCTACAGACACTATCATTCCATGCACCACGAAATACGAAATCATTCCATGCACCACGAAATACCACTAAATAATTTAGTATTTTTCCACATGCGCTCCATTTTCCAAACTGCTCTCTTGAGGGCATGAGTATGATCATTGTACCATGGTGCAGGGCTTATTTCTTTAATTTTCTTTAATCAAAGTGGGGCGACAATATCAAGAGTGCTAGAGAAGACTGCATTTATATTTTTTGTTATTTCATCAAGTTCTTCTGGGCTTTGGGGTTTATTGAGTGTATGAGATAGATCTGGAAGATTATTAGTGAAGCTATCTTTAGTGGTCGAAAGAATAGTTCTACCTGAACGATAGCATGGTGTAGATTAAGTAACATTAGCTGTTTGCAGCATACAAGAGACGAGGTAATGATCCGAGATGTCATCGCTCTGCTGCAGAATTTCTATATTATCAACATCAACTCCATATGACAGAATTAAATCTAGCGTATGATTATGGCGATGAGTTGGTCCTGTTACATTTTGTCTGACTCCAAGAGAGTTGAGTATATCGTTAAATGCTAATCCCAATGTATCATTTTCATTATCTATGTGAATGTTGAAGTCACCAACAATTAAAGCTCTATCTACAGTAACTACAATATCTGATAAAAAAATCAGCAAATTCACCAAAGAAATCAGAATAAGGCCCGGGTGATCTATACATTGTAGCATGGACAAAAGACGACAGAGATTTTTTATTTATATCTGACGGTGTCACATTAAGCATTATTAGTTCAAAAGACTTTCATTTATAGCCTGTCCTCTGAGTAACACCAAAAACTTCACTGTAAATTTTAGCAACACCTCCTCCTCGACCCTTCAGAAGAGGCTCATGTTTATAACAATAACCTGGGGGAGTAGATTCATTTAAACTAATATATTCATCTGGTTTAAGCCAGGTTTCAGTCAAACAGAGCACATCCGATCTATGATCTGTAATCATTTCATTTACAATTAGTGCTTTGGTAGGAAGAGATCTAATGTTTAGTAGCCCTATTTTTATATGATGTGTATTTTTTATTTGTTTGTTTTGTTCAAGTTTGACCTTAATAAAAACATTTCTAAATGATTTAATGAGGGTATTGTGTTAGGTAGTTCGGGGAACAGACACAGTCTCTATGAGATATCTAGGTGATACAGTCTCTATGTGTTGTAGTTTATTTGACCCGTGTGACGTCTCTAGGCAGCTAGCAAATGATTGGATTAACCAGTTTGTCTGCTTCCTGACCTGGGCCCCAGTTAGTCAAATACTATTATTATTAAGACTATGAGCAAAATTACTAGAGAGGAGAGCGGCACCTTCCCTGGAGGGATGGAGTCCGTCTCTCTTTAGCAGGTCAGGTCTACCCCAAAAACTCTTCCAATTGTCTATAAATCCTATTTTATTCTTCAGACACCACTCAGACATCCAGCCATTCAGTGACACTAATCTACTATAAACCTCATTACCACGACAAGCAGGGAGGGGACCAGAGCATATTACAGTGTCTGACATCGTTTTTGCAAATTCGCACACCTCTTTAACATTATCTTTAGTGATCTCCGACTTGCGAAGCCGGACATCGTTAGTGCCGACATGGATAACAATTTTAGAAAATCTACGTTTAGCATTAGCCAGCACTTGTAAATTTGATTTGATGTCAGACGCTCTGGCCCCCGAAATGCAATTAACAATAGTGGCTGGAGTCTCTATTTCCACGTTCCTTACAATAGAATCGCCGATAACAAGGGCTCTTTCAACATAATTCTCAGTGGGTGTATCACTGAGTGGGGAGAATCGATTGGAAACCCTAACAGGAACGGGAGAGTGGTGTCTCTTTGCTGAGCGAGTATGCCACCGAGACGTCAAATGCCCTGCTGCAGGGGCTCTACAGCTGGAACCAAAGTGTGGATGTTGCTCTCTGTACTACTTGCATCCGAAACAGTATCTACCGGCTTCTCTTTCTCACTAACCTCCACTAGCATTTGGATGCGTGTCTCTAACTCATTAACCTTCTCTGTCAGCCTGACTAATTCCTTACATTTATCACATGTGAATCCCTCACTTCTGATGGAGAAAGCTATTGTAAACATGTGACATGCAATGCAGGAAGAAATAACATGAGCAGATGCCATGACTTACCTCAAATTGTTTGTTGTTGGTTGTTCCTGAGCGGTGAGTGTTTGAGATTGATGTGAATCCCTCACAAAATTGTTTGTTGTTGTTGGTTGTTCTTGATAAGCGGTGCTTTGAGATCGATGCAATAATCTGTGGAGGATACCGCAGAGGAGAAAAAACGGGTGCGTGCTGAAAAAATACACGCAGTTTAATCGTGATCAAAATAGAACGCGGATGCAGGTGGAATACGCACGCAGTTGAATCGCGATAAGAGAATAATTGAGGGAAAACCCGACGCGCGCTTAAAAATGGCAGATGTTAAGGATTAAAGGCTGAAAACAGATATATGCGATGCTAAAAAAACTAGCAGGCTACAAACACAGACTCTAGCTAGGTGCCAGCAGTAACAGGTAAAATACACGCAGATGAAATAGTAGAAAAGAGGAAAAGCCTGAAATGCAGTAAAATGACAAAGGATATAATGATGAATATAATGATGAATGTTTGAGAATAAGAATAAGCAATCAGTATCAAAACATTACTCAGAAATTACATACTTCAGCCTTAAATGATTAGTTCACCAAAATACAGTAGTTCCAAAATGAGAAGTTAGTTAGAATTTTAAAGCCTAACCATTCGCTTTCACAGTAATTTCAAATATTGCACAATGTTTTTGTAGTTAATCGCAATTAATCGCAGATTTTAAAAGTGCTTAAATTTCACACAATATATACTTCTTTTGTTCTCAAAATTCATATATTTTTTTTTATTTTAGGAAAGAAAACAATATAATATATAGCAATTGTGGAGGCGAGGGCATGGCAGAGCGTTCATCTGGGGAGAGAGGAAGCAGTAAGAGTTTTCACCTGTTTTCACCAGTTTGCACTCATGGAACTCAGAAGAGAGCAGCAGCAGCAGCAGTCCTCACTGCCTGCCTCCTATCCAGCAGGGACTTCACGTTTTTTGTTACAGCAATTGTGAAGCTGCATTCTTGATTTGCATCATGGCATCAACACCAGCGTCAAACCCCGCTTTGAACTCTACATGAAAAGTGCTTGCAGACAAACACGTCTCATTCTATGTTTTGGTGATAGTTAATATTTGGTGTGCTTCTGTGGTAATTAAAATACACCTTAGATAGGCTAAAAAATTCTTGATTTCTTTCACAATTCTCATCTGGGCAAAGAGCTCCTTTCTTCATAATTTTATCAATGTCAGGGAGGTGCTGTCAGTGATTCTTTTATTTACTGAAATAACAGCCTCCGCGGCTCTAACATAAGAGAGAGCACAACAATCAACTAGCGTTTTACGATGGCCAGCAGAATGTCTATAGAACCGGCACGTTAAGCTGTTTTATGCTAAGCTTGTAGGCTAATCTTGGTAGAAGAGCTCTGAGGCTGTCTGTTTGTGGCGTGTGCATCAGTGTAATGACTCTGGGTGGACACATTACAAAGGTTCCACCCTTCACACCAGTGTTTATGCTGTATTACCGATAAATGCGTTAATCGCAGTTAAGAAAAATGAACATGTTATACGTTATAAATTTATTGCATGCGTTAATTCTGACAGCTCTAGAAAAAATGCAGTGAGAGTGAATGGTGACTGAGGCTGTCAATCCCTAATATTCTAGCTAACATCTCCTTTTGTGTCCCACAGAAATAAAGAAAGTTACAATGGTGATACATGAGGGTGGGTAAAGGACAGAATTTTCATATTGGGTGAACTATCCCTTTCTTTCTTTCTAGCCACAAATAGGTTTTTCTACTATGTCTAATCTCTGCTATTATGGAAATGGTAATGATGGATCATTATCATTTGTAACCACAAACAGTGACACTTGAAACAGTGATACTAATAATACACACAACATAAAAATTCCTCTGTCTAACACAAACAACACAACCAACAGTAAGCCACTCAATCTGCACTCCAGGATCTCTGCATATAACAATCCTGAGCTTTGTTGCATTTGTTTACGGACATGTTTGCACTTGTTCAGAGAGACTGTGGCGGAAAGGCCGGGCGATCCACGACCATTTACCTTCAACCTCTT
Organism: Moxostoma hubbsi; assembly: GCA_032164185.1. NCBI lineage: Eukaryota > Metazoa > Chordata > Actinopteri > Cypriniformes > Catostomidae > Moxostoma > Moxostoma hubbsi. The sequence continues at coordinate 11,771,590 of JAVLUX010000041.1, forward strand.
ATCCTGTCACACACTGTGGTGCCTCCTGGAGATGCCATTGCTTCCATTGTTTCCCACCAAAGACAATTGTAAATGTGCCTTTAAAATAACAAAAACTTTAACTTTAAGAGCTCTCCTTGCAAACTGACCCTAAAATGAAAGAGCGCTGTCATATTTCAGAAGCTCTTATCTTAGATCTTCATGACAGAGCGAAATTCCCTGCTTTTGCTGTCGAGCGGGGATTCCCCAAAGTGAAAACAGTTGTGTCAGTGCAATAGTGACCATGTATACACTACAGCTAAATACGGTTGTCACTCCTGCTTAATCACATTCTATACACACACAGTTCTGCTATTTAAGTAAGTGACAACTGCAAACACTTTTCACTTAAGGGGGTTCATTTAAGGATATACTGTAGAGTGGAAAAATACAGAAAGGGTCCAAGAACTAAGACCCGCCTTTTAATGGTGGTAAAAATACTGCTGAAAGCTTGTGGTCCCCTACTATACTAATGCGAGTTGCCTGGCAGAGAATAGAGATAAAGGTTGGCGATACCTACAGGGTAAATCTAATTAAACTGTCTTTTACTACGTACAACATCGCAAATCAAGCTGAAACATACAGTATTTGTGCAGTCAAAGCACAGTGGTGTTTACTACAGTACTACAGTTAGTGATGGGATACGATTTCACTCTTGACTCCTCGTTCTGTCCAAAATACATTTACAGGCATGGAAAAAACACTTCAAGCAGGAGGAGCTAAAAATGTCCCATTTTCCCTCTGAAAATAAAAACCAAAAATACACCAGCTGAAAAGACTTCATAGGGAGGGTGCAAAGCAAACAAACAGAAGTGGTATGATGTGGTATAGAAGGGGTGAAAGACAAGAGGGGAGTAAAAAGGTCTTGCTTAAAAAATAAATCAATCACAAAACAATTCACAACAAGACAAAAGAAAAGCCTGATTTGCTGCTTTGATTTTATGGCCATGATTTTTGTCCATGTCAGTAGGGTTGCAGTCCCTTGGTGACAAACAAATAAAGATGTGAGCCGCAGGGCTTTCTAAACCAAACCATCGAAACCAAACCTTGTCAATATCTGGATAGTGTAAGGTTGAACAGAGGAATTTTGCATACCCTGTACAGCTTACTCTGACTTCCCTTGAATTTATCCCTGTTTTTTGGAGTCCTAAATTAGAGACAGGCAGCAGACTCTGTGTTGAGGGTCTGGCCAAAGCCCGGGGCAATATATGGGGGACAAGAATATTCCAGAAAGCCGTCAGATGAAAGGGCAGCATTCCAGTTTATGGAGGGTCTCTTACAGAGGACTCAAGCACAGCTTATAAACTGCCACTAATTCAATTAAGCAGGGTTACAGCAGGCTGACTGGAGCCTCACGTAAAGAAGAAAGTAAAAAGGTGGTATTTTTATGTTTATTTTTTATTTACTATTTCTGCTTTGTCATTTCTACATTACAGTTCCCTTTATTTATCCACTCTGGCTTGTTATAGGTACAATACAGGATGTTAGTTCACTGGCAATAGTCAAGTGATATGACTATGACTGTATGACTAAGGAAACTGTCCATAGATAAACGCCAAGCGATGAATAAGTTAATAGTTAAAGCCATGCTTTAAGGGATTTCATAAAGCTATTATGTCTAAAGCACTGTTATACCTGATGTTGTTTTAACCCAAATAAATTGAGTGCAATAAACACTCAAAACGAGCGGATGAAATTTTTTCCAACAGTTTAAAGGAAAAGTAAGCGATTCCGTTACGTACGGTAAACTCACCTGCCTACTTCTTTGTAGCTTTATACGTACACATTACTGTGCTTTTCAGCCGCAGATGGCGTCTCTATCTTCAGATGCTAGCGACAGCATTTTGATCTCTGCTCTTGCAAAAATAGAGAGTTCATGGCAAATTTGCTGCAAACTTGTCACAAATTCGTCACTGATTATTTTCACATGCAAATGAGCTTTGCGGTAAACTTGCAGCAATTGTCAATGCAATTCAATGCAATTGTCGATTGTTGCCGAAGGATTGCTGCAGTTCATCACTACCGCTATTGAAGAGCTGCAAACTTCTAGCAAACACTTGCGGCGTATCACATGCTCATTTGCATGTGAAAATAATAAGTGGCAAATTTGCATCAAGTTTGCTAATGTGACTTGACTCAAAGCAGAAAGATAACACAAATAAGTTGAGTCAACGCAAATGCTGTAATTTACATAAGTTTCCATAAAATGTCTAAGTTAAATGAACTTGCCCGGGCTTACAGTAAACAGTATACAGTACAGATAAACGCAATATACTATAAATCAAACATTTATCATATAAATATAATTGGTGCTTTGGAAGTGATGTGGTCAAGTGCGACATCCTGTTTTTCAGAAATGACAATACTTTCATTTCTCTGTTATGTAAGATTTTCTTCATTACTTGCGCAGTGGCTGACAATTTTAAAATGAGTTTGTATTGTTCAGTTTTAGTCATATAATTGGTGTGTGTATATATATATACACACACACACACACACACAGTACTGTGCAAAAGTTTTAGGCACCTGTGTTGCATAGTATGTTGCATAGTAAGGATGTCTTCAAAAATAGTTTTAATTTATCACTTAATGTCATACAAAGTCCAGTAAACATAAAAAAATCTAAATAAATTTTTTGTTGATTTGGTGTGACCACCTTTGCCTTTAAATCAGCCTCAATTCTCATAGGTACACCTGGATACAGTTTGTCTTGGTTGTTGCCAGATAGGATGTTCCAAGCTTCTTGGAGATTTCTCCACAGTTCTTCTATCTATTTCAGCTGTCTCAGTTACTTCTGTCTCTTCATGTAATCTCAGACTGACATGATGTTCAGTGGGGGGGCTCTGTGGGGGTCATGCCATCTGTTGCAGGGCTCCCCGTTCTTCTATTCTTATCTTTTCTATTTGCAAAAGTAATGTTTGGAAGTCTAATATGTATTTTTCCTATTGACACACTAAAGCTGTAAATATGTATAACCATCTTAAGACAAATGTTTTTGTGAAACATGTTATGTGCCTAAAACATTTGCACAGTATTGTACTGTATAAATACATATACATTCATTTTCTTGGTTTTCCTAAAGTAAATAAGCACCCCCCCAAAAAAAAACAAAAACATTTTCGCATATTTTCTAAAATACAAGGTCACAAGCAAAAATTAATTACCAACCAGTTTATTAAACACATCTTATTAAATTTTTCTTTGCAACAACTGCCGTTGGCTTGATCACTTGGGATGCTTTGAAACAATATGTACTGTGTAAAGTGCTATACAAATTGACTTAAGACCCTAGCTTGCAGGTAAAAGAAGAAAGAAATCAAGCTGCAGTTGGTGCGTGAGAAAAAGTGTAGGTGTGCACAAAGTACACTCTACTTTCACTGAATTTGGTGCAGCACGTCACTGAGCCAGTAAAGTGATTTGGGTACATAGCCTCAGGTAGTACTTTTTGATTCCAGTGTTCCATTCTAACTAAACCTCCTCCATCATGCTTCAGAAGAAACCTTTGATTTATTCAAATCCATTTCACTCTGGAAGTCCCCCTGCGCCGATTAAAACCAACATACTATAATTTTAATGTAATATGCATGAAAAACTATAACTCTATCACCAGCAACCCATACTATCCAAAATAAACAACATAAATAAATAGGCTTACTGAGCTTTGGAAGCAGCTGTGAGGAACACAGACCAAATCTTACGGCGGGAAGTGTACAGAATTAGCATCCTAAAACAGGTTGATCGTAAAGAAAGGACAATGGGTCACACTTTTATAATATTACTAACTATTTAATAATTTTGTGAAGCTATTGGAATTACATGTTGTTATACAGAATACAGAATCTATTTAACTCACATCAGACCACTTACTGGACTCTAGATTTTGTTGTGAAAGAGTTGAGTATCGCTATTCAGTTGTTTCACCACATGTTATGAAGGATAAGAGTTTAATTTTTTTACAAAACACGCTTACTCAGATGCATAATACGTGACTGAGATCTCATCATATCTAGAAGCAAATAACGCTTATTATGCTGGCATGTGGTTACTGGAACAGAAACTGGGCAAAAGATCAGGATGTTCCTGCAGTGGGTACATTCCACAGAGGGTAGCCATAAAACCCTTATCATTCACCTATTACATTAATGGCATATAGATGTGTAAAACACTGGCCGTGTTCCAGTTCACTAACAGAGGATGCCTGTGATAAAACCAGAATTATTCCATGTGCACGCACACATAGACACGCAGGAGTTAATCGGAGAGAGAACGAATTTGGCCAACAGGTCGGCATAGTTTACTAACTCCAGCAAAAACTACAGCCCAAAAAAACAAACAGTCTTTGTTATCATAATTAAAGATGGGGTTAGCACCCATTAACGGAAAAGCTGCATATCATCTAAATGGTCCCAGTTTATAACAGACATAAAATATTTGCTGGCTGTTATCGTGACAGACTTGTGTCTGGGCCAAGGTTGCAGACAGAGAGGAGACTCTACATGATTTTATGATTACACTTGGAGCATACACCTGCATTAAACATACGCAGACAGTAAACCATAGGACTCATGCAATGTTGACTGGAGGAGTCTGACTTTTTCCTGAGCTAGGGCAAGTGTATTAGCAGATACAGGCTCACTCTGCCTGCAAGCAGACCACAGGAGACCAGAGGCCCAGATAAGATTATTCTTCTTGTACATTAAGTGGTGCAGGGCAACGGGGCAAGTCTCCACTCAGAGCCAAATTTTGTGAGGCAAACCATAAATCTTGTACTGGTTTTATCTGCTGTTTCACCACTGAAACATATATGGTTACATATAAAAACTGTAAATAGCTTGGCCTGCACAAGGTCAAGTGAAAATATTTATGGGATTGCTTTTTGAGTTTCTGTATGGAACATCAGAAGGTGTGTTTTGTTCCATGCCATTATTGTTCCTGTTTCTTTGAAGTGATCTTGAAATGTGGTCCCCGGGTCACGTGATTTCATGTTTCCCTCCACGTTCATGTGTCTTGTTTTCGTTGGTTTATTGTCTTGTTACCTTGTTATCACTTCTGTCTTGTCATTGGTTAGCATTGTCATGTTTCTCCCTTGTCCATGAATTTAAGCCTCATGTTAGCAATTGTCCATTGTCAGGTATTGTGAATGTAACTTTGTCGGATTGTTCATGTCAAGTTTAGTCAAGTCAAGTCTAGTTAAAGTCAAGTTTTTTTGTATTTTGTTCACATTGGGAGTTACGGTTTTTGGATTTCACGATTGATAATAAACTGCACTTGTTTTCAACACACATCATCGTCTGCATCATCTGCCTATCATTGCCAGTATCGTTACACTCCTATTGTGGCTAAAGAAAACATAAAATTAAAGGAATAGGCCACTCAAAAATAAAATAAAAAATGCTCAGTTTCCATTTCCATTATTACTGACCATCATGTCGTTCCAAACATGTATGCTGTTACTTGATTTGAGAACTACAATGGAGAAGATTTTCAGTGAATAATGACTTAAAAATTTGGTCACATAACTTCAGACAACTTGGAATACAGCCTGGCTTAGATGAAATTTGCTGACTATTTCCACATATTCTGCACCTATTTGGGATAAACAATCTATGGAATTGAATTGATTTAAATGTGCTAAAAGGGTTAATTGGTAGTTGACAGCATTATAAAATTAGACAAAATATTTACTAATAAAGGGTGGGGAATGTGCAATTCTGCAGAGCTTTCTGCAGAGTTCTGCATGCACAGATTCTGGACACATTTTTCTTGTTTTTAGTTTACTTACATCATCATTTTCCCATTTTCCAAACCATATTTTTGGTGGAGGAAAATGCTGTGCTAGTATGGATGAGAGGGTAAATGAAGCTAAATAAATGCACAAACAAAAATGTATTAATGTGGATTTGGCCATTGTGTGGGCCTGAATATAACTCACGAGTTGTATGATCTACTTTTATGGTGCTTTAATGGTGTTCTCGGTCCTTTTTTTTTAGGAAAAGAGCTGTATGAAATCCTTTTGTGTTCCATTGTTTTGCAACAATATAAAAGTAAATAAGGAACTATTTTAATTTCTGGTTGAACTATTCCTTTAATCCAGTGGTTCTCAGTTTTCTTTGGTCACGCCCCCCTTTGAAACAAGAACAACCTCCGTTCTTTCAGTTTTCTTTTCCTGAATAATGAAAAGTTACACTCTTCATTGAAAAAAAATCTGAATGAAATTTTTGTCACTAGGACTACATTGTTCTGTATATCTTCTGTTACAAAAATACAAAAAACATTTTAAAAGTATAGTTCACTCATAAATGAAAATTCTCTCATCATTTACTCACCCTCATGCCATCCCAGATGTGTATGACTTTCTTTTTCTGCTGAACACAAATTAAGATTTTAGAAGAATATTTCAGCTCTGTAGGTTCATACAATGCAAGTGAATGATGACCAGAACTTTGAAGCTCTAAAAAGCACATAAAGGCAGAATAAAAGTAATCCATACAACTCATCCTCATCCACACATATCATATCACTTCAGATGACATGGATTAAACCACTGGAGTATTCTGGATTACTTCTTAATGTGCTTTTTAGAGCTTCAGAGTTCTGGACACAATTCACTTGCATTTTATGGACCTAAAGAGCTGAAATATTCTTCTAAAAATCTTAATTTGTGCTCTGCAGAAGAAAGAAAGTCATACACATCTGGAATGGCATGAAGGTGAGTAAATGATGAGAGAAGTTTCATTGCTGGGAGAACGATCCCTTTAATAATGCCTACATAATTGTAAAAATCTAAAAATATAATAAACAAAAAGTGATACTGCTGCAGGAGCAATGTAAATATATAAGAGCTTGACAAACAAAATAGTTTTTTTTCAAGGCACCAATATTAAAATTGCTCTGATCTTTGTTTAGGAATCTTCCTCTTGACTTGGAGAAGTGTACTGAGGCCCTAGGTGGGTCATTATAGCGGCATGTTTTGCTACGGCAAGCACCACTTACATTTTCTTTAGAAGTTACCCTGGTAGGGTTAATTTAATGCTGTTGTAAGTGAATTGATGTCATTAACATTGCATCCCTCAAACCAAATAACAGTCTTATGAAGACAGTGGGTGGTAAACATCACACAGTTTTGTGGAGTTCACGTCTTACTCAATGTGGCAAATGAGGGCATCCCACAATGATCTGAGAAGCAGTGATAGTATAAGCACTGATCTTCTGAACTTCTCTCCCATTCATTTTGAGGATAATTGACCTCATGGAAGACCTTTAAGGGTGTCTGTCTTCTCAAGGGTGGCATTAGAGGAGGGTGGAGAAAAGAGTGGTTGGAACTTTCCACAACACAAAAGTTAAGAAAAGGGAATGGTCAAATTTCCTATTATGTTTGTTGACTGGTCATCAGGATGCCATGGCAACCACTCCAGATCTGAAATACAGAGAAGATGGCCTCTTCATACGGTTACTCAAGGCACTGAAGACGGATAAACTCCCTGAGATTAAATCAAATGTTGAATATAAAATTGAGTTGTTGCTGCTAGATTTGGGTCACAAACAAAAGTACACAAAATTGAATAATTAAACGTTTTTTTTGTTACTTTGATGGACTGGGCAGTACATTTTCCACACAATTTGTTTTCTATCAGAAAAATATTTGGAATTTGTTTCTTAATGATGTGACACTAAAATCACAAACACTTCTGTGCCAAGAGTTCTTGTAGTCTCACAAAGTACTGTATTGCAAGTTCTTGGTTTTTTTCTTTTTACTCGGATCTTGCAACACAAAAAGACAACAGATATTGTAGTCTTGCATTTTGGTCATTCAATTTAAAGAACAACATCCCATGAATTATTCCACCAGACAACACTTCTTGCATTTCTCTCCCCAAATACTCATCCACTGTCTCTCTCCAAGGCCTCGTTTAGCAAAAGCATCGTAATTTAAGTAGTAATCAAAAATGCTCGTAGATTAACGAGTGCTCTGGAGTAATTGTCAGGGCCGTGCACAGACATTTTGAGGGGCAGGGGCTCAAGTGGAAAAAAAGGGCACTTCTCATAATTACACACACACACACACACACACACACACACACACACACACACGTTGGTGCAACAGCATTATGAGGACTCTCCATAGGCGTAATGGTTTTTATACTGTACAAACTATATATTCTATCCCCCTACACTGCCCCTATCCCTAAACCTACCCATCACAGGAGACATGCTGCATTTTTAATTTTTTAATAAAACATTGTTTTTTTGTTTTTTAAGCCATTTGATTTATGAGGACTTTTGAAATGTCCTCATAAACCACCCATAAGTTGTAATACCAGTGTAATACACATGTCATAATACAAATTTGTGTCCTCATAAATCACATAAACCAACTCACACACACACACACACACACACACACACACACACACACAATAACTGATGGTGACATGGACTTAATTTCACATTTGAGGGAGGATTGTATCATCATCATCAAATAAAACCTTCAATTCACATTTAGATGGAGTTTGTTTTAAACCTACTATCCTCCATCTGTGTGCATCTGTAGATTTCTTCTAAATTCACCAATTTAGGGGTGACGTGACATGCCCCCACATAAGAATTTTTTGAAAAATACCCCTGAAATGATGACTTCTGGTGAATAATGTATGCAATCATACATTATAGCATATTATAGGCCTATATCTTTATAGAATATAGCAAAGTAGGCCTAATCATCAATATAGTAGGGTGCAAATATAATACCAACAAAGTAGGCCTATCATGATCATTTTGCCAACAAAGAACCATGGATTTGTTTAGTTTATAATATGTTTTATTTTTAACTTAAACAAATACAACATATAACAATCAAAACTCATCGGCTTAGACTGCATTTGAAGAAAAATAAACACAACAGTTTTCTGTAGCCTTGTGCGAACTTATTCAATAAAATTAGACTTCTAGAATGTTCTTTCCAGTGCAAAAAATTATATTTAAATTTAGTAGTTTTTCTTATCATAGCCTACAAATGTCTTTTCCTCGATTTACTGAAGCCTATATGTAAAACTACTGTCTATGTGTACAACGCATTTGCAGCTGCACATCGCGGGCGTCGTTACACGTCAGAGCCCGCCAAGAGGGCGTGCATGGCCTCAGATAGTCCCCGAATTTGCCATTATAGCAGGTCTTCGTTCATTCATAGTCTGTCTGTCTGACATATATTAGAAGCCTGTGTATATCTGTCATTGATTTGCACTGAATTGATTCTCAAAAATACGGAACAAAGTGCGTTCCATATCACTTCAATACGGAACAAGACTTTTATGTGTCAAATACGGGAAGATTCCGTATTATATACGGAACGGTTGGCAACCCTACATGAGGCATGCGGTTAACTATATTTGTCTTTGGCTAATCAGCAGTATCGAGGCACTGGTAGTTTAATCTTTTGTTCATCGTCAGTCACTCACCTCAACACAAGCTAAGAAAAACACTGCTGTGCTGAGACTGGGGCCGCTGCTGCTGCTGCCTGCAGGTGTGTGTGTGTGTGATGTGCACCGCTGCGCAGAGACGCGGGGGGGATGGGGGGATGGGAGAGAGAGAGAGAGAGAGAGAGAGAGAGGGAGCGCTTCAGAACTCCTGACCTGATATTAGATACACTTTTCAATAAAAATATTTGTTTGACAGGGAAGCTGTGCGCAAACAGGAATATATATTATTTTTTCAAAAAAAAAAAAAAAAAAAAAAAACACCCCAGAAAAAGGGCACTTTCTCTCCAGGAATAAAAAGGGCAGGTGCTCAAGCCCCCTTTGATGTCTATGTGTGCACGTGCCTGGTAATTGTACAGCGCTAAGAGCATCGTAAGGACACAGACTTAAGCAGACACCTGCAGGACAATCGCAAAATTACACCTGATACAATTTAAAAACCTATAGCTACACTTTATGTTCATTTAATATCAGTATAAATACTTTTTATTTTATTATTATTTTTTACAGACCAGTCTAATAATAATAATAATAATAATAAATGCAGAAAATGGTTAGTCAATATTGGATGAACAGTTAAATTAATAAGTAAACAGAGCAGAGCTCAGTGCCTTAACTCATAGGCACAAAGTCAATGGGTATGGCCATGAAGTGTTGGTATCTTCGTGTAAGCATGCGCTAAGTCTAGGTGCAATTGGGTTTGGTGAAATTGCATGCAAGGCACTAATAGGGTCAATGGATTTTCAACTCAGGCACAGTCTTCATCCTGTTATACAGTCCATTCCCAGTCAAGCACCAGTGATATAAACAAAGACTGCACATGCATAAGAAGTTGGTAGTGTAAACTGACTGTATGTTATGAATTGGCAGAATAAAAATATGGATTTACATTATTTTGTGCATCTTTGTTCAATGGGACACGTTCCTTTTACACGCATGGAAAATGTGGTTCTGGATATGGATGTAGGCTCCCTTAAGTTACAGAGAATGTAAATAATATTAATACAGCATAGTGTATAAGGCAAGTAATATATATTTTTTTCATTAGATCAGGCTTAATTGTTCAGACCAGATACCTTTTTTTTTTCTTTTTTTTTTTTTTTTTTAAATCTGTGACACAAAGCTTTTTAACCATCTTAAAATGTGTTAAATGACTCAAACATTTGGTTAGCCAAGGTAGTAGATAATAAAAATAAAGAACGTGTAAAGAAATTACAAGACGTGCGGGGGCAACTTAAAGTAGCACCACTGAGCCCTTAATAGCAACACACAGCATAAGTGTAAAAATAGCTGACTACTTCTCCAGAAGCACGACTCCACTGGAAGTCACTGGAACCCCTAGAAATGCCGCCTGTTTTTAGATGTTATCGGATGACAGATTTATTCCTTATTAATGATAATGATACCCTAGCCACTCTATTTTCAGTCAGTCTTGGTTATTTCCAGACATATTTAGCACTGGCAAATACGGGTGTTATATTTCCACAAAATACTTTTGAAGCTTAAACTCTGAGCTGAAACCGCAGACCACACTATGGCTGTTTAAAGGGGTGGGGGGGTGGAGGCAAAGTCCGCAGAAGGCAATCCCTTCATTTGGTATAGAGGATGAAGCAGGCAGCAATACTTTCCCCAAATGAGCTTAGCACACTCGTTTGCGAAAGGGGCCTGGTCACCAGGTTTTTGGGGTAAAAGTATGCACAAAAATAACCTGAGACACTCAATGCTGTCACACATTTAAAAACCTCCAGGGGCTTTTCAAATTCCTGGATTGTTTTTAATCAATTACTCAATCAAAAAAGGCCTTGACACTACATGAGCATGTGGCCGTCCCGAACAAATGCTGTTATAGGCCACATGTGACATCAGAAGCAAACAATCTTTAATAGCTGTTGAACTATGATAACTAAAGCAGATAGCTGATAACACGGGATGCTTAAACCTAATTAAATATATACAACTAGAAAGTCCATAATCAATCTACATTGATTTGCTGTTAACTATGACTAAATCTCCTATGATTAGATAAAGGACAATAAACCATCTTTAATTGCTTCTCACAAAAACGTCCACCTTGTTATTATGAGTTTCAGTTCTGCTGTAATGTAATATATCAGAAAATGAAACAAAACAATTCAAAGATTAATTTTATGATTAAACTTAAAAAAAATAGTTTCTGTTAAACTCTGTTAGTATTTAACTATCCTATTTGGGTTATGTCACAATGTTGGTCACAAGATGCGATGAGAACCAATGAGGTTTGATATTTTCAGTTTAATGCTATATTTGATTAATGATTAATAATTGATTTGATTGGAGAGTGAATAACTTATATTTCATTCTGTTCATCATAAAGTGATGTATCACTTCAGAAGACCTGGAATATTTTAATTTTTTTTTTTAATTTAATTGCCCAATTGTCACACATTATACATACATTTCTGCATATATACAGTGAAATTATTTATTTTTCACATATCCCAGCTATGCTGGGGTCAGAGTGCAGGGTCAGCCATGATTCGGCGCCCCTGGAGCAGATAGGATCAAGGGCCTTGCTCAAGGGCCACACAGTGGTGTCTTGGCGGTGCTGGGGCTTGAACCCCCAACCTTCTGGTCAGTAATCCAGAGCCTTAACCGCTGAGCCACCACTGCCCCTATAGTATATATATAGAATATAGTGCATGAGTCATATCGATACATTTTACTGTGATTTTATGGTGCTTTTGTCCATTTTTTAAGGAACATTATAAGGCAAATAAATACTGTGAAATGTCCTTTTTTGTTCCACGGAATACAGAAAGTCATACGGGTTTGGAGGAAGTGAGTAAATAATGACAGAATAATTTTTTTTTGTGTGAACTAAGATAGGAGAGCTGGGTTAGCAGATTTTCACATACATAAATCTGCTGTCCCATAACACTACTCACTGAATGACAGATAGGGCTGTGCCCTTGTCACGGTCCGCTCTCTGGGCGTGACTCTTCCCACCTCTGCTGTTTTGGCTTAGTTAATTAAATAACTTGCTCTACTGGTCTTTCCAGCAAAGTGAGGTGCTAAAATGAGGCTTTTCCTTTTGCTTCAGATGCCTTTATCTGTGGTATGTCCCACACCCTTCTTTAACTTTTTAATTCCTAATTTCTTTGATTGAATTGAATTGTTAGGGGTGAGGTTCATGCTCTATAGATGCTGAGTGTCCATTCTATAAACGCTCAATAATTGCTGCAGTGCTACTATCAACTCATGGTACAGTATTTGAACAACTGAATTCTGCCTAATCCTATAACATTATATATAATCATTATATACCTGGTTTCTCTTAAAGGGCAGGATTTTTTATTTACAATTTCACACAGAATTATAGTGAAGCACCAAGTCCATTGTGATCCCTTACTTTTATAGGGCTAACAAAGAATCCTGGCACTTCTTGCTTTTGGTTACAAACTGAAATTAAAATGTTGATTACTTTTTTATTTTATTATTGTATGCTGGTAACACTACAATATGGTTTATGGTTGTTTACTTTATGTTAATATGAACTAACAATATTGGTTAAAGTTAATTTCAACACATACTAATAGCCTACATTGTTTTTTTGGGGATTTTTTTTAAATAAAAGATGTATATGTTTACATTAGTTAAAGGGATAGTTTCCCTAAAAAATCATTTACTCACCATCATGATATCCCAGATGTGTATGACTTTCTTTCTTCTGCTGAACATAAACAAAGATTTTCAGAAGAATATTTCAGCTCTGTTGGTCCTTACAATGCAAGTGAATGTGGTGATCGGCACTTTTAAGCTCCATGATCACACGGTGCATTCCGCGGCGCCATGCTTGTCTCGGGACTCGAGTGTGGAGCCAGTGCTGAAGCGGTCTCATATGCATCAACCCCAGCGGTGCGACCGTGGTGGAGGACTCCATATGCCCCAGGAGCTTTTGGCAAAGTTTTAAAGGGACCGCTGTGCCCGGCCTAAAGGTGGCGAAGCATTTCAGAACTGACTGCGCACGCTTGATGGTGAGGCACGCTGTCATTGAGACTGAGTCTAACTCCATGCTGAGAAAAGAGATGCTCTGAACCGGGGCGAGCTTGCTCTTTTCCCAGTTGACCTGAAGCCCTAAACGGCTGAGGTGCCTGAGCACCTGGTCCCTGTGGGCAAATAGTAACTCTCGGGAGTGGGCCAGGATGAGCCAGTCGTCGAAGTAGTTGAGTATGCAGATGCCGGCTTCCTGAAGCGGGGCAAGGGCTGCCTCTGCGACCTTCGTAAAGATGTGAGGGGACAGGGACATGCCGAAGGGGAGGACCTTGTACTGATACGCCTGGCCGTTGAAAGCAAACCGTAGGAAGGGTCGATGTCGAGGCAATATTGAGACGTGGAAGTACGCGTCCTTCAGGTCTACCACTGCAAACCAATCTAGATGCAGGAAGCAAGTTAAAATGTGTTTTTGTGTGAGCATTTTGAACGGGAGTTTGTGCAAGGCCCGGTAGAAAACCCGCAAGTCCAAAGATCGGTCGTAAGCCGCCACCTTTCTTGGGTACGATGAAGTAAGGGCTGTAGAAATCCTTCTTCATCTCTTTTGGAGGGACAGGCTCTATCGCATCTTTGAGTAAGAGAGTCGCAATTTGGCATGTTGGTGTGAACTGCGGTAAAGCTGACAGCCCCGAAAGCACTAAGGGGACGGTTATTTTTGACGTACCCGGTGGGGCTTTGCAGCGGGGCGGAGCAGGTAATGTGGCGTCGGGAGGCAAGGATGCATCCCGAGGCTCTGGTGCTGAGAAAAGACTCAAAGCACTTACCTTGCTCCGCACACCCGGCAGGGAGCGGGTTAGTGTCTGAGGAAGAGGTCTCGTAGAGGCGTCCTCTGGACTCGTTAGAACCGGCCGGCCGGGGAACAGTTGTGGGGCTGAAGGCGAAAGGTTCGCGTCCAGCGTGCCTGGACTGTTGAGGTGTGGCGACAGAGTGCCGTGAGAACACAACGTCGAAGTGAGCGACAGGCGGGAAACTGTACCTTTTTTTTGAGATTTAACATTAACAATGAACAATTTTATTTTTACAAGTTAACATTAACAAGATTAATAAATGTTTGTGGAGATGTTCGCGCACCCGACTGGGGAGAGAGAAAGCAGTAAGGACATCAATGTCACTAATTACGGTTTCAATATTCACAGTGAGAGTCGCGGATGAAAAAAGATGGCCAAGTCCACCAAAAGAGGGAGAGTGGCACACACCAGAGACTGCATGTCTGTTTCATAGAGAGTGTTTACACTGAAAAGCACAATCCTGTGTGTTTATGCTGAAAAGCAGTATTTTGGTTTTGTTTATGCTGAAAAGTTCTGTTTTGTCTTAAATAAACGTGACTCACGTGGACTTTAGAAACCAGCTCCCGCTTCCTCCTTTATCTGTTCCAAACACTACCCTTTGCTACAATGCTGTTAAAAAATATTGTTCATGATACAGTACCTAATTCAATTACTAATGTTAACAAATAGAACCCTATTGTATAATTTTTTATTATCATTAATTTCTTTTTTCTTTCTTTCATTCTTTGTGTGAATTGATGAATTTACTTTGAAATAAAAATTAAAAATACATCAGAGGAGCGGCTACTTGAAGATCCAAATCTTTGTATACAAAAACTCTTCTCAATGGAACTGATGTAAAATCATTTGTTATGATAAATGTATCTTTGTGTTGATACTAATGTGGAGGACTTCTTAACCCAAGAATCCAATCTGATTCCATTATCAAGGCATAAATCCCATTTTCTGCCACAGTGGGTTATTGATTCACAGCTATGCAAAATAAAATAAACAAGAGTGTGCCTCAGATGCAGTTAGGCCATAAATTCATGAGTAATTTTCTACAGGCAGCTGACAGCTTGCATCTATTATAAGTTGGAATGGTGCCTTAATGCAAACTAGGTTCCACAGAGGTGCAGAGAACAATCTAGGTCAGAGATGAGCGTGACTTTGCCCAGGGTTGGTGCTCAGTGTTTGGGCAGTGACATATGGCAGGGTGTGAGTGGGAAAGTGCTTTGGATTTTCAACAAGAGATTCACTCATTCCATTGAGTTGATGAAAGCATTTACACAACCCATACAGTATATCATGAAACATGCATACACACACAACAACAGGGCTCAACAATCAGGATCAGTAGAGATTTTTATTTCCCTGCCAACATTTTCACTGACTGTGGCACAAAAAAAAAATGACACTATTTTCTGTATATGTGTCAGAAAACGGTTTTTAGAGATGTTCATTTAACATCAAATTATCTTAATAAAATATGTTTTTTTAATTTAGCAATAACAGCTGTAAATCATATACATACAAGGTAACTTGTATAAATTCATGCCTATTGCACATACAATTTTGCTGTAAATCCACTGCATATGAAGCAAAACAGTACTGATTTTCTTGATGCTCCCAAGACTGTCACTAGTCATTTTCACAATTTCACAATGACAGAACCTTTTCGACTGATCATTTTCAACCATCAAAATTCGCAACAACAATGTTCAATATATTACAGAAATTAAAATGTTTAAGGATGCAAGGCTTTTTTTTTTTTTAAACAAGATATTAGATTTAGAGAAAACACGCAATTGACCTGAGAGGACAGGTGTCAGTTCCGTCAGCTGGCCAAAAACTTTCTCACACTTGCCCCATTACACACCCCATTGCAGGCCGACTTTTTACACACCTAAACACAAACAGAACTATGTGAGTATCTACCTGTGCAGCAAATTCTTTACAATGGCCCCCCCTTAAATGTAACCAAAACCACAAAGTGGACAGCAAGGCTACTCCAGTTTCCAAACAATTACAGGGAAAGCAATGAACTCATCTCCCTTTAAATATACTGTGGTAGTGCAAACTCCACATCCTTTGAGTGTCTGGGATGTTAGAAATGTCAGAATCTGTGTTTAATAGATGATGTCATCCCTGTGCTTAAACCCAATGAAAACAGCAAATGAAAACAGTTAAGTCATGCAAAACCGTTCCGAAAGTCAACGTCCTGTGACAAACGCCATTCATTTCAAAGTTGAGGAAGGAAGCAGGAAGTAAATCCTGGATGCCATACCACACAAATCAAGGGAAAATAAACAATGATGTAATATTGCTAAGGGTTAATCTTGGCTGTATTTTGAGGCTAGATTACAATGTCATACTCATTCACTAAATTTACCAGTGGAAGTTATATGTAAGGTTCAGAAAGATATTTACAAAGATCAAAATGTCCATATTTTGAGATGCATGCACAATATGTCTAAATAACCTCTGAACCATTTCAGGTTTCCTCTACAGAAGAAGTCAATGTAACTTGTCCATCAAGGTTGTGATTGTTTTGTAAATATAATCTGTGAAAATAAAGTGTACAAAAATGCTGAAATAGAGCCATTTCTCTTTTTTTTCATGCACTGCTCAGTGGAGTTAATTGTTGTTCAGCATCATCCTGTACAGGCAGTGGTTAGGCTTTGTGGTGAAGTCAGAGACAGCAGGCTCCAGTTCACAGTCCTTTAGAGACACAGCTACTGGCTTCAGAATGTCTCCATTTATTTAAAGATGGTCCTCTGAAAGGGCCTCACTACTGTCTTATGGCAACAATTCTCAGTTCCTAGATGTCAGAACAATGCAATTTTATCTTGGGTAGTTAGCTCCTTTTTTGTCTTTTTTTTTCATTCTTTTTTTCTGGCAAATTTACATTGCAACTGCAACCTTTTAAAAGGGACATAAGGTTCCTGTAGCTTAACTGGTAGACAATGGCACTAGCAACACCAGTGCAATGGGACTGATTCCCAGGGAACACATAAACTTACACTCACCGAGCACTTTATTAGTAACACTTTGTCCTAATGAAGTGCAGTTTTTGGGTGTTTTTTGCGTTTTAATATCATGTATTATTACAAGGCGGCCTGGATTAATTGATTCTGATTGGCCATCGTGGTCTTCTGCTGTTGTAGCCCATCTGCCTCAAGGTTCAACATGTTGTGCATTCTGAGATACTATTCAGCTCACTACAATTGTACAGAGTGGTTATCTGAGTTACTGTAGCCTTTCTGTCAGCTCAAACCAGTCTGGCTATTCTCTGTTGACCTCTCATTTCCATCTGAAGAACTGCCACTTGCTGGATGTTTTTTGTTTTTGGCACCATTCTGAGATTACTCAAACTCTAGATTTTACTTAGAACTCCAGAGACTGTTATGCATGAAAATCACAGGAGATCAACAGTTGCAACAGTTACTCAAACCAGCCCGTCCGGCTCCAACAATCATGCCACGGTCGAAATCACTGAGATTAAATTTTCTCCCCATTCTGACTGTTGATGTGAACTTTAACTGGAGCTCCTGACCCGTATCTGCATGATTTTATGCATTGCACATCTGCCACACTATTGGCTGATTAGATAATCGCATGGATATGTAGGTGAACAGGTGTTCCAATAAAGTGATAGGTGAGTGTATATACAGTAATATATTCCTTGAAGTAGACTATAGATTGCTTTAGATAAAAGTATCTGCCAAATATATAAATGTACATTTAATGCAAATGGCATCAGCTCAGCTTAATGGCCACTATAGTGAATATGGGCAGCTGTGGCTCAGCTGGTAGAGTGGGTCGGCCACTAATCGCAGGGTTGGTGGTTCGAATCCTGGCCCACATTCCGAAGTGTCCTTGGGCAAGACACTGAACCCCAAGTTGCTCCTAATGGCAGGCTAGCGCCTTGCATGGCAGCTCTGCCGCCATTGGTGTATGAATGTGTGTGTGAATGGGTGAATCAGTCACAGTGTAAAGCGCTTTGAATACCGTTAAGGTTAAAAAGGCGCTATATAAGTGCAGATCATTTACCATATTATAACTTGCTTGCCTGTTTCCACACTGAAATATACACAAAGCTCAAGGAGATTAAAAGCCCACTGATGCTACGAAAAACAGAAAACCCACATATGCACTTCACACAGGAAGTTCAAAGAGAAACCCAACAGGAAATAAGACGATAACTCGCAACCTGATGACTAGACACTGCAAACAGCAGGTCTATCTGAACACACCCACCGCTTGTCTACTTGAATCAATTCACAATACCAAAAAATAACAAAAAACTCTACAGCCTTGGAAAGCTGAACAGTCGTGTTTGTTGAGGAGAGCAGGAGTGTGTGCACAGTGTCACACAAAAGTCTTTGAATTCCAACTGTGAAAATGCTTCTATTGTGCATTCTAATTTTATATATATATTTTTTTTCATAACAAATATTATCATCAGCATAACAATTTGCCTGAAAAGTTCAACTGAAAAATGTATATGAATTCCTTAATTTTGTATTTAATATATAGTAAATGCCTTATCTGTAATTACATTATGCACTCGAGCTGGCATGGCAAATTAAAAATCTTGATGATCCAATTTATCCAGCATAAATTGAAAATGTTCCAAAAGCATCTTGTTTGCTTCAATGAAAGCAAGGAAATCTGACTTTTTGTACAAAGGAACAGTTGCTTCTCTACATTTCCACCTGATATTATGATGTGTTTCAGATGATCCGATCACATGTGGTCAGCCCTAAATAGAGGTATAAAACGTTTTGTGATCAGATCAAAGAAACTGCATATGAATGTGTGATTTTTTTGTCTTTTCTGTCTTTGTTGTGTTTTAGTATCATGCATTATTACACGGCAGCCTGGAATACTTGATTCTGATTGGCCAATGGCGCCATCCAGCAGTCTGTTATTTCTCTGTAACCACCGCAGCTCCACGTATCAGGCCACTGATCCGGGACTTTGCAAGCCATCTCTCTTGCTTCTTTGATCACTGTGCGATCTCTTATAAAAAGCTAATAAAATATTTTTAACTCAAATCAATGTTTCATTTATTTATTGTAATAGCCTGGATAATCAGGAGTCAGACGTCCATTTTCGCAAAATAAACAACGATTGAACTAGTCGCAAACTGGATTGATTTCAGCCGTTTCTTTTCTTTTCAATTTCAATTTCTTCTCAAATTACATAATTTCGACGCAAATCAATATTTTATGACCATTTATTTATTCAGAGTGTCTGTTTACACTAAGTGCAAATAGACCAGCGTGTTGGCAGAGGCTACTTACACAAACTCTGCCCACCACTGCTCAGACCAAACTCAAGACAGCCACGACAGATTTATTTGTGGTCAACTGCTGATCAGATGAAGGTGGGCATATTTGAATTTTTCACGATGGGGCAGAGACATTAAACTGGTTAAAAGGTTAGACATTTTAGTGGATTAAGAGATTGGATAACTAAGTGACTATTTGGCTCCAATATTCTGGAGGAAACAGAATTTTACAACAGACTGTGCCCCCATGTTCAGCTCAGTGCTTTGCCTCCCACATGGCAGAGGCCGCAGCCCTTCGGGCCAGTCGGTACCTTGCAACTGCCTCCGGAGACCTCCGGGCAACAAATCCTGGAAGGCCTCTTTCTTCAGTCGGATGGCTTCCCTGACCACCAGTGTTATCCCTTGCGGAACCTAAAACCTTGAGGCCGCAGCTCTCCAACGCGGCTACGGCAATGGAAGCTTTGAACATTGCCCACCAAAAAACTCAACTTTTAAATTCATGGGGCCTTTAATGTACTCAAAATCAGCCCATTATTTGCTTTTAGTGAAAAAAAGAAGTGAGAAAATAAAAGAAACCAAAGGGTAGATAACCTATCAAGACACTGCAGCCCATCAGTAACAGAATGTAACTTGTGGCAGGCAATGACACACTGACCACCTTGTCTGTCACCTTTACCATCTCCTACTCATGACTGGTATTTTAAAGTTCTCACTCATTGCAGAGTTCCCCTTTTCCCACTGCATTCACGTCATTCATGTATTTCAAAGGGCTGGGGCTCAATGAGTCTTTGCAACAACAGCTAATAAAAAACTATTAGGCAAGGTGCAGCATATGCAAAGTTTTACTGTCTAGAATCTCATGCAATGCGATGACAGTAATGCAATATCCTCTCACATGCAAATGATTTGCATGTGAGAGGATATTTTGGATGTAGAGAGCTCATGGTGGACGACACAAAGTTACTTTAAACATAGTGTGAAATCAATATTTTTTTGTTGTTGTTGCTAACAATTTTCTGTGTGTTCAAGTTTCTATTTGCTTAAAGAAATTTTAGTTTGCAAATCTACAGTATATTAAACATTTGTCTGCATGAGGCTAATTAGATGTGTACATGTTCACAGTCGAACAAACGCAAAAGGAGCCCACACATTTTTTCACCAGGCAGATAATCTTCATCTGCTCAGTGCCTTCACTTACAACTCCTCAAACTCAAAACTACATTTCTACACCAATTTATAATGTTTAAAGGAGACATATTATGGCCTTTTTACAAGATGTAATATAAGGGGGTGTTCGCTGTCCTTTTCTGGGCGGCTCATTTTAGCTTATCGTGGCCCATTCGGCGGCCGACCCAGCGACCCGCTCGGTTCTCCCGATGTGAAATGCCTGGTATTCCACAGAATGTTTCTTCCCACAAACCATCACTCTGATGAACAGCTGATTTCTGACTCACAGTGTCAGGAACAATTCCTGTGCAATAACCCAGTAACTCTGTCTCTAATCAGCCACCTATTTACATGTTACTACTTATTATTTATTCATCATTCTCTATTTCAGAGCTGTTCATACTGTTCATATTGTTATATTGTACATACTGTATACCAATCCACCTACCTCAAGTCACAACTGCTGCACAAAATTACTTATACTATTTATTCCAGCATCCTTTGCACTATGCTTCATCGCACTGTGTACATGTATGTGTACCTGTATATCACATCCACCTCTGACATGTACATAATGATAATAATAATTTTACTCCTGCATCCTTTGCACTCTGATCACTGCACTATTTGTCAATATGTCTATTGTTTTTGTTCATAGTGTGTATATTTGTGTTGTGTACACTGTAGCCGGTGTCTGATTTTATTTTATTATTGTGTTATTGTATTTTTGTGAGTCAAATTCCTTGTATGTGTACAGATACCTGGCAATAAAGCTGATTCTGATTCTGATGCCAGAATACCAGTCCAGTTTGTCCACTGCATCCTCAGTGGCTCTGATGCCGGGAGTACATGAAGACTCTTATGTTCACTTTTACAGCCAACAACAGATCACTTATGATATTTACAAAGCTGAGACATTATTCTTCTCACTGTATCTGCTCCAGCGCGGGAATTGTTTTTTTATACAAATACATCAAAATCATGTGAAGCATAAATTTTTGTCTCTGTATTGAGTTTCACTGTTGCCTAAAACGACATTGAGGTTGTCAACGACAATAATATTCTGTATTTGGCACTTACACCATACTTTTCTCATGGGAAAACACTGTGCTTTCTCATTGTTGGGAAGAGGCAGAGAATTCCCGCTGATTTTTCAACGGAGAGACGGTTAATCTTCAACCGCTGCTCAGGCATCACTCACGCGGAAGAAACTCAGCAGGCTACAGGCAACTCCAACAAGTAAATCGCTTTTCTACATGTTTCGATACAAATGTCTTATTGAACCTCTTCGTCTTAAAGGGAAACCAGTTTACATTAGCAGAGTATTGGTTTATGTTCACTTTTCAGTTTAATCAGAAATGCTAATTATCTTGTCATTTGGCCTTCTCACTCCTTATGCCTTCTCAAACTAGTATGACTTTCTGTCTTCTGTGGAACACAAACCAACATTTCCAATCAAGTCTTCTGGATTACACTGATGCTGCCTTTATGGATCTTGAAAGTTTTTAACCTCACTGACTTCCGTTATATTGACAAACACATCAGATATCCATCAAAAATATTTGTGTTCCCCTGAATTAAGTTAGATGAGAATTATAATTTTTGATTTGCCTCAAGGAGACACTGATATCAACATAAGTATATTTCTGTTGCATTATGTAGCAGGGTTTGCAGTGGTTGAAAATTGTCTCATCATGAATCTTAAATGTAAACTAGCTATGCATGTTGCTTATCTTGTCAGTTAGAATTATAGTATTATTTATTAATTTATTTATTTTGTCTAACAGGATAGGGTCATTTATATTATAGTCCTGGCAGGTCTACAGAGATAACTGAAAGCGTCATCAGAGGCTTTCAAGGCAAAAAAAAAAGAAAAAAAAAAGGTAGGAAACATATTTGGATGACATTATTCATATTTATATAGCACCATTTTAACACATCCGCTAATATTCATATAAATGTATGCATTTGGTACAGTGGTTGAATAGCTGTGTGCTTCAAATTAAAATTCTCTCATCATTTACTCACCCTCATGCAATCCCAGATATGTGTGACTTTCTTTCTTCTGCTGAACATAAACAAAGATTTTTAGAAGAATATTTCTGCTCTGTAGGTCCACACAATGCAAGTGAATGGTGACCAGAACTTTGAAAGTACAAAAAGCACATAAAGGTAGCATTAAATATATGAATAAGACTCCATTGGTTTAATCCATGTCTTCAGAAGTGAAATTATACATGTGGCTGAGAAACAGATCAATATTTAAGTCATTTTAAGTATGAATTTTTCTCCCTGCCCAGTAGTATGGTGTATTTATTGAAATGTATGATGTATTTTCTTGTATTAATCAAATAATATTGTGTATGGACAAGTGAATATAACCAATATGATGGTGCATTGCAATGTAGGGCAAAGGTTATGGGCAAAGATATGTTGTGTCACCAGTAAGACTACATATCCCTTATGCAAACCCTTGTGCACACAGTGGCTTGGGTTTAAGACTACGTGTCCCTTACATAGACAATGACATGAGTTCATTCTATGGAAGATAGTCAAATGTTCATTCATTCTTTATTTTAAAAATAGACAGGCCAATAGTTAAAGAGAAGAGACTCTAAAAAATAATGGTGGCAAAGGAAAGGACACAGGCAGTGGGCCCAATGGTCAGAGATAGTGGACACATGATAACAAAAGTTATATAACTTAGAATTTGGAAGTGTGTATTCAGAACGGACAGCTGACCCTTCTCATGTTTGTTGGTGATTCAATAAACTACAACTTTGGCATTTGGAAACCTGGGCTCTGAGAACTTTCTTGCATCTTAAGAATCTTCAAAGATTTTCCACAACAGTAGGTGGTGAAATGCACAAAGAATGTGAATCTCCCAAAACAAAACAAGGGAAGACAATGTGAAAGTGAAAGTGGAGATTTATTGTAAAATGTTCTTAAATATGTATCGGTTTCTCAACCACATTCAGCATATTACTTCTAAAGACATGGATTCAACCACTGGAGTCATATGGATTACTTTATGCCACCTTATTGTGTTTTTTGACCACCATTCACTTACATTGAATGAGATATTCTTCTAAAAATCTTTGTTTGTGTTCGACAGAAGAAAGTCAAACACATATGGGATGGCATGAGTGGCGAGTAAATTAGATATTTTGTATTTTTTGGGTGAACTATCCCTTTAAGCATCACTTTTCTTTTTACTTTGTCATTAATGATTTTGGGGATATTTAATTGTGCAAATAAAAACAATGGAAACTGTTAATATAAATTTTGACAAAGATTATTTATTTGCATTTAGGAAGAGGAGCTTGACCAAGCACAGAAAGGAGCAGATGCCATCGATGCTTTGGAGCAGGAAGAGCGAAAGTTGCATTTCATCTCACTGGATGTATTGATTGTCCTTGAAAATGAGCTGGGGACATTTGTCAAAACATAGGTCAGTGCACTGACTTTTTGGGCTACTTAATGCCCTTCACATAAGCGACACTATTTCTTTCTTTTTTTGAGGTCTTACAGTAAATGGTGTTGCATCTTGATGATGGCAATGTCTGGCCAAGTTGAAAAGAACTTTTGAAAGAATCATTTCATTTATAATTACAAACTGTTTCTGGTGTTTCTGGTGTTTTTGTTACAGTATTAGGTCATAGAGTTTTCTCCATCCTGCATATATTTCTGCAGTGTGCAGTCTGTTAAAATACATTTTGAATTGCGTTTATTTAGATTTACTGTCATTTTTTGCTAGTCATTCTTCTCCCTACAGAGAAGAATGTCCAAATTTTTTCTCTACAGAGCTGAAAAATCTTAATTTGAGTTCAGTAGATGAAAGAAAGTCATACACATCTGGGATGGCATGAGGGTGAGTACATAATAAGAATTACATTTTTTGGCTGAACTAAGGGCTCTTGTCAGACCTGGATGAATTTGTCAATAAGAAGAGAGGTTTGAAAACATTTCTAGTAATTAATATGGTGAAAATGTCCCACAAGAACATTATATATAATGCTGAAATATAAACCAAAGCAAGATCATGCTTTATTAATGCATACTTTTGCTATTTCATAGCTTTTAAAGTCCTGTGTGGATTCTTATTTCAGTGTAGTTACAGTTTTCAGTGTTGTAAGAATTTAGATCATTCTGTACAGCGGTACTGCCGCTCTCTAAATGCAAAGTACGCAGCCTAGTACGTAGGGTACCAACCATGGAACATTCGCTGTGTCTGAAACCACCCCCTATCCTCTATATATTGCACTCTTAGTGTGTCTGCCTTTTTGTAGGAGTGTCTGAATTCTGAGTGAGCCACCCCCTACTTTGGTTCACTCATTCCTACCCACAATCTACTCTAATTTCGAGAGTACATTTGATGTACACTCGACAACGGTTAAATGCCCAAAATCCACCACTGGGAAGACATACCAGCTGGGAGATTACTGCTTCCTTCACTCCTGCAATGTTTTATTTCATGCTGAATTTATTAAATTACTTTTTGACAAATCATTACTGGATAAAAATAACAACACGTAGAGGGGCAAAACATGCAGATACATTTTAAAATGTATTTGATCAAATGTGATTACTCTTTATATTAAAGACACATTGTATATTAAAAATGACAAACAGAATGAAGATTTATTGTATTAATATGTTAATTAGAATAACAAGTAAGGTCCAAGTATTTTAAAAGTGCAGATGTGACGTTGTTTCTGTGACAGCCCCAGAACTCTGACACTCAGTGTATCAGCGTCCGAATTCACTCACTCATTTCATTCACTCACTGCTGAGATATAATGCACTCACTGCCATTCACTATATATGAAATAGGTGAATGAGTGAATGATTTCAGACACAGCCACTCTCTTCACCATTCAATCGCTTTGCGTCCGCACATCTCTCATGCACGCTTCTCATTGTGCACGTGCAGAAATGCTGTCTGGTCGCGCTACAGTTGTCAATCGCACGAACAGCAGAGCAAAAGGCATATACACTTAACTTGGATGTTTACATGGATTTATACTGTTTATCTGCCCAAAGTAGCTGCAATAGTTTCCAGTTAATGCGTAAATACTGCTCATGACATGTGGGACACGGGGCAAAGCACACTGATATATTGCTGCACTGATTTAAAAATGTACACTTAAAAACTGATGTCATAAGAGCCCAGTTACAGAATCACCCTGAAAATAACCATCATATTACACAGAAAATCCACGTTTGGATTAGAGCCAAAATTTACGACGTGCTGCCTTAAATTGAAGCTTAAATCTTGAAATATCAGCTTGTTTTGGTGTTAAAAGAAGGCATTGCATAAGGAAACTATTATTTTTTTCACTGTGTGGAGTGAAGAAAGTGTTTCACTTTGAAGAGTTTGATGCTGAGGCATTGATAACTTGAGTGACAGTCTGCATCAGCAGCGCATGCATCTGTTTGACCTGCCGCTCTCGTAAAAGTCCCATTCAATAATCTCTCAATAAATTACACATTAATTAAAATTAAACCCAGTAATGTAATGTAATGACAGGAATGCTGGCCATTGTAAAGAAGTAAAAGTAAAAATAATTCATTAGAAATTTACTTGAGTGAGAGTAAAAAGTACCCACATTAAACCTACTCTAAAAGTAAAAAAAAGTTTCAAAAAGTTACTCAAGTAAATGTAATGGAGTAAATGTAGTGTTTTATTACCCACCTCTGCATGTAAATGATTACAGAATATACATTGTTTGGTTTACTATCCTTTTAACACTCGAATATAATCATTTCTGTGCCTCAAATGTAAATTTGCTCAACGCTTCCATTGGTTCAGTGACAAAGTCTCCTCTCTTCTCTATTTTCAGACTCCTTGTCTTCGTCCCCTTGGGTAAAGTGACAACACATTTGAAAAATGCACATAAACTTTGATAAAACTGTACTGTTCTCATCCAGCCTTGCTTTCACACTCATCATAACATTTTCATTCAGGTTTGAACTGGAATAAAAGCCGCTGAAGCATGGAGCCTTCTGTCTGCCAAAAATCCCTCTATGCATTTGCCTTGGAGCAGTTGATTTAGACTTAGAAAAAAACACATGGGCCTAAACCAACGGGTTTTATTTATGATGCCCATAAAGACGCATTGTCGGGATGCAGGGTCTGAGTCAGACATCTCGGTAGTGCTGGGCTGTGAGTGTGACTTGCTATGTGGCTGCTCTGGTGCTAAGTTTGTCTTCTGATTAGGTCACGGATCCCGTAGGGGTTAATGTGTAACTCTCGTGGCTTGCAGTGCTTGCCAAGTCCAGCAAACACTAGCAAGGAGTGGGAGGGAGATACGACTGGCGCATAATCAAATATGCTATCAAATCATGCAATTTCTCGACCTTGTTAACTATTATGTTTGGCCAGAAAAGAACCTGTATAGGCACAGTGGGGGAGTACTCATGAGGTCACAGAAAACCAGTGCATGTGCTCTCTAATGTACACACACACACACACACACATAAATTAACACTAGGTCTCTATTTGTCTGTCTCACACACATTTAGACACACAGATGTTGCGAAAGGACACACAAGCTCTTCATGTGTGTATTCTTCTTCAAAACACACACACATACACACACACAGAAAACTATTGCTTACATTGTAAACTTTTTCCCAGTTCTATTTCTCAACTGGCTGCTGTTTTGTTTGTCTGTGTTCAACACCTTACTCATCTGAGCTTCAGTGCTGTATGTGTCTGGCTACAGTCATTTCTGAGTTAATAGGTGAGACTTGTGTTGGCTGGAGATTAATTGGCTCGTTTCCTGTGCACAGACTGAGGCTCTTCCTCTGCAGGTTCAGGGCCCTATTTTAAGCGCAGCGTAATGCCTTAACTCATAAGCACAAAGTCAATGGGTATGGCCATGAAGTGTTGGTATGCAAGCAGCGCTAAGTCTAGGCGCAATTGGGTTTGGTGAAATTCCATGCAAGGCACTAATAGAGTCAATGGATGTTCATCTCAGGCACAGTCTTCATCCTGTTATACAGTCTATTCCCAGTCAAGCACCATAGATATAAACAAAGACAGCACATGCATAAGATGTTGGTAGTGTAAACTGACTGTATGCAATGAATTTTTATACGCATGGTAAATCTGGTTCATGATAAGGCTCCGTTATGTTACAGAGAATGTAAGTAATATTAATCATTTTCATCTACTGATACACAAATCATGGCTAGCCTTAACAGAGATTGTATCGTGCACACTTTAGTTCTACCAGTCAACAATGATTATGAACAATTAAAAGAATTTATTGAAAAATTCAACCAAAAATATTTCTAAATTCAAAGTACACTTCAGATGAAACTAAAATATAATCAAAATAACGAAGTGGTCAAAAAAATCATACCAAATCCAAACATTTTACTCTCTCCTTCTGCCACTGGCCCCTTTGCAGTGACTTAAACATAACAATAAAAATTATAATAATTGAAAAAAATAAACCATGACCTCTAGAAAATATAATACAAATTTCTTTTGTATTTACAAAAATTGTATAAGACATTGCGCATGGTCGTAGCGCATACAGCGGCACTTTGCACACTCTCGAAAATAGGGCCCTTAGTGTCCTTTTAATTGACATACACTTAACAATCAAACAGGACGCCTGCAAGTGGACCTTTCTTCTCCTTCGGGGAGAATCTCATGAAAACTTGTCCAGGTCACATTTAAAAATCCCAAAATCAAAATAAAACAAATAGGATTGATTTACTATAATATATGATTTATTATAACAATTAATCAGCATCCTTTTCTTTTAGTTTTTAGGCATGTTCTTATTTGAGTCTTCAAGAGACTCACTCCTGTATTCAATCCCTCTCTGTTGCATCTAATATAAAGCAGATCAGGGTCAGAAATTAACAAGGGCTCAGGACAAAAGTTGCACTTATATGGACAAAAATGCCCCTGAAAATGAAAATGTGATGAATGAATGAATTTCTCTAGTTCTTATTTGTAACATCAGATATACTCCTTTTTATACTAATTATCAAATTATCAAATTTTATATTTAATTATTTTCATTAAAATTTATAGGTAAAATCTTATCAGATTATTCAGAATGAACATGCATTTTAATGAATTGAAGTATTTTTTTGTATGACAAAGTATGAATATGTATTATGTAATACATTATGTACTGTTCTACACTAGTACTGTTGAGAGCATCTTGACTGGCTGCATCACCGCCTGGTACGGCAATAGCACCGCCCACAACCGCAAAGACCTGCAAAGGGTGGTGCGAACGGCCAGAAACATCATCGGAGGTGAGCTTCCCTCCCTCCAGGATATATATAACAGACGGTGTGTGAAGAAAGCTCGGAGGATTATCAAAGACTCCAGCCACCCGAGTCATGGGCTGCTCTCACTGCTTCCATCAGGCAGGCGGTATCGCAGCATGAGGACCCGCACCAGCCGACTACATGACAGCTTCTTCCCACAAGCAATAAGACTTTTGAACACTTGATCCCTCACGATCAACAATCAGCACTGCACTTTATTAATCCTCATTCTGTCAATATATTCTCGCTCCCAATTCAGTCAGTGTATATATATATATATTTATACCCTTCTCTAGTGTGTGTATTCTACATTGTGTGTATTGTGTACATTTGTTATGTAAATTGTTGTGTAGGTATGTGTACATTTGTTATGTAAATTGTTGTGTAAGTTTGTTTTGTAAATTGTTTTGTGTAATATGTTGTTTATTGTAAAGTGGTTTATGTCTCGTCACTGTCATTACTGCTATGTTGCTCGGAACTGCACACAAGAATTTCACCTGCTGTTGCACTCGTGTACACAGTAGTGTGACAATAAAGTGATTTGATTTGATTTGATTTGATTTTGATAATGTATGGCTAGAAAAAAATATGCCCTAAAATACCCGCATAAAGGTAAAAATGTCCCTAAAAAACAACTCCAAAATAAATAAAACAAAATTCATTTCTGGCACTGGTTCAGATCCAATAACCAAACCAAACAAAAACAAAACCAAAACCAAACAACAAATCAAACAAAATCAAACAAAACCAAACAACAAATCAAACAAAATCAAACAAAACCAAACAAAACACAAAATCCAAAACAAAAGAAAAAAGTGATCCTGGGAAAAATAGAAATTGCCTCAGTTTGCTCAGGTCATACAGAGCCTGGCAGATGAAAACTGGATTCCAGCGGATGAGACGAGACAGGCACGCAGACGAGAAGAAAAGGCATGCAGACATCAATTTCATGTGAAGGGAGTTTTGAAGCCACAAAATGACCTCAGGGCCCATCTCACACCCACCCCACCTTTCACAGAGAGACAGACCTAGAAAGAGAGGTGTTTGTACATCTCTCTCCTTTTCTCTCTCCCTTCATCTCTTTATTTCAGTCCAAAAAGTGTTATGAGGTCATACGGAGGTGTTGACTAGACGCCATTCCCATGTTGAGCCAGGAAGGATGTAATCAACTTGCAGGCATGTAGACGACACGCCAGTCAGATTAAAGGATAGTTTGCTGCCACTCTAGACTACAATAAGCTTCCTAAAGGGCTAGCGGCCCACTGCTTCTCCCTGCCTGTCTGCCGTGCCCATCTCCAGGGACAGCATGTTTTAAATTCAACACTTCAATCGATATAAATTGTTTGTGCAGCTACTATTCTACTATACAGAATGAGTGGATGTGTAACATGCTGAAGTGACTAAACACTAAAAAAAAACAAGCAGACACTGAATCTTTTGTAGGCGGCAATGCGGGGGAGCAAAGGGGCCTTTGGGGGTGGTTTGAAACTGAAAATACATTGCTAAATGTCAGTGTGTGTCTGATGTGTACACACAACAAAGCTGACAAAGACTTAATATTCTGATAAAAGAGCTGAAGGGAGTAATATATAAACCAAATTAAAGTTTTTGCAATCTAACCCCAGGACTACGTTTTAAAAAAATGATATTCTTTTAACTTAAAGGTGCACTCAGTCATTTTTTCCTCATTAAAAAGTTTAAAGACATGAATTGTAATTTTGCAACATATGTAGGAAATCATGAGAAATCACATTAAAATGAAGACTCCAATCATATCAGTAACCTCATAAAAGCTGTTTTATTCTACATGGAGAGGGTCCGCACACGGTGGCTGCCATGTTAGAATCACATGACCAGCCGAATACTACTCAATCACAGTAACCGTCCTGTTATTGGACACTTTCACTCATTGATTAAAGTAATCATGGCTGAACATGAAAACTGAATTTCTACAATGTCATCTGTAACTAAAAACTATTGATTTTAAATGGTGTTGCATCCAAGCCACGAGGTGTCAGTGTAAGTCCAACATGACACAAAGACAAAAGTTACTGAGTGCACCTTTAAAACTCAAGGAAATACTGTGCAAAGGTAAAAAATGTCAATAATGTAACATGTTTACATTGAAAAAAACTGTTTACTGGGGGCTTCAAGACATTTAAAGAAGGGATTTTCAGTAAAGCTGCAAAACAGCACAGACAGATGCATTTGGTGTGAATGGCTACAATAGTCTTTGAACTATTGTCATCTAAAATATGCCTTTTGTCACACAGATTGAATGACTTTAGTTGCTTATTTTCATTCCTCAAATATGCCGCAAATCTGTTATCCTCATTGAACATGTTAAGAATTTGGCCCTGTGAGTCTATCTTTGACTTCACAAGGATTAATAAGCCTTAAATAAGCCTTATGAGTTAAAAGTGTCCTTCTGAGGTCATCGGATAACAGCGCCATGATGTCACCAAAGCATTTGATAAAAATTTTATTGCGCATTCTTTGGGCCTTCAGAGACAAAAATGTTTGGTGTCAGAGGACAAGCGTGACAAATAGCAAGACAAATTCCAAATAGAAACAAACTAGAGAGAGTGTTTATTGTAACGAGACAGTAGAACATGCATGGAAACAGTAAGGTTACGAGGGCAGGAAAACCAGCCAAAAAGTTAGAAAATCAAGATAAAATCAGATCTGAACAGGCTTGACCAACATTGTCGACCCCCCCTGAAATTTAAATGCATTAAAATGATCAGAGGTGAAAAAGGGTTTGAGATACAGTAGTTTGCGAGATATTCTAGCTGAAGTGTCCACCACTTTTGAAAAAAGTGACTGATCTGATTCTTGGCGTTGCAGGAGACTAAATGGACTGTTTTGACTACACGTCCTTTTTAATTGTGAAGAAAATAGAGCAGCAGATGGTTTAAATATTTTAATCAAATTAAATAGTCTGTACTGAGAAAGTGAGGCTATGTTTGTGTCAGTACTGATGTTGGGGTGGAAATGAGTGCCGCAGGGAGGTATGAGCTGGACTTGTTGTACTGTGCGTGTGCTGCCAGCTGCGATACTGGTCAGATATAATAATCAAATGTTTCTGGTCAGTTCATTACCTGAAGGACACTGTTGTGGTCCACTGGGCTTCACTGCTTCACTCAGCTTGAGCTGCATGAAAGGTATCTGAGCCAATCAGAAGCTCAGATCAATGACCAATCAGGATCAACTACAGTCACATTATTACCTCAGGCTGCTTTTAATGATCCAAAAACTTAATGACTTAATAAGTAAATGGATCCACTTCATATGTCAGATTTTCATGAAATTTATAGAAACATTTGGCTTTTAAACTAACATAACTGAGTGCAATGTTTATTTATTTGAAATGTTTAACGTTAATTCTTCGCAAGCAGTAAGTGATTCATGAACCTTCTGGCTCACTCACTCACTGAGATGTTTAAGGCTAAATTTATTCTCGCAAAACACATCCATAAAACAATGTTTGCTGTATTCTGAGCCAACTACTCTGCATTAAATATAAACCACCCCTTAATACCAAGAGGCTTTTATGAGATCTTTTCTAATATTTACACTACTTTTGCTTGAAAGTAACAATTATGCAACAATGAGATATTCGTGGGCCTCAGATTTTTATTAACTGTTTATTAACAAACTAATAAACATACATATTGTCTTCAGGTTGCTTATTCAAGTATTTGTTTTAACAACTTGAGAATCTGCCATATTAAAGGGGTCATATGATGAGAAATGCTGAGATTTATAATGAGAGTTCAATGTACTATGAAAATAAATCAGAACTCAAAACTATCAATCTATTGAAACTTAGCACTTTAACTTGTTGGTGAGGTAACAAGTAGAATAGGGACTATTATTGTTAAACACCAGATAACTAATGATGAGTAAAATTTTTGCTATTCCTAGCTGTATGTAGCACCTACAACTCTGCTTATGCTTTAAAAAAAAAAAAAAAAAAAAAAAAAAAAAAAAATCGCAGCATTAAGGTTGAAACAGCTATGCAAGCTTGATTTTTTGCCCCATTACTACACATGAAACAGTGCATCATAACAGTTCAAATTAATCCACAGTTCAATAGAAAATAATATTCATTGCATACTCTGAGTGACTCCAGCCAGGTGTCCTAAGCAACCAAAATGGCCTGGTGGTTAGGGAGGGTAGAATTTCATGGGGTAACCTCCTTGAGGTCGCAATTAGTGGTTCTCACTCACAATGGGGCATGTGGTAAGTTGTGCATGGATCGCGGGGGGGTGGGGGGGAAGCATAAGCCTGAGACTTGTCCTCTGCCACCCGGATTGGGATTTGAGTAACTGCCCCACCACAAGGAATAGTGGGAATTGGGCATTCCAAATTGGGAGAAAAGGGGATTAATTATATATTTAAAAAAAAAAAAACATTCAGAAAATGCATTAGGGTTAATGTTTCAGAAAAACATTAACCCTTTCAGAAAATGACAATTCTTAACAGCACATCTGAAATGCTTTCCTTACCATGAAAAAAAAAACAACTGATCATTTTCATGGATGCCTTTAACATCTTTATTGACTCCACAAGTGACTCATGTAATAAATTTCATGTTTTCTAAATTCATACGAATGTTTTCTGTCGGTAACAGACCAACAGACAAAATTATACATGTTGTCAGCCACTGACTGTCTTTCGAGATACAAAGTTTTATTCCAGCAGGGGGTGCTTGACCCTCTGAAAACTAAATCCTCCATCTCAGAATGTTTTATAATACTTTGGAGACTTTACACTGGATAGTAATTTTTAATAAAAAAAATGATAATTGCAAGGATTCATACCTGTGAATGGGAATCCCCCTAGCATTATCTATAAAAATCCTCATCTAGCAAGTATGTTAAAGTTAAGGTATTTATAGCAACTTACCTGAATAATAACATATACACTTTAATGGCACAGGCTTTTGAAGGTATCGCCCCCTTGAGTACTGAGGTTTGCTACCGTCACAGTAATGCCAGAACGCAAGTTAAGCATGTTCCAATCAGACTGCGTGTTGACAACGCGTTGGCCAAGCTCTTGCATTTGCATACACGCAGTTGCATAAAGTATGTTTCTGGCTTTAGAAACAAGCAGCTGAAGTCTATTTTTAACAATGTCCCTGATCATTACAGTCTGTCCATAACAGTTTGAACAGTACATTTCAGCTGTGTTACTCATTTTACATGCAAAGAGTGCAGTTATAAGAAAGTCTTAAAAGTACAGTGATTCAAAAAAGTGCCAGTTTGATACTAAGGGTCAAAGTGATAGAGAAAAATGCTACTGAAAATCAAAATTACTGTTTTGGCTCAAAAAAGTGGATTTATGATATGAAAAATAAAAACTTGATGACCAAGGCCAACTGAGCTCTCCACCATCATGCTTTCATCTAGACTAGACAGTTTCTGTACATAAGAGGAGAGATAATATGACTTCAAGAGCAGCTGGAACTGCAGCACATACCTGTGAGGAACGTAGTAAACAGATCTAAAAAAGTGGCATGTCAGTGACCTCCTGAGCTCTGGCATCTCTCAGACACCCAGATCATCACAGAGAGGTGTGAGCGTGTGTTTGCACTTAAGCTCTCCTCTTATTTCATTCACCCTCTGCCACATTTGTTTTTTATGTCGGGGGACATGGTCAAAAGCTGCTCTCATCCAACTGCCTTGATCCTCGTACACTAGAGACAGTGCTATGCTCATTTGAACCATCCCAGAGATGACTTCAAAGAAGGACATTAATGACTAACAGCAAAGGGAAGTATGTCCTCTTTCCATGTATTGGGATCTGATGGTTAAGTAATACCCAACAGTAGTGGAGGAATGAGCGAGGGAGAAAAAGAGAGACAGAAAAATTAGGAAGAGATTTAAATTTTTTTAGAAATATTAGGGAGGGAAAGAAAGCCAAATATTTAAAGCATTTGTGTCCCACATCCATTGCCGGATGGGCAAACAAATACTCAGATACGAGAATTGACCAAAAGAATATGCTGAAAAACTATGACTTATTTTCTCATTCGTACACTAAGATGCAAAAATTCATATTTACTTAATGCCTTTAACCATTTCCATTCATAATCTGACTTCACAAAACTACATGCGACACACGCAACTTGTCCTTTTAGGATGGAAAGCTTTGTATGTGTGCGAGAGAGATACAGTAAGAGAGAGAAAAAGCTAAACAGAAATTTGAGCTGCTTATTTTCCGCAACGGACAGGCCTGTTGCTGACTCAGTCTGAGTGATTCACGCTCCAATGGGACTCATGGCACTCCACACAAAAAAACAGCACTCAACCAACAGTTGCCCAACACACACCAGATCATAGTTTTATATGAATGCATTAGGAGAAAGTGTATTAATCACCATTTTTTATCACTTTTTTGTCTTGATAAGTTCATTTTAAATGGTCCTGTGTTGTGATAAATTAAAAGCGCAAATAAAAGTTGCATGCATCATAATTATAAAAGAATTAAAAAATGCTGAATAAAGCATAGCATGTCACATCGCATGACATGTCAACTTTCCAAAAGTATTCAATGTCAACTATACTTATAAAATGATTGTGTGGTTTTAAGACCTAGCATTTATCTGGATAGGGATAATCAGTCTGTTGGGAGACCACGGAGTTCTATATTACAAGATATTCACCGCATATGTGGGCAGAAATTTTTGCGGGAACACTACACTGTAGCCTGCAGCTAGATACAGAGATACACACACACGTACAGTATGCAGGGAGAATAACAACTGTCTGAGGGCTGACAGACTGCACCATGATACCGCAGAATCACAGTGAATTGTGCTGTCCTGGATCTCAGTACACACAGTAATACAGAGAGTTGGACGATTGTAAGTGTAGGAAAGAGGGAGGGATAAAGACAGTCATTATTGATTGCATCAGCTGAGCATGTCTCTGCAAAGAGTCATCGCTCCTTATATCACACACTCCAAATAAGCATATGGTTCAAAGGCCTAATGCTCATTTCCCCCCCACCCCCACCCCCCCCTGATCTATTAAGTTATTTAAATATTTACTTGAAAACACTTACTTGAAAACAAGTTTTCAACAATTTTAATTCAACAAGTTCAAAATCATTTGATGTTATTAATATATATTTTTTACATTCTGTTCATGTCAAATGGAGTAACCTTAAGAAAACTACTTAAAATTTGTGGCTTATAAATTCATGATATTTGTAAAAAAAAATAAAAAATAATAATAATAAAAAAAAAAATAGTACAAGGAAAATATCTTAATACCTTTTATATATAATTGCTATAAATGTCTGTTTGGATTTTTTTTTAATTATGAAACTAAATTTCTATGAACATGATACATTTGTTTTAAATGCCATTTTTTAAATATTTCTAATTTTTATTACAGCAGATAACCTTATTTATTCAATGGCCCATATATTTTTAACAATTAACATGGTGGCAAAAAAGAGAGAAAGTGAAACACACACAAACACACTGAGAGAGAGAGAGAGAGAGAGAGTGGGAGAGGGAGAGAGAGAGAGAGAGAGAGAGAGGGAGAGGGAGAGAGAGAGAGAGAGAGAGAGAGAGAGAGAGAGAGAGAGAGAGAGAGAGATGGACAGAAAAGTACAGCTTTCTAATTGACACTTTTTATCTGGCTTTTAAAAAAATTGTTAAATTATGCAGTAACGTGTTTAATATCTGCAGAGATTTTGAATCACAATCGAGGTACATGCTTATCACAGTGAATCAATACAGCCTGAAGCAATATATAAATGAACTGAATGAAAGTTACTTGTAAACAGAGGAAAGGCGGAGGGACAGACATAGGAGGGAAAATGACTGCAATTGTTACAAATTGCATCAGCTGAGCAAATCTCTCTTTGAAATCAGTCAAATGAATCATTATTTAAATTAATTGGCTTTAGCAACATTCATTTACCAAGGAGCAAATGTGGGTGTCCTTACTGATGTTTTACATGTTCATTTGGGAATTAGATCTTAAACAGTTAATCCACAACATGCACTTCTCAGGATATATTAAAACATTTGAAAAGGGAAAGAAAATACACTGTATCTAATTGGGGTACTTTGTGTCTCTATTATGATTACTTACACTAACTGAGCAATTTATTAACAATATGATCCTAATAATGTGCCCAACATCGTATTCTACTATTGTAGCCCATCCGCCTCAAAGTTCAGCGTGTTCTGTATTCTGAGATGCTATTCTGCTCACTACAATTGTACAGAGTGGTTATCGGAGTTACTGTAGCCTTTCTGTCAGCTCAAACCAGTCTGGCCATTTATTATTGAACTCTCTCATCAACAAGGCATTTCCGATGCCGATCACTGGATGTTTTTTGTTTTTGGCACCATTCAGAGTAAACTCTAGAGACTGTTGTGTGTGAAAATCCCAGGAGGTCAGCAGTTACAGAAATATTCAAACCAGCCCATCTGGCACCAATAATCATGCCACAGTCAAAATCACTGAGATCAAATTTTTTCCCATTCTGATGGTTGATGTGAACATTAACTGAAGCTCCTGACCCATATCTGCATGATTTTATGCATTTCACAGCTGCCACACAATTGGCAGATTAGATAAATGCATGAATAAGTAGGTGTACAGGTGTGTGTGTGTGTGTGTGTGTGTGTGTGTGTGTGTGTGTAATAGTGACACAAGGTACCCTGCAACAGTGGTTCACTGTATTTTTGGATAAGTTCTGTACAATTCCATTTAAGAATAGGGCAGTAATGTTTTTAAATCCCTCACTCTCTCTCTCTCACACACACACACAAACACACACATGTCAAGTCCATCTGGTAATAATGTTGTCTTCATGGCTTCATCAAAATCCCTCCATGTAAAAATAGGATCCACTCAACATCCATTAGCTTCCTGAAGCCTTACAGTGTGATGGCATTGTGGAATGGCTCGCAGGTGAGTGTGCCAGCACAGTGCAGGCCATGAGCTCCAGCACGCCCCATTTCTGTCTCATTCATCAAGAACACCGCAACAGCCCCGGGCCGCCTGCACTGAAGCACTCTAGAGCACAGTCAAAAACAATATGGAATGGAGAGCGTGATGCTGATATAACATAAGGATCCCATGCAGAATTTATGGAGGGAGAGGCCATTCTAGTGCTTTTCATTATCCTTTTAAACATCAAAATACCATGATAAAAGCCAAGAAGTGTCTCTTTTCACCAAAAGCAAAATGTGCAAATATTAAGAAAAGTGGTGTGTTGAGAGAAAGGGGGAGAGAGAAATGGAGAGAAACTAAAGCTAATCGGAAACATGAAAGAGCAGCACAGTAATACAAATAAAATAAACTAACCACACAATTAGGGCTAAGCTTTTGGTTTCCTCTCAGTTACATAAACTGAAAAACGGCAGGAGAACAGACATAATTACTCAATTCCTTCTCTTCAAAGTTTACATGGCACATTTAATCCCTTTCCACATCTTTTTGAGACCTCTTGGATTACCCCTTCAGCATTAATATAAAGGAAGCCAAACAGCATTAAGAGAGAGCTCTGGGTTGTATCTCCCACAATCTGTTGAAAAATTACATTTCAACAATAAACTAAACCATGGATAATATCATACTGCATCTGATTCATAAATATGCATCCCATAAAAACACAATGAGAATATCAACTACATGAAATGACTAGGTGAAAGGTTAGGATGGGGATCTGAAATCCTTTTGTGGGAAACATTGGTGCCATAGTGTGCAATAAACCAAGACCAGGCCTCATGGAACCTCTTAAATCTCTTAGCTCAGTCCATGAGTCACAGAAACTGAGACCTGTAAACTAAACGTTTTCCCTTTCAGAAGTCAATGTACATGCTCAGTACATCTGCAATGGTGAAACTCTATGAAAACATGGAAGAGTATGACAAGTGAGTGATTGACCAATGTCCTAAACACACACTAAATGAAACCATTCTTTAATAAGATGTGAGTCAGAGTCTGGCGAGAAGCCTCAAAGGCTGCTGGACTAACCTGGTCTGACAGTTTTACAGTGGTAAAGGGACTAAGAGAATGCCTCACCCACAAAATTCAACAGCACTACATCTGCCCACCTCTCGGGCCCCATAGTGCCACTCGCACACACTGTAATATTCCAATACTGGGCTCTGGGGACACGTACATCTTCTTATATGTGGGCCACATTTGTCTCTTCATTAAGTTCCTGCCTACTCTAGCAATCTGAATCATTTGTGTGGGATTATGGACCACTAACCTCTTCCCCCATTAGATAAACTAAAGAATTATTAAATAAATAGAAATTGCAAATAAAACAATGTTGTTTTGCATATTTTCCCTCATTTTTCATTAGCTTTTCAACATTTGGCAAGCATTAATATTAACATTGCTCATACTTAAGGCCAAAGTGTACTCCAGTTTTCTGCGTGCCGGTACATCTTGCGCATAGTGCCCATGACGCAAATTTTGTCATCAGCACAGTATGCGCAGACCGTCTGTGTGTCTGCTTTATTAGACATGCAGACAGTATGCGTCTTTATGTTTCAAAGAGTAGCACAAGTTAGTCTTAGTGCACATGCAGCGAGCACGTTCGTATGGGCTTGTGGTTAAAAGAGTATACTTTAAAAGGCTGACTGCTCAACAATGCGTGAGACAGAACGTCACACAGAAAAACAAAGTTTGACCAAGTCTTTAGGGTTAGGGATTTAAACAAACCCTAAGTATTAAACTTCAGCATGCAATTTATCCTGTATCATGTGCACTACGACATGCATGATATCTTAAATCATGCTGCTTGTTGAGAGGTGTGACATTGCTATTCTAAGCAACCATACTTACACTTTTTGCCAGGGGATGAAACGCTTGAGACTTACATTGAGGAGGGACCCTAGCCATATCTAGGCACCTGAATATCATAGAGACATGGGGGTGGGCTCTTTTCACTTGGGCCAGCATACAAGCACCCAGAATATCCCAGAAACCCCAAAGCAACACACTAAGGCTACATCTACATTCATCTAGATACATTTGAAAATGTCATTATTGTTTTTTTTTTTTTTTTTTTCCTCTCCCCTTTTTCTCCCCAATTTGGTATGCCCAGTTCCCAATGCGCTTTAAATCCTCGTGACAGCGTAGTGACTC
Source organism: Moxostoma hubbsi (assembly GCA_032164185.1). Lineage (NCBI taxonomy): Eukaryota > Metazoa > Chordata > Actinopteri > Cypriniformes > Catostomidae > Moxostoma > Moxostoma hubbsi. The sequence goes on from JAVLUX010000041.1 coordinate 11,811,776, forward strand.
GCCTCAATCCAGATGGCGGAGGATGAATCTCAGTTACCTCCGCGTCTGAGACCGTCAATCCTTGCATCTTATCACATGGCTTTCGAAACGTGTTACCGCGGAGACAGCGCATGTGGAGGCATCATGCTATTCTCCGCGGCATCCACACACAACTCACCATGCGCCTCACTGAGAGCGAACCACATTATAGAGACCATGAGGATGTTTCCCCATATGAATCTACCCTTCCTAGCAATTGGGACAACTTGGTTGCTTTAGAGACCTGGCTGGAGTCACTCAGCATGACCTGGATTCAAACTCGCGACTCTAGGGGTGGTAGTCAGCATGTTCAGTTTCTGAGCTACACAAGCCCCACGTCATTGTCGTTTTTAAACATTTTCAAAAAGTTGATCGTCCACACTGAACCCTTACAGCGTATGCAAAAAAATCGATGTCCCATACATGGACTGAAATGCATTTATCCAGGTGTTCCGGCACCGGACCCCAATTCCAAGTGAACTTCACGTAGTCTTGGAATTCAATTTTAAGGATTTACAAAGTTACATTTATCTTTAACAACGGTATCAAAGTGAATATCAGGCACAATGATGTTGCTACAAAATGGACCCCCATCTTGAATGTTTGGGGTTGTATGGATCACATTACTGAGCCACATGACAATAAATACATCATAATTTCCCAATGTCTCCATTTTTTCAGTCCACACTACAACGCGAAGACTGTGTTTTCAAATGTACCCACTTGGGAGAGTGTTTTGCTGGACAAAAAAGCATCTCTATGTGGACGGAAGACCAAAACATAGAGAAAAAGATGCATTTTTAAATGAAGACGTATTAGTGTAGATGTGGCCTAAAAACACTTTAAACTCTTTAGCATCAGGGAGTTGAGGTTTGCACAGGCAAAGGCAAACTAACTAACCTAGTTAGTTCTTAAACCAAACAGACAAGAACCTAGAGCTGTCTTACGTATAGGGGTGTCCATGGTTAACCGATTAACCGATTAACCGTTAAAAATTGCGTAACCGAGTGAAACATTTTGCTCGGTTAAGTGGTGTCAATGGCGTGCATTGAATTTAGTTGTAATACATTTTTGCACCACCAGAGACTGCCAGAGCGCTCCCAGACATTTGTAATGTCCACAAGAAGTAGTCTTGACCAGTTTTCTAATATGAAGCGGGCAAAGAATAGCACAGCGTGGGAGCACTTTAAAATCGAGAATGACGGGGCAAAATGCAAGTATTGCAATGCAGTGCTTAGATATACTTCAAGTACAACCTCGTTGTTGTACCATCTCAACAGCCAACACCCGGGCACACCAGGGATGGAAATTAGCACCAGCCAAATGCGGGTGATTTTGTGTTGTGGCGGGTAAACTCGCTTCACCTACCGGCCACCGTGGCGGGTAAATAAAAATAGCATCATGCGACGTTCGTCTGTTAAAGGACAAATTAGTTTGAATAAACGAGGAGACACTGATTAGCAAGACAACTCAGTGAATGTGCTTTCCATTAAATGAATCACACACACAGTAAACAAATCCTTAACAAAAAAACAGGGCTATTCTGGTGGGTGCGGTGACGCGCTCATGTAAGGGTGGCGCGTGGCGCTGCCAATAAAGCTCCTAAAATCTGTCACAAAGAACCGGCAAAAGTAATGATTATGAATATGTAAAATATAGCAAGGAGATATTTTAATTATTTATTAATAAACAAGTCTTTTCTTTGTCCGTGTCATTTGCAAAGATGAAGTTGACGATGCTGACTCGCGGTCTTCGCAGTAACGCACCAGAGAGAAATGCACATTTCTTACGGATTACATAAGCAGAGAGCAGTCTGTGTCTGTTTTCTTTAGTTTTGAATTATTTGTGAGGCAAGGCTACCTTATACACTGAGTTTCGGTTCATTTATGAGACAAGCTCCAGTTCACGCGCCGGCGCCTCCGCTTTGTGATTATATCGTCTGCTATATTTAATTCTTATTTATTAAATCCAGGCAATCGGTTGATGAAACATTGATTAAAATTAATACAAAACGAAATTCACTTTAAAGAAAGGTTTTGTGCTTTCTGTTTGATGTATCTGTGGAAGTTTTAAAGCATCTTTCAGTGCCGCTTTCAGAGCGCTCACGTCCGTAACATTGTGTTTTCCTCGTATGCGAACTGAAATGAATATCAGTTCATGGATTGTGTGTGTAGGCTATAAGAGAGAAAGAGAAAATGCCAGTATTTCATTGAGACTTGAGATTAAATAAACTGCTTAAGTATTGTAGATCTTGTGGTATTAATTTTCACATGCAGTTACACATTGTCGGTTAAAAACAAGAAAAACATTGGCTGGTAAAAACATTGAGTGGCTGGTAGATTTTGAAATCCACAGTGGCCGGTGGACAAAAAAGTTAATTTCCATCCCTGGCGCACACTATGGTTAACCGAGTATTAACCGTTAAGGGCCTCGGTTAATGGTTAATGAAAAACTTGAAAACGTGCAGCCCTACTTACGTATGAACCAAATATTTTATTAACCTAGCAGGTTTCAAACCAACAACAATTTGATCCCATGGGTAGAGCTTCCATGTTACTATAGATCATAATTTGCACTACAGTGCTGTTAGCATGCCAATCAAGCTACAAGTCCTGCAGTGGATGACTGAGTTTCAACCCTCATTTCAAACTAAGCCGAACAAAACACACCATTTTATCTCTCTGCATGAGCACAAAGAAACACACACACACACACACACACACAGGCATAAGGGCTTTATTATGACAGAGAACCAGGTGTCGGTTCAATCTTCGGTTTAAACAAGGATTAAGTGAAATAAACAAACACACACATCCATACACTTCACACACCATTGGCCCTTGGTGGTAAATATATTTTTATTTAACCTGAAGGGGCAAATAACAGCATGAATATCTTTTCCTCTCTTGTCTTCACAGACCCGCTAATGACAGACATACAAAGTTACACCAGGACACTCCAGACATCTTCAGATGAAACTGAACCGAGCTTGGACAGAGGGTCAGAGAGTCAACACTGCCCCCTCCTGCCTGCCTGCCTGGATAAACCTAGTTTACAAGTTTAGACATGCCCTGAGTGGGCGTGTTTGTTTTCTGAGTATTGCAAATCCATTATGTGTGACAAAACAATGATAAATTACTACAGAAGTGTTCTTTAGATGTCTTTATATCATGCTTAATCTATTATTTTCCACTGAGCCTAGCATTATTCTTTTTATCAGTAATTGTCTTTATTTGTTGTGCTTCCATAAGCAAATGCCTTTAATACATGCTAAAGTCTTCATCAAACAGAGCCCCTAGGTGGGCTTAACTGAGAGAAATGACTAAGTACAAAGTACATAAAAAATACAAGACACTAAAGCCAACATGTCAAGCAGGTGGAAAACAGAGCTAAGAGGAAAAAGTGAATAAACATACCCTTCACTCTCAATGTTCTGTCAACAAGAAGCCTGGGAATGTCTTTCTCAAAATGTAAGAACGATCCTTGCCCTGGTCCAAATGTGTACACCCCTAATTGGATATTATATTCCACTGCCTTTGTTTTGAGTGTTACCAAGCATAAAGGCATTGCTGTTGATCATGCATTGGCAAGGCAGGACTGCAATTTTAACGGTAAACTTCAAAGTCTATCTGCGTGACAAACCGCAACATGCAGATAGATTTTTTTTTCTGCAAGGGATATCACAAGTTCCATATTTAATCTCACAACCTCTACATTTATCTAATGTCTTGATGGAAGCCATGTGTGCTTTAAATCCAGAAGACTTAACCCTTTCCTCTCATCACAAAGTGTTGAAGTGCGAGACATTGGACCAAATTAGCAGCCAATCATGCCAATAACTGATGGATATAAAATCACTAAAGTGGAGGATCACTTTCATATATTATACTATGAGAAAGAAACATTATATTTGTTCATAGTTGGAAGCCTGTCTTGGCCTTTCTCAAGAACATTGAGTCATCAGTTTGTTCTCACTGTCCAGAAATAAAAAAATCCCTTCTGTTTGTGGAGAAAGACACAGACCCTCCCCTGTGCTACCGTTTCTTTATGACAGAAGACTGGAGTTCTCCCTTGTCCTCCACCCAGAGCAGACTTGTCCCGCAGGATGTTATTGTTCCAGCTGAGGCCAATCAAAGTGTCTTAATCAGACATCAGATGGGCTATGGAGGGTTGGGTCTCAGTCTAGGGACCAATGCAGACAGGGTCAGACACCTTGAGTTCCTTTTAATGAGTACAGCTCATTCTCATTCAGCTCTTTCAAACCTGACTCCAGCTTTCCATACATAGAAGACTTTACTTGAGAGCTTTGTCTCACATTGTGGGTGGGGAATCAAGCGGACAAAAGAGGACAACTGAAATAAAATCATGCATTTCTCTGTTCTTATTCCAGTTACAATTAACCAGAAATGGTAAAATACTCAACACGTCTCTCAACCAGTTGTGAAATTTGCATCTTGCTTCAAAGGGAACAATGAGTGACACTGCTGTTTACAAGTGTGTGTAAACACTCTCACTAACAAACTTGGCCATGCCACTCATCATGCCAATAACCTTAAGTATTTCACTGATTTGTTATTAATAAGTCCAAAGCATGCAGTTTTTGTGTGCTACTATAGCTTCTGTTAACAATTTCATGAGCGTCCAGTGCAGCTTGTAACATGATCTTCTATTGTCCAGCTCCGCAACCTGAGAGCGCTGGACAGTGCCCAGTGTGGAGTGTTTTACCACAAGGCCTCAAGCCAGATGCTTCAGCACTCCCTCCAGCTCTCCCAACTTCTTCCTCCTTTCTCCATTAATTGCCATGTTCAGAGTGAAACCTCAAATTTGTGTCTTCTTGCATTGCTGACAAAGAAAACTAGGGGTGCTTTCACAATTTATTAATGCTAACTTTTCATTTCACAATTCTACAGTTGACATTCACACTGCAGGCATGTTTGAGTGAACCTAAACTGTCCGGGGAAATAGATCTGCAAGCTTTGTGAACACTGCAGCTTGATTTCCAGGCCTTTTGGAAAAGTCATCTTCTTTGTTAAATACTGCTAAATCGAGACAATGATCACCCTCATGGAAGACCCAATACTGAAGATTGTCCTACAGTGTAGTTTCTCCCCTAAGGGTACTGGCTTTCTTGAAGTGGGAAGTGCTGGAGCAGGTGTTCTACTATTATTGGAGCGGTGTCTCATAGGGGCATTTTTCTGATTTGCCAATTTTTAGTTTGTTGAATATTTAGGCATTCCTCTGCAGTGCCTTGTCCTTAGTCTGAACAGAATAGCCTGGTCTGCCTTGTTCAAGTATAGTTGGAATGCTGCTGCTTCCAATTGTTTTAAGGAGAACCCAGAGGCAGTTTTGCTTCCAAGTAGGAGATCTGTCTATCCTTTTGTTCTAATTGACTTGCCTCCTTTGCCTGTCGGTCTGCCATTTAATTTCAATCGATCTCACAATGGGCTGGGACCCACTGTAAGTTCAGGGTTAGGCTCATGTGTTAGGGCTCCTTTCTATTAGATTTAGCTGGTACTTCAGTGAAGATGCTAAAAAAGTTTGCTTGATTCTAAGATGGAATATTTTTTACCCTTACTATTAAGATTGGTTTGGGCATGTGTTCAAACAGCTCAGGGTGTCTTCTCTCTAACATCTTGCTTTAATGGATGAAGCTGTATCACGTAAGTCACCTTAACCAGTTAACCGGTCTTGACTGGTTAATACAAACATACACAATACATCAAAGGATATAGACTGAGTAAGATCAGATTTCACGATCCAGCAATGAACATGGGCAATGGCATCCATCCTCTTATAACAGAACTTAAATGGTCACATTTGCCAAAAGGAGGTCTTGTGAAGTTAATCAATGTGCTCAGCATGACTCTTCTGCAGGTATTCAAGTTGATAAGCGGTGGTTTGATTCCTACGCCAGAATAAACTGGAGATGATGATTCCTAGTGGATCATAAGGTCCACTGAAGCAAAAATGCTCTTCATTCCTACCCAGTTAATATCTTTTTCCCATCCAAAAATGTTCCAGGATTCTAATCCAGTGGAATTAACTGTAGGATTTCCAGCCAATAAATTATAGATCTTCAGGCTGGATTGGTGAAGTCCAGCTGGTTTGCTTGGCCTTCACAATTCATCATTCATAATAGATGGCAGAGAGCATGTGGACACAAAGTGGAGGAAACAGCCATTGGCCATATGCTGGTAATGACCGAGTTGAAGGGTGGACATGGTCATTTCACTGATCCATTCTCTCTTCCTCCCCTTCCCCTCTGAACTCTGCCTAAATGGTGCATGGGGCTTCCCGTAAACCAGAACCTAACCTTAGCTACCAGATGGCGCAGTCAGGCTCATCACCAACACTGTAGCCCTTATTACAGCATGTCCATAGGCAGAGGGTGAACCAATTATGCTTTTTTTCTGCAAGGGATATCACAAGTTCCTGATTTAATCTCACAACCTCTACATTTATCTAAAGTCTTGATGTAAGCCATGTGTGCTTTAAATCCAGAAGACTTAACCCTTTCCTCTCATCACAAAGTGTTGAAGTGCGAGACATTGGACCAAATTAGCAGTCAGTCATGCCAATAAGCTGAATGATATAAAATCACTAAAGTGGAGGATCACTTTCATATATTGTACTATGAGAAAAAACATTATATCTGCTCATAGTTGGAAGCGTGTCTTGGCCTTTCTCTAGAACATGGAGTCCTCATTTTGTTCTCACTTTCCAAAAATAAAAAATCCCTTCCGTTTGTGGAGAAAGACACAGACCCTCCCTTTTGCTACTGTTTCTTTATGACAGAAGACTGGAGTTTTCCCCTTGTCCTCCACCCACAGCAGGCCTGTCATGCAGGGTGTTATTGTTCCAGCTGAGGCCAATCAAAGTGTCTTAATCAGACATCAGATGGGCTATGGAGGGTTGGGTCTCAGTCTAGGGACCAATGCAGACAGGGTCAGACACCTTGAGTTCCTTTTAATGAGTACAGCTCATTCTCATTCAGCTCTTTCAAACCTGACTCCAGCTTTCCATACAATGGAAGACTTGACTTGAGAAATTTGGATCACATTGTAGGTGGGGAAATCAAGCTGACAAAGAGGACAACTGAAATAAAATCATGCTTTTCTCTGTTCTAATTCCAGTTACGTTTAACCAGAAATGGAGTAGCAATGAAGGGTAAAATCCTTAACATGTTTCTTATCCTGTTGTGAAACTTGCATCTTGATTCAGAGGGAACAATGAGTGACACTGCTGTTTACAAGTGGGTGTAAACGCTCTCACTAACAAACTTGGCCGCGCAGCTTGTCACACCAATAACCTTAAGCACTTCACTGATTTGTTATTAATAAGTCCAAAGCATGCAGTTTTTGTGCGCTACTGCAGCTTCTGCTTAAGATTTCATGAGCGTCAAGAGTAGCTTGTAACATGATCTTCTATTGTCCAGCTCTGCAACCTGAGAGCGCTGGACAGTGCCCAGTGTGGAGTGGTTCACCACAAGGCCTCAAGCCAGATGCTTTGGCACTCCCTCTCTTCTCTCCCAACTTCTTCCTCCTTTCTCCATTAATTGCCATGTTCAGAGCGAAACCTCAAATTCATGTCTTCTTGCATTGCTGACAAAGAAAACTAGGGGTGCTTTCACAATTTATTAATGTTAACTTTCCATTTCACAATTCTACAGTTGACGTTCACACTTGCAGGCATGTTTGAGTCCTGTAGAGTGGAGTCAAACTGTCCGGGGAAGTAGATCTGCAAGCTTTGTGAACACTGCAGCTTGATTTCCAGGCCTTTTTGAAAAGTCATCTTCTTGGTTAAATACTGCTTAATCGAGACAATGATCACCCTCATGGAAGACCCAATACTGAAGATTGTCCTACCGTGTAGTTTCTCCCCTAAGGGTACTGGCTTTCTTGAAGTGGGAAGTGCTGGAGCAGGTGTTCTACTATTATTGGAACTGCGTCATAGGGGCATTTTTCTGATTGGCCAGTTTTTAATTTGTTGTATATGTAGGCATTCCTCTGCAGTGCCTTGTCCTTAGTCTGAACCGAATGGCCTGGTCTGCCTTGTTCAAGTAGATTGGATATAGTTGGGATTCTGCCACTGCCAATTGTTTTTAATTAGGGCCCAGGAACAGTTTTGCTTCCAAGGAAGAGATCTGTCTATCCTTTTGTTCTAATTGACTTCCAGTCAAGGTGTTAGAGTTAGCCTTAGGGGTTAGGGCTCCTTTCTTTTGGGATTTCCTGGTACTTCAATGAAGATGATAAAAAAGTTTCCTTAATTCTAAGATGGAATAGTTTTTAACCTTAGTATTAAGACTGGCTTTGGCATGTGTTCAAACAGCTCAGGGTGTCTTCTCTCTAACATCTTGCTTTAATGGATGAAGCTGTATCAATTAAGTCACCTTGACCGGTTCATACAAACAATACATTGTTACAATACATCAAAGGATATAGACTGAGTAAGATCAGATTTCACTGTCCAGCAATGAACATGGGCAATGGCATCCATCCTCTTATAACAGAACTTAAATGGTCACATTTGGCAACAGGGGGTCTTGTGGAGTTAATCAATGTGCTCAGCATGACTCTTCTGTAGGTATTCAAGTTAATAAGCGGTGGTTTGAGTCCTACGCCAGAATAAACTGGAGATCATAAGGTCCACTGAAGCAAAAATGCTCTTCATTCCTACCCAGTTAATATCTATTTCCCATCCAAAGATGTTCCAGGATTCTAATCCAGTGGAATTAACTGTAGGATTTCCAGCCAATAAATCATAGATCTTCAGGCAGGATTGGTGAAGTCCAGCTGGTTTGCTTGGCCTTCACGATTCATCATTTGTAATAGATGGCAGAGAGCATGTGGACGCAGAGTGGAGGAAACAGCCATTGGCCATATGCTGGTAATGACCGAGTTGAAGGGTGGACATGCTCATTTCACTGATGCATACTCTCTTCCTCCCCTTCCTCTCTAAACTCCCTCTAAATGGTGCATGGGGCTTCCCGTAAACCAGAACCTAACCTTTGCTACCAGATGGCGCAGTCAGGCTCATCATCAACAGGGATGCACTTATTATAGCGTGTCCATAGGCGGAAGGTGAGCCAACTGCACGGAAGTCCCCCTTCCCCCCATATCTTAGACTTGTTTTTTATTAAATAAAAAAAATAGATTTCCTGCCATCTGGAGCCATGCATTACATAAAAGACAAATCTTTAAATTGCAGGTACTACCTACTGTACAACTCTCCATACAAAACACTCGACAGGCGAATATTTTGTTATTACACAGACAAACACATTCCAGACAGTTTTAGAAAGTTTTAGAAGTCAAGATAAAATCGAGTGTAGAGAGCTTTAACAAGGAATGTGTCTGTTGAATTTATTTTCACCTAAGTCACTTCAATGCAGGATTGTTTCATGTTTGATTGAGAGGGAGGATGCATAGGACTATTGACTTAAATGGGGCTATAATGTAACTAAAAAAGATTTTACATACTGTTTTTGTTAGTGCTACAATAATTCAATAAACATATCTTAATCCTAGAATTACACACCTTTTATTTAATATTTTATTTTAAATGTATTTAAAAATAATTTCAGAAATTAAGATATTTCTGTGCACATGCCCACAATGATATAAGGCTAAATACAGTATAGGAGGTCATCAAAATGACTGGAAAAAAATTACATTTATAATACTGTTAAAATAAATTCTAAAGTAAATTCAATGGTAGATGACATCACCCTAACGTTAAAACTATTTAATTACATGCAATACTGTAGCCTTGCAACTGAAAGCATATATCACATCTCCCTCACCCTTATGAAAGTGCAAAGCCCAAAGTGAGGACAACAAGCAGGGGACTATAGGAAAACTTACCATCATTCCAAACTTAAAGACACAGTCATGACATGCCTCTCTGATCAAAACCAGATTTTCCTAACCAATCCTGATAGCAGAACAATATTACTTGGCCGGATTGAAGGACAAAAGGCCTTGAAAATATAAAATGGTGTTGATTTTATCACTGCAATAACATGCACATTTATTCCAATAACTATTTAGTGACACTTGAGGATTGACAAGCAGGTTGACTTTCCATGAAAGAGAAATCCAGGCAGCAGACTCTGTTTCTGTTTACAAGTCGTCTTGAGAAGTTTAAAGTCCTGTCAAACAAAGCATTCTTTTTTTCTGTCTTTTAATGCTGGTTTTGCAGAAAATTAATTATAGTATTCACCTCGACTGGGAACGGTGAGGGCATTCTTCCCCGCACCACTTTCCATAACATTCAGGGCTCTTGGGAATACTCTGGGCTGGAGGAGTTTTCAATTGGCATGGATCCATTTGAGAAAAAAAGCTGGAGCTCTTCCAAAGACAATATTTGTCAGAGAAGCCTCAATTCAGACCTAACATTGTTTATTAAACTGGGAGCTGCTGTACTGCTTTTTTCTTTCTCTGATCAGTATGTACTGTTCTTTGAATCAGTTTCAGATTGAATTTAAGAGTCGTTCTTTTTTCCCCTGCTCTGCAGTTTCTTTCAAGTTTGTTGTAAACAACTGATCAAAGGAGCTGTGTTTTAATCAGACACAACAGATGTATTGTGTGAAGTCAGATGACCGTGGGAGTGTTACGTTTGGGTTTTTATTCATTTGTTCTGATGACTATTGATATCTAATCGATTGGTGATATGGGGCGCCATACAGTATTTCAGACTGGTTTGGGACAAGCAATGTAGGTGTACTTAAAAGGGGATAGTTCACCCCCCAAAAAATTCTGTCATCATTTACTCACCCTCATGTAATTTCAAACCTGTCTTTCTCCCGTGAAAGAGGATGCTGCTCTTTATTCCAAAAAAAAAAACATTTTTGGGTGAACTTTCCCTTTAAGTGAAGTGGCGTAACCAATTTTGCTTTTATCAGCAAATAAAGCATTATAGGTTCTGGCATGAACTTTAACAGACCTTATAATCTCCCCATGTTGGATCTTCAGCTGCCTAACAAACAATAGAGAACAAGTTTTATTGTTCAGTTGACATATTTTAATTAAAAGTGGTGCAGGAGGAGTTTGAGGTTAAAGCTGCACAAAATAACTGATCCAGGGCCAGCCTCCACAGCCCAAAACGTTTGCCCCATGGGGTAGGAATATAAACCTGCTCTGCAAACAGAAACCTTCAACCCACAGCTCAAAGGGTCACGGATTCAAAGTCACTTGATTGGGTGAGAAGTAACCATGGAAACATTTGAATAACCACAGAGGCTGCTGAGATACTTGAGCAGGCAGTATGTAAGGCTGTTAGCACCATGTTCAAACATCCAATACCCCCTCTACACAGAGAACTGCTAAGATCCTGTGCATTTGGCGTAAGAGTCTCTTTACTTGTCACGGTATAGAGTTGGACGAGTTCCAGGCAAAGACTTGCAGCACCTGCTAAGCTCAGCTGAGGGGAGGAACAGACATGATTGCATGCTCAAAACTATATCTAGGTCAACAATACCAACCACACTTCCCCAAACAAACACGATCACTCAGAAAACACCCCTTTTTTTGTAAGAAATATACAAAGCTACTGTTCTTCGTCGCCTTTGTATCTGTTGCACGTTAGCCCACAAGTGTGCATATGGGTGTGTCTCTCTCCGAGCCGGTATGTTTACTTTTTATAGTACACATGTCAGTTGTGTACGTGTGCGGCAAGTAGGGTGTGCATAATGCTGTTTTTAGAGCCTTTTCATGAGATCATACACACACACACCCTCATGTGCATGATTGCAGGATTAGGCAACTTGTTTGTGGTGTCATATTGCAGATTGTACTGCCGTCACCTTGCAACTGTGAAGTCCGTTTTAAGGAAGACTGACATGTACACAAAGAAGTCATCTTGTGTTTATATGGAGAGGTTACGAGGTCATCACCCACTTTCTCTATGAGGTGTCAGTCACACTTTTACTCTAACCACAGTAAACACATGTCCACAGCATTCAACAACATCCTCCCAGTCAGAAAGGAATGTTGACCTGCTCCAATAAAAAAAAAAAGTTAAAAATTAGTTTTAATCCTCAGATTAGCTTTCAATATCCATGAGCATCAAACAGCAAAAAAAATTAAGGAATGAACAAATAAAAGGCAACGAATTACAGAGCACATCAGTGTACTGTATAAACGCTTTCACCATCTCCCAACTGATTTTCACGAAATGGCAAAACGATGTTCTTTTAATGAAGCTGATGAAGGCTGCTCTGAACACTCAAAGAAATCCTATTCTTCAGGAATCTTGATTTCCAGTAAAGAAATCCTAAAAACAAAATAAATGTACCTGCTAGGCAAAACTTAATAAAAAAATATTGAATTTAAGTGTCTTGTCTTATAGCACTTTCGTTTTTACTTAAAGGATTTTTAGGTATTTTAACTGGAAAATATGACAGAAACACTCGTTAAAAGGATAGTTGACCAAAAAATAAAAATTAAATTCTGTCATCATTTACTCATCCTCATGATGTTCCAAACTAGAGGACGACCGATAGTGGATTATGTTGATACAGATAACTAACTTGGCGGAAAATGCAGAAAACCGAATAATCGGCTAATTGTTTTTCAAATCGATTTATTGGCTTAAAAAAAAAAAAATCATACTTTTAGTCTTTTCTTACTGTGCCAGGCACAGACATAGAGGCAACAAGAGTTCAAAATAGATCAAATCCCAGATACGTTTATTGTGCAACCAAAATCCCAATAATAACCAGAATGAAGAAGCCCGATATACACCGGGAATCTTATTTTGAAAGGTCTGTGCTCCCAGCTCATGATCACCAATATTATCAATAAAGTATTACATAAAAACAGAATTTCTTTTCTTTTGGGACACCATCAGTAAAAATCAACATGAACATTAATACAAAATTATTATTATTATTATAATATATACTTAACAACAAAACCTCTTAGAAAAGCACATTTTTAAAACCTAAAAAAAAAGGAATAATGATAAAAAAAATTATAATCTGCAACTCCCGGCTTTGACTTTGCAGATAACTGATATTTAGCACTCTATTATGAACACCTGTACACCTACTTATTCATGCGATTATCTAATAAGAAAATTGTGTGGCAGCAGTGCTATTGCATAAATTCAGGCAGATACAGGTCAGGAGCTTCTGTTAATGTTCACATCAACCATCAGAATGGAGAAAATGTGAGCTCAGTGATTTTGACCGTGGCATGATTGTTGGTGCCAGACGGGCTGGTTTGAGTATTTCTGTAACTGCTGATCTCCTGGGATTTTCACACACAACTGTCTCTAGAGTTTACTCAGAATGGTGCCAAAAACAAAAAACATCCAGTGAGCGGCAGTTCTGCGGACTGAAAGGACTTGTTGAAGAGAGAGGTCAACAGAGAATGGCCAGACTGGTTCAAGCTGACAGAAAGGCTACATTAACCAACCACTCTGTAAGCATAATATGTCATACCTTGAGGAGGATGGGCTACAACACCAGAAGACCACATCGGGCACTTTATTAGAACCATAGTGTTCCTAATAAAGTGAATAAGTCCATATAATGGTTAAACTGATATATGGTACTTCTTTTTCCAAACCCATTTGACTTTCTTTTGAGGAACACAAAAGGAGATGCTAGGCAGAATTTTAGCCTCAGTAACCACTTTTTTATTTTGTATACAATGAAAGTGGATGGTGACTGAGGCTGTCATTATGATGACAGAATTTTCTTTTTTTTGTGTGTGTGTGGGTGTACCCACCCATTTAATTTATTTATTTTTTTGCTGATTATTTAAAGCAATATATAATTTCATTCACATGCAGAACATTAAAGCTTCACTTGAGCATTTCATTGGTCCTTGACCAGCAAACACAAACCAGACAGAGCTGAGTGAGGTGAAACCGGAACTTCAATTTGACCTATTTCACAGAGTTCATTTCCTGTTTTTCCCACTCATTGAGAGAGACGCGTGAAACAAGACACCAAAACTCTGCTAATGAACGTGTCCACAGAGAACAGATGTCACAGCTCCACATAATAAATGCCAATAATAAGACATCTGAAACAATAGCTGTCTTAATGCTAGCGCAGCTAATTCAGCATTGTTTTCATTGCAAATGTGAATCCTAAGCCTCTCTTTGAACATCAAAGCAGTGAAAATGGCAGTCTCCTATACTTTCCTGTTTAAGGTTTGGCCCGTGTGCACACACTAAATGAACTGAGGTGCTCCAATGACAGTGTTACACTTATGATGTGCTCCATTAGTGAAATGTTCTGTGTTGCGATAATAGAAAATGTATCGTTCCAGGACATTACCTTTCCGGAAGCAGTTTATTTTAAGATCCATTCGGACAGAAACAGTTTCTGCTTTTATTCTAAGATGTATACAGTACATTCCATTCCTTGTTTTCAAAAGCATACCTTAGCGCATAGTTATGTAATTACTATAATATCTATAAAATAAACAACTCTTTTCCTTGGGTTACGTGCTTTAGCTTCTGGCTGCATTGATTTAACAGAACACGACGTTTAACCTTACATACAATCTTATTTTAGAAGCATTTAAAATGTGAACTTCAATTAAATTGAGGTCATTGTATTAAACACAAACCATCTTTAATTCATTCCATGCTTACTTTGGTGTTTTTTGTCTTCCTTGTTGTATTTAACATACCACAAGATGCTCAGAGGGAGCGTAACTCATAGCTTTATCTCCACTTATTAGTGTAAATGTCATAACAGGGGTGGGATGTTTTAGGCAGCACTTTGAGAGCTCTCTGCCTGCACAGAGTGGCTCAATGTTGGAGGAATATGCAGTGGATAAGGCCCTTATGGTCCTGGAACCTTTTGCTCAAAGGCAGTTCAGTCCAGCGTGGCCAATTCAACTGAAAATCCAGACAGAATCAGTTCCAAGCCGGCTGAGAGCCCTTATATGAGAAAACAGAATAATTAGGCCAATTGAAGGGCACTGTTTCTGTGCAGGAACTGTGGTAAGATTTGTCTGATGAGGAGGGGATGTTTTAAGGGATTCCTTTAGAATATCAGGGGTGTAGCACCAAATTTTGGGCACCAGGCACAGACCTATTTTAGGGCCCCCTGACCAATTTGGGTTTGTGCTGGGGATAATATCCAGTATAAACATTTTAGATGAATATTTAACAGTGCTAATTTATAACATTTTATGTTAAAACAGAAATATTATTTGGATCAAGCAATATATTATTGAAAAAAAATATACAAATCCTACTAACAAAATAAATTATAAATGTATACATTTATGAGTTTTCTTGTTGGCAAAGTCACCATAACACTTCTGAAATGAGGTAGAATGCCAGATTGTTCAGTCTATCCCGAGACATTTCTGCTCTCAGGTAGTTTTAGAAAGTCTTAACTTGTTAACTGATATTTTGGTTACAAAGTATATTTAACTTAAAAATAAAATAAATTATTTCTTAGCTCATGCTGTTAATTATGAAGGGACCTTCTAACCTTCTAGGTAACCCTTCTGATACAATTTGAAAATATTAATTTGACAAATTATGCTTTGTCATTTTTCATCATATTGGTTGCATTTTTGCTTTTGAAAAATTGTAAAATTAACTTATATTCCATCAATAACTGTCTTTAAAACTTATATATTTGTTACATGTTTATAGTTCACATGCATACATTTTTCTGTTTACAATGATTTACATTGAAACACATGCCAAATCGGTACTGTCTTTAAATAGACAGTGTCTCTTTAAATAGACAACGGCATCTGAGCTCAATGACAGGTGATTTTGTTACTCACATATACTTTTTGTGGCTTAATGCGAGGACATTTCACATGTATCTCATGGAGGTCTGGAAAAAATAATATTTAGGCATCAATAAACATCTGATGGTAAATTTTGCACTCAAGTAAAATATATTTATCCATTAGATGCATGGGACTGATTTTGACAGTTTGATTTAATTGTGCATGTCACTTTATTAAGCAAGCGTCTGATTGTTGTTCACTGTTTAATGAAGAGCTTGCAATGATGCAGTAATAATGTTACCAACCACATGGTGAATATTTCATTTATAATATTTTATTGTCTTGACAAAAGCACTTTACCTGTGTCAAATGTTTATTTTGGACCATATTTAAATGTATATCAAACACATATTCACCTATAGCTACGTTGACAGGTATGGCTCACATTTCTTCTGTAAAAAAAAAAACTCTTGATACCTACTGCTGTTTCTACACTCCTTTTTCTTTTGAATGTCTGATTTTTTTATTCATTTCTATAGATACATTGATGGACTAAGCAAGAGACATCATGACGAGTAGTCAGTTTGGACCACATGCTGGCTGATGGACCAGACCACTTTCGCTTTTGTTGAGGGGGGTGGGGGCTAACATGGCAGATTATAGGGGAACTCCCCATATTTACAGGTGAAAAACAGAGACTTACGATGTGTTATTCCAAACAATAGCATGTTATTACTAATATATATATATATATATATATATATATATATATATATATATATATATATACACACAGTATCTCACAAAAGTGAGTACACCCCTCACATTTTTGTAAATATTTGATTATATCTTTTCATGTGACAACACTGAATAATATGAAACTTTGCTACAATGTAAAGTAGTGAGTGTTCAGCTTGTATAACAGTGTAAATTTGCTGTCCCCTCAAAATAACTCAACACACAGCCATTAATGTATAAACCGCTGGCAACAAAAGTGAGTACACCCCTAAGTGAAAATGTCCAAATTGTCAATATTTTGTGTGGCCACCATTATTTTCCAGCACTGCTTTAACCCTCTTGGGCATGGAGTTCACCAGAGCTTCACAGGTTGCCACTGGAGTCCTCTTCCACTCCTCCATGATGACATCACGGAGCTGGTGGATGTTAGAGACCTTGTGCTCCTCCACCTTCCGTCTGACACCATCTGAACCAAATAAGTTTATCTTGGTCTCATCAGACCACAGAACATGGTTCCAGTAATCCATGTCCTTAGTCTGCTTGTCTTCTGCAAACTGTTTGTGGGCTTTCTTGTGCATCATCTTTACAAGAGGCTTCCTTCTGAGACGACAGCCATGCAGACCAATTTGATGCAGTGTGCGGCGTATGGTCTGAGCACTGACAGGCTGACCCCCCACCTCTTCAACCTCTGCAGCAATGCTGGCAGCACTCATATGTCTATTTTGCAAAGACAACCTCTGGATATGACGCTGCGCATGTGCACTCAACGTCTTTGGTCAACCATGGCGAGGCCTGTTCTGAGTGGAACCTGTCCTGTTAAACCAGTGTATGGTCTTGGTCAACGTGCTGCAGCTCAGTGTCAGGGTCTTGGCAATCTTCTTATAGCCTAGGCCATCTTTATGTAGAGCAACAATACTTTTTTTCAGATCCTCAGAGTTCTTTGCCAGGAGGTGCCATGTTGAACTTCCAGTGACCAGTATGAGGGAGTGTGAGAGCGATGACACCAAATTTAACACAACTGAGACCTTGTAACACTAACGAGTCACATGACACCGGGGAGGGAAAATGGCTAATTGGGTCAATCAAATATTTACAAAAATGTGAGGGTGTACTCACTTTTGTGAGATACTGTATGTGTGTGTGTGTATATGTATGTATATATATATATATATATATATATATATATATATATATATATATATATATATATATATATATAACAAATGATACTATGATGGAATATCAATGAAGCCTTTCTGTGGGGCCCCCCTCCAGTGAGGGCCCCGTTACTCAGGTCCATCATTACCCGTGGACCTACGCCCCTGGTAACTATGACTAAGTCTGTCCAGCTTCACTGGCCACTAAGAAGCCATTATACATAGTTATGGAGAGGGCTGGCATGTTTTTTATGAATACACTTTCCAGGACTGAAACAATTGTGTACTTATTTTTGTTGTGTAAGAGAGACAAGTGTGAAAAAGAACATCTGTTAAATTGCTCATCTTTTTATGTTGTCTAAATAAGAGCTAACTCATATATATGTTTTGCCTCTGCTGCACAGCTCACTGACCACACTAACTTGGCTATGAGCCAAGGCTAAATAGCTGTTCCACATGCAACATTTTTGTGGACCATAATGAAAAGAGGGTAATTTTTTTTTAAATATTTACATATTTTTTAATTTATTTGAGACAATTTAACATTATAGTGTTAAACATCCACCTAAAACATTTAATGCTGTAAAGACAAAAATCCAAACATCTAAGAACACTAGTGAAAATTTAATTTAATTATGAATTATATGGTCAGCATAACAAAGAGTGAAAAGTGGAGTTGGAAAAATTTATATTAATTTCAGCATTTGGTATGCTCATTTTGCTTCAAAAGGATAGTTCACCCAAAAATGAAAACTCTCTCATTATTTACTCACCCTCATGCCATCCAGATGCATGACATTCTTTCTTCTGCTGAACACAAACAAAGACTTCTGGAAAAATATCTTTGCTCTGTTGGTCCATACAATGGAAGTGAATGTTGACCAAAACTTTGAAGCTCCAAAAAGCACATAAAGGCAGCATGAAGTAATCCATATGACTACATTGGTTTAATTCATGTCTTCAGAAGCAATCCAATTGGTTTTTGGATGAGAACAGACCAAAATATAACTCCTTTTCACTGTATAAATTGCCACAGCAGTATCTAGGCACGATCATGATTTTAAGCTCAATTATACTTGCTAGTGCTTGACGCATGCACAGAGCTCTAGATGGCTCTAGAAAGTATAATCAAGCTTGAATCATGATCATCAAGGAGACAGTTGATGTTAAGATTTATAGTGAAAATTTAGCTACATTTTGGACTGTTCTCACCTAAAACTTCTTGGATCGCTTTTGAAGACATGGGTTACACCACTAAATCATATGGATTACTTTTATGCTGCATTTATTTGCTTTTTGGAGCTTCAATGTTTTAGTCACCATTCACATGCCCTGTGTGGACCTACAGAGCTAAAATATTCTTCTAAAAAACTTTGTCTGTGTTCTGCAGAAGAAAGAAAGTCATACACATCTGGAATGGCATGAGGGTGAGTAAATGATGAGAGAATATTCATTTTTCGGTGAACTATCCCTTTAATGACATCAAGCCCTCAAGCATGGACTCCACACGTTTGTGCAAAACTGGATAATCCATGTTATCAAGCATGGTTTTGAGAATGGTTTCGAAGAGCATCTTGTGTGAACACAAAAAGTGCAGAACATCAAATATTTCTTCTTCATTCATAATTTGTCTTTTTATTTTTATATATATATATATATATATATATATATATATACATACACACACACACACACACACATCTTCTGATGTGTTTTTCCTGTACAGCTGTGTACTGTATGTTGATGACAGTCTACAGGTCAAAGGTCAGATCTGGCAGCACTACGAAAAGGACAAGACAGTCAACTGCTCACAGATGTCTGACAGCAGCACACACTCTCACAGTTTCCCGCAAGAAAAATGTGCTACACTCCTTTACTCCAGCTGGCACCTCCCTTCCCTGAGAGAAATTAGGCATTTTCTCACCCTGCTAATGGTTGCAGAATGCCTTATATATGAATACTGTCTAAATAAGCAAAATAGCTATTTTACAGAAAACTCTTAACAGACATAAACAGACCCCAGAGGTCTACAGTATCTCCATACCGCGCACACACACACACACACACACACACACACACACACACACACACACACGCACACACACAAATGACAACAATGGTGCATATGCCAGGGCAGGCCTCCCAAATACTGTTGTTATTTTAAGAATGGTATTTTAATCATTCTTTGGCCAAATAAAAATGCCATTATTATATCAAAAACAGTTTGTGGGTCAGTGAATGAAACTGTGCTCACATTTTAGAGATGACACAGGCAGTGAATTAAGTCAGATTTGTTTATGTAGCAAAAGCGATCCCTTGTGGCTATTACGAGATTCGCAACTTGCAAAAAAGGGCTTGGTCCAACGCTCTCAAATGTCACACCAAAATTCTGCTCTTTTGAACTCCAGGCAAAAACAAACGT
The DNA here is from genome assembly GCA_032164185.1 of Moxostoma hubbsi. NCBI lineage: Eukaryota > Metazoa > Chordata > Actinopteri > Cypriniformes > Catostomidae > Moxostoma > Moxostoma hubbsi. Next base: position 11,831,827 of record JAVLUX010000041.1, read on the forward strand.
TTCTTTTTGTTGAGGAGGCAGACACAATTTGTTGTACTGATTTAAGACAAAAGCAACGTTGGTGGAAAACAGGTTACGTTAATTGGAACCCTGTCAAGTTGAGTGTGGTTCGGTGCTAACGGCATGAGACAGGGTTAGGGTTAGAAAGGGTACCTGTTAGTTGGAATTACCCTTAAAATGCACAGCTGGATTTAATGGCAGTAAAACAGTGGCAACAGGTGTAAGTGCTGCTTTCTAAGTCAGCCCTTAGAATCCTTATTACACACACACACACACACACACACACACGGCCATAAAGTCACTACCTCACACCAAGATCCACACACACCTCGGAGATCACAGCTTAGTAACAGCACAATCGCAATCCCAGAAGCTGGCAACCAGGCAGTTCTTTTAGACTGTAGACTAAACAAATAGAAAACTAGCCTTGCACAGACAAATACCAATGTCAAAAGAAGCATTGGATGTGACTGGGCTTCCTCAGTGGAAATTCAACCCAGCAGGGATGGCCTGACAGAGCCAGAAGTAAGTGAAGGAGATGGCGTGTTTGTACAAGTGTTTCGACCTGGCCGGCCGCCGGAAAATTTTCTGAATGAAAGAGGTGACATTCAAAATGGCACCTCCCTCCATGGGTCTCTGATGTGCAGCTTCCCAAAACCACAAAACGTTCCAACAGACTGCTACCTCACTCTCCAGGAATGCCTCCAAAAAACACACGACTGTGCAGGTGCATAGGTGACAGGCCTGCTCTGAAGTTTGCAAATATTTTTGCTTTTGATCATCGCAAAGTCACATAACTAGTGCTTCAGAAGGGTGGAAATATTCCTTTGTGTTTTTTGTATTGTTTTAGGAGAATAAATCCCCTTGACAAGAACAATCTAGCGCTGATACAAACATCAGATTCTAAATGACCTTGATTGAGCTGTAAAAAGCAGTTTATAAAATGAATTAAATGAATGTTCCAGGTTCAATACAAGTTAAGCTCGACTGACAGCATTTGTAGCATAATGTTGATTACCACAAATAGTAATTTAGCCTCTAAAAATGTGAATGGGGCCAGTCCACAAAAATAAAAAAACCACACGGTTTCAAGATGTAAAAATTGTATGTGTTGGCATGATTCTAGTGTGATAAAATCGCTTACTAACCTTATCAGTGTACATTTATTTTCATTAGTACAACTTTCCTGTCATGACAACATGATACTAGTAAACCCTTTAATCTGGTAAATGCCGTAACACTGGCAAATCCTGATTTTCTCACACTAAAATCATGTTAACGTGTATAATGTTTACGTATTGTGTCTATAATTATACATATACAAAAATAAACAGTGAATATTTTAATGTTATGAACTGGAACCATTCACTTCCATTGTAAAGACCTTATAATAACCGCTAGAGACAAGTCGAAATAATTGGAAGTGGTAATCATTACATCACAAATGCTGACGACTGAGCTTATCTAGTATTGAACATCAGGGAACATTCTTTTATCAAGCTTGTCATTTCATTCAATGCTGCTAAATAATTACTTTTTACCTTATTACATGTTCCTGAAAGCTGAGAAATGAATTTGGGGTAACAAACAGATCAATTTCTCACATCTGTTTTCACAGCTTCATTAAAACAATGAGGATGGATCCTTAGGAGCTATTGTAGCAGATATTAATCAATTATATTTTAAAGAAATGGAGGGAACCTGATAGCTCCCTGGTTTAAGTCACAAACACTCATCACCTGCTGAGGATGGGGAGAGGGGCCGCTAGAGCCTCGCTGGAAATCCATCAGCAGGCTAGTTCAGACAAGGACATTGGCATACCAGCGCAGGAGCTTGCGTGTGGAGAGGCCTGGCGTGAACTGTGGAACCGAAGCTCCCTGCCAGCCCTCTCCATAACTAAAGCTGATTCAGACTGAGGGCCTAGAACGGGATTAGGTTTCATCCACTGCCATGCATTTTCATAGTGATGTTTTGAGTCCTGCTGCACTCTTTGATTTGGCCTAAAAAAAATACAAATTAGAAAAAAAGATTGCCTTTTTATGTACGGTAAGATGAAGTTGGAGCACAGCAGGACAAAATGCAGCCCTCTCGATTTCAATCTTACCATCCAAATACTAAGGAAAACAAATCTAATGTTTGCTAAAACTTGCATTTAGTACAATATACGCTCTCCTTCCCTTTTCCAATTTGTTATCCATTTGCGACGCACTAAAGATTATAAATGGACAGTCCAGAGAGGCGAGGAGATATATATGCAATGTGGGAATGCTTTTTCACTGTTACGTCATGATTTGCACACCGAATAAAAAAATAGCCATGTCTTGCTTCCAAGTATGAAACTCTGTTCCGCTCCAACGATTCTTTCAAAAATCTTATGGTGAGTGCAAACTATTATGAAATGTGTTAAAAGCAATAAAAAGAAACCTTGCAATAGGCATCTTGTTCTTGGCAGCCTAGTAAATTTATGATGCCAATTTGCAATGTTCTGTCAGAAAATTAAAATGGAAATGTGTAATTTCTTCAACGTTAAAACACCTTATCCTATCCTAGCATATAATACAGAGTAGAATTAATTGGAGCCAATAGTTGCTTTTTGGAAGTAATCTCTGCCAATAGTTGCTGAAAGTATTTATTTATTCCTCATCAAAAAAAATCTCATCTTGTAAAATATATATATATACTGTAAATACAAAACTCTTCATCTGGTGAATATATAGTTGGTAAATACTTACATAGCATTATAAGGGAGCCAAGTCCCTGGTGTATTTCGAGCTTGTTTACAGTTAAAAGTCCAGCATTATGCACCAAATCTTAATTTCTCTGGTTACTGTTAGGATTGTGGTTGCACACTAAGCTACTTTTGGGATTTTATTCATTTTGGAATCTTGTAGCCTAAATGTCTATGCCTGTCATAGGAAGAAAGTAAACCAAAAGCATGCACATCCAACGGCAAAAAAAAAAATCTCACTGTAGTTGCTCAACCAAAAGGAAGAACAGCATCAAAGGAGAAAAGTCGGCACACTTATAGTAAGAAAATACCAAGAAATATTTTCAGAATTTTTCCACCACCATCAGTATCGGCAAAATCCACTATTGGTCGACCTGTAATACAGAGACAACTATGAGTAAGCCATTCGTTGGCGTAAACTCAGCTAATCAAACAGTCAAAACATTGCTCTGTTTGTTTGAGCATCCCAATCAGCACAACATAGCAACACTGCCTCAACCAATGTTTGCTTCTAAAAAAAAAAAGACAGACGTCAAGATTTTTATTTAAACATTATTCAAATTCCGGTTGTATTTAATCAAAACTTATGCCTTCAGAAGACTTTGAATACAATGCCAGCTGTATGGACTACTTTTAAGATACTTTTGGGTCTTTTTTTAGCTTAAAATGAGAAACTTTTCACTGCCATTATACTGAAAAGACGAAGAGCCATGATCATTAAAACATTTCTATTTTTACCACATAAGAAATTCACACGGTTTGGAACAACATGAATGTGAGTCAATTGTAACAGAATCATCATTTTGGAGTGAACAATTTCTTTAATTGCACCAGAGAAGCAGTACATCTGTCAACAGTTACTGTAAGAGTTGAACTAACAAAAACCTTGGTAAACCAAGGCCAGTCCTCAACATGTGATGGATCCCACAACACCAATAAACAATGGTTCCATTATGTGAAATTTCATATGATTGACTTAATAATCAAAATGTCCTTCATGGGTCCACAAAGACAGCTTATCATTGTACACCTGGCCGTTCTCACTCTCAGGAGCCCCTGGTTTCACAAAAAGAGAGTCCATCCTCACAAAAAGCAGAAAAATGGGCCCATGCCAGAGTCTGTCAATACAACCTTGTCTTACTGACCTAGACTTTACTTGCTTGGCTTGGCTTTCCATATGAGAGCTGGATTTCCAATTTAAAAACTGGAATTCTCATGGTAGGAATATGTGATTTTGATGGATGCATAATGTCTGTTTCCCTTGATGGAATGAAAGAGAAAGGACAATACTGCTCTAATTTTTTGGACAGACCAGAATTGATTGATCTGCAGTTCATTTGGCTATGAACTGCATCTATGAAAAGTTCCTCACAATAGACTCTTTCCCAGTGAGCAGACAACACCTCCGGTCTTCATAAAAAACAATCAACCAACATTGCAGTTTGCAAAAGTTTATTTACTTTTCTTCGAACATACAGGTCAGATGCTGGACAGTGTAGTCAACATCAGCTAGGATGAAGAAATCTGTATTATTTTGTGCTAAAAATGACAGTTCTGACCTATATGAGAGTGGAGTGTTGAAATCTTTTGAAACTTTGGTTCAACAGTTTAATAGGTATTTACAGCTGAATTTTGGGCGTAGCATACACCCCATCAGTGTATTACTCCCTGCTAATTCAGAGTCTGGGGGACGGAGCTTCAACTTCTCTTAAGAGATTATGGGAGAAAGATTTAAACTTGGTATTGGAGGAAGGAGTGTTGGATGGGATTCTAAAAAAACCTCTTGTCTACATCTAGAGATGCAAGGGATGTGATGTGTTGGGCACTCGTTTTTTTGCCCCAGACTCTGTGTTTTGGCCGATGGGGCAGTCCTTCATCTAGGGAATAGTCACATAGAGAATTGGGTTCTGACCAGTGTGATGATCGCCAGGCAGATTATTTTGAGGGGTTGGAGGTCTGCTGGTGTGCCTCCATTTCGGGAGTAGTGCACAGAGAGGAGGAGGGTGGCGGTTTCTGATGAGGTGTCATTTGGAAGACGGAGTAACTTGGATTTACTTGATGGGAAATGGGGCAACTATTTTGAGTTTTTAGAGGGCTCTCGGGGTGGGATGTGGAGAGAGTAGTATAGTTTTAATTGAGTATGATTATTATACATATTTTTTTGTTTGTGTTTTGTGTGTGTATTTACTCATGTGTGACCACAGGGATGTTTGTTGGGGGATGGGGCAGGGTTGGGGATTGGGAGGGCCGGTTCTATGTATATATGGTTTTTCTTTTCTTTAATATTGTAAGAATTAAAAAAAAAATGTATTACAAAAAATATGACAGGTCTTAAGTTTTATAACTTAGATAATTTAATAATTTAGATAATTTAAGAAAAATGGTAAGATCTAATTTGAGAACAACATACTGTGGCAAATACAAGTAATGTATGGACCTTTTATGGTTGATGTGTATAGTTTTTTTTATGTTAAAATACTTTAATTAATTTTGTTTTTATTTATTATTTTTTGTATGATTTTGTAATAATCGTGTGCAATACAAAACATACTTAATATGTAAATCTTCTGTCAGGGAAAACAAATACAAAAAATTGCTCAAGACAACAGTCCCGACAAAAAATCCCCTTGCAAGATAGTGCCTGTGACCTTACGAAACCAAAAAGTTCTGTTCATTAAATTTAAACTAAGTGAGCACATTATTTGAACCACCACGGTCCTAATAAAGTTCCTGACGTGGTCTTCTGCTATTGTAGCCCATCCACCTCAAGGTTTGATGTGTTGTGCATTCTGAGATGCTATTCAGCTCACTACAATTGTACAGAGTGGTTATCTGAGTTACTGTAGCCTTTCTGTCAGCTCCAACCAGTCTGGCCATTTTCCATTGAACTCTCTCATCAACAAGGTGTTTTTGTCCACAGAACTGCCGCTCACTGGATGTTTTTTGTTTTTGGCACCATTCTGAGTAAACTCTAGAGACTAGTGTTTGAAAATCCCAGGAGATCAACAGTTACAGAAATACTCAAACCAGCCCGTCTGGCACCAACAATCATGCCACGGTCAAAATCACTGAGCTCACATTTTCTCCATTCTGATGGTTGATGTGAACATTAACAGATTTATGCATTGCACTGCTCCCACACAATCTGCTGATTAGATAATCGCATGAATAAGTAGGTGTACAGGTGTTCCTAATAGAGTGCTCAGTGAGTGTACTGTATATACACAATACATATTTCAGAAATCAGAGAAATGGGAAACAGGCAAAGCCTTCTTCTACTGCAGACCCACGAAACACTTATTTGTCCCAACTTCTATTATATTTTCAAATTTGATTAAAGGTAAATGGCATCATTCCCAAGAGTTGTGGGATTGTAGTAAAGAAACAAGTGAAAAATTATTATGAATGACTTATTTCTTAGGCAGGAAGGGGTTAAATGAGACAGCAGCTCTCATGTTCAAGCTCCCCCCTACTATATCAGCCCCCAACCCCCCTCAGTTGCACTTGAATCTTTTTGCCACGCGCTCGCGGTTCTGCCCTGCCAACTTTCTTTAGTGCTTTCCTCTTTTTTATTCCTCGCCTCAAACCTGTCAAATCCTATAAGTGAAAAAATATTGAACGTATACTATTTTCTTCTCTATCTCTCTTTATAGTTTTTTCACGGGACTGATGGATTTTCAGCCTCTGAAACATTTGTCTGCATGACATCACCCCTGGGTTTTTAGCTGCATTATTTCAGCAGATACAGTATAGAGGAGAGAAACAGTTTCATAACCTTCATAATTGCTGGTTATTACTAGTGGAGCACAATCTCCACTCCTTATTTTTAACAATGGCATGCATTTAATTAACAGACATAGCAGACTGTGATTACACAACACTGTGGTGGATGAGGTTTCTGGACCGTGACCCTGATAAAACTGAAGCAGTGCATGGTCATCAAATTCTACATTCCACAATTTCTCTGAACTGGTTTAGCACATCAAACTCAACTGAGTGACTTGCATCAACTTATGCAGTATTTGAGCTTTTAAGATTAATTCCAGAAAACTGCAGTTACAACTAGTTAGTAAACAGAATTTTTATTTTTTTTGCTGATTGTAACATTTCCTGTTTTTCCACTGCCAAAATGATTGTAAACAGATTTGCATGAACTTGCCAATGCCTCATTTAAACTGATTTCCATAAATAAACAGTGCAAAGTGTTTCATTGCCATATACTGTATACACTAACTACGTCATCTATGACAATAGTGAGTAAATCATGTAGAATCTATTGTTTTGTTTTTAAACTCAATGTGGAGCCAAATGCAGTTCAAGTACACTTAATGGCCATTCAGACCAAACGTGTTCTTGCACAAAAAAGCTAGATGCAGCGCTATGACAGTTTTTAAAAGTTCAAGTTCTTTTAAGATGTGGTGCCAATGATCAAAGACGTCCATCTAGCCCATGTTTACATAGAAAAACAATTGGAAAAAAAAGTGCAACGCGTTTGTTGTGAATGGCCCCTTTAACAGCATCCTTGTCTTGATGCATCAAGGCACTGGCTATGCCTACCAGACTCTCTTCCAGCTTGCATGGGATTGTATGTGAATTTGCTTTCTTTCATCAGCCCTCAGAATTCACAGATGATGGTGATTTGAGATGTTGTTGTGGTCTCATTTGAAGTTCTAGTCTACAAATCAAATTTAAGAGAAATTAGCTGTTGTTTATGCCTTCAAACATCACAGCAATGCCTTTGGTACAAGCAACTTATTTCCACAATAAAAGGGATTTGTTTAACTTTAGGGGAAGTGAGTGGGAGATTTTAACGTTTGTTACTGTGTCCAAGATTCCTAGGCTACAGACATCACTGTAAACACTTCTGGCGAATAATTTCTGCTTTATCACGGTTGCGAAAAACACATCTGATTGGCTCGTGGATGTGGGATGGCAGCAGACACAACACATAGCAAACTCAAGGTAAGCACGTCTTAAAGTGGTATGTGCTCTGGGTTATTACAGGGAAGACAAACAGCATACCGAGAGACGTGGCAGTTCTGAAAGGGCCAGATAGAGCCAAACGTCGCCCACTGATGACAGACAGCCCTCAGACTCTTTAGAATACTGATGTCGCCAGACATCATTGGCAACACAGGCAGATGAGGCCACTTGAAGAGAAGTTAAACGCAAACATAACACAAAAGTTATTAAGCTTGGATAAGGGTTGCTAATCTTGAAATTGTCAATTATAGAAGGTAACGAGTGACTAAGGAATCTAAAAGAGGCAGTACAGCTTTAAATGGGATTTTGTCACAGTTACATTATTTGCTCTTATGGCCAAAATGACAGAACTGCCAGAGCAAGCCTCTCTTGCAAGTGAGAAAAAAAACACAACGCATTAACAAAAGTTAACATAAACGTGCAGCCGCTTATCAGTCATCGTCAGGTGCCATGCAGTCTGGTG
>JAVLUX010000041.1:11845000-11987500 GCA_032164185.1 Moxostoma hubbsi
AGACAATTATAATTTTTGTCATAATCGTGCAGCCCTGTCAATTTAATACGTTAAATTAATGGCATTATTTATCTGAAAAATAACGGTTAAGAAAATGAACGCGATCTAAAATAATCATTCCCCCACTGTTAAATCTGGAATAAGGAATATTCCTACCACCAGCACTCTATCTGTACAGATAAAGCCTTGTCAAACCAATGAGCAGGCAGCAAAGACAGCTGGACAGAACACAACAGAACGCAGTGAACTCACTTTATCAAAGTTTCAAAATACATTTTTCTAGACACAGCACATGCCGCTTATACCTAGAGATGCTGAAAACTAGTGAGACATGACGAAATTAAAGTGAGACACTCCAAAAGTGTCCTTTTGACACAAAAGTACATACAGTTTAGGAACAATTACAAATCGCGCACAGGGGAAGTAGGCCAAAAATAGGGCTGTTTACAATGATGTGGAAATAAAACAAACTACTGACTTTTGAAGTCTTTTTGAATTGTCTGAATTCTTGTCTGTTGCCACAATATGTAAATGATGTAATGTATTTGAATTATCTGAATTTTAATATTCATTATATATTATCTTATATTTATAATTATTCAGATTATTATATACTAAATTATCTTAATTTGGGGGCCATTCTCAGTAAATATTGATACGCGATTGATTGCGATTAATTAATCGGCACATTCATGTGATTATTTTGCTAAAAGAAATTATATATAGATATATCATATACATATACATACATATACATACATACATACATACATACATACATACATACACACATATTATATATATAACATTTATAAACATTTAACATACTTTCAAACATAAACAATGACAGCAGTACAGAGGACATTATTTTTTGTTTGTTTTTATTATTGTACAAAAATACTAAATTAAAAAATTATCATCAAAAAAGTGCAAACTTTCCTGATTTTGGCAATTTTCTTTAAATGATTAAAGAGAAGTTATAAAGTCTGGGTATAGGACAATCCCAAAAATAGAGCAAGTTTTTACTTTTTGTATTCTCTTAGTTCTTGTCTGTTATATGCCACAATATATGTACAGAATATCTGAATTACAGCATTTATTAAACATTAGTTTATATGTATAATTATTTTCATTATTATATACTTTATTTTTGGGGGGGAGCTTTCTCATAAAATGTTAATATACAATTAATATCTTTTTTATTTTTTTTTTAATTAAGTTCTCATGGAAAAAAAGTGCTAAATGTCCTGATTTTCATAAAATTATTAATGAGGGGGATTTAGAAATTCTGAATGTGGGAAAATAAAAAAATTAAAAAGCCAAAATACACTTGTAAATTAGGAAAAAGTAATTAAAGAGACAATTAAAAAGGGTTAAAGAATAATAATCTACCGCTTAAAATTTTTTTTTTAGTGGACAGAAAAATTCCTGGAATTGAAGAATCACCCATTCTGGATGTGTCTAGTCGGACATCTTCAGACCACACTGATCCCACATTTATGAGTGTGCTTTCAGCTCCAGACCAGACTTACTTTGAGCGACTTATTGGACCTCTTTACCTATACCTAGGTGGGCTAGGTAATGTGATACATTTCATCACTTTAAAGGGGGGGTGGGTCAAATTTTATCAGCAGATCCGAGATCCAATGACAAGCAGTGGAGCAAGTCAAGCTTGGGTCCTGGCAAAGCACTCCACACAGGCCTGATACTCCCTGGGGCTACACTCTCCATGTGTGGTCCCCCTCTCTTTCTCTCAGCGCTGTGTGCCTGTGTGCACATGGACAATATGATAACACTGACGACCAGAGATGAGCCAAGACAAGAAAAACAATCAAGTGAGGGCTGTGAACTCAACTGTGAGAGCTTGACTTTCACCTCCTTCCACTCCCACTATCTTAAAGTGCCCCATAAACACACACACACACACACACACACACACACACTCTTCTCTTTTTTCCATTAGGTTCAGTAATGTAGCTTTACAGAGCGATGTTAAAGATCCAGATAAAACATGACCCCCACATCCCCCTCCTTTTATGTCCTCCATATGCTTTGATTTCACTGCTCTGTAAGGAGGGAAAATGATTCATGCTGTTGGCGTGCGTAGTAGGGCTGCAGCTGTATGCTGCACCTGCAACTCCCAAATCTGGGAAAACAAGCTCCCGGGAGCAGGCAAAACGAAATGGGCAGGACTTCACACTGACACACACACACACACAAATGCAGACTCCCCCAGCTACCAAACTAGGGCTAACTGATTTTTGTAAACAGATGAGCAGCTCAAGCCCCAGCGCTAGAAGTCTCTGGTTTATAGTCAATGAAGGCAGAAGTTCCATTGTTATACTAGGTAAAACAGCCCGAGAAAAACTTTACAGTGGCATTATGCGTTTTAAAGGACAGTTCAATTGCAAAAATGACATTTTTGTCACCATTTACTCAACCTCATCCAAAGAGAGGCAAAATGACAGACTTCCTAACATCACCTTTTGTGTTCCACAGAAGACAGAAAGTCATATAGGTTTGGCACAACATGCTGGTGAGTTAAAAAAAAAAAAAAAAATCACACTAAGATCACAGGAGGCATCCTCACATTTGTGATTCGAGCCATACCCGAATAAAGTAACACTTTAATTATCAGGGATCTTTTTACTGTTGAGTTTAGTGTAGTGAGATGCTCTAGCGATGGCTGGATGTGTCTGGTTTTTATTTAGCCTTTTATGATGACTTGTTAGACTGTTTATTAACTAAACTGGAATGTCAAAGTACCACTAGATCAAAAGGTCAAGCTATTTGAGATCTTTACTGTTCTGTGTGACTGCTGCCCCCGTAAGAAACCTCTCCGTAGTCACACATACACAAACACATTTCACACAGTACCCTGCACATTGACACACACACACACACCGAAACTATCACTTAAACATTCAGATTGTGTACATATGGAATTGTTACGTGAACTGGCGATGTTTGCATGCCAAGCTATGACACAGGAAATACACACACACACACACAATCTCACGCAAACTCGTACAGCCTCTGTATTCACATGCAAACAGCTGGGTGGGGAATGTGGGGAAAACACGCTCCCAGATCTGTTTTGAATAGCAGTAACTTCGCTGGTCATCCACTGCTACTTTAAGGCATCAAGAAGCCCATTTGATACATCACAGACAGACTATAACGTTGGACTGTGGAGTGTTGCTGGATGTTGTATTGCCATTGCCTCTTTCCCATTGTGAAAGTGATTACTGTACCTTATGACAGTGCCTACTGGATCCACATCACACATATGGTTCCTGCAGAAAACAAAAACAAACATATGAAACTTGTATACATGGAAACACATGACAAAAACAAAATAATAAAAAGACTGAGATCAAGATCAACTACCCTGTTTCAGTGACAAGGATGGTGACAGACATGATGATATATCGCCCTCAGGTAAGACCTGACAGCCTCACAGCCACCCACATTCTACTAAATTCATCTGATAGCATTTACAGTATCTCAATGACAGCTTTGAAAAGATACGTTTCAGAGCTGAAGTTCTGCTCATAAATGTATATTCCCCTTGCAGAATTTGCAAGATGTTTATCATTTGCTTTATTTTATTTTTTTAAAGAAAAGGGATCATAAAATTGATTTTGTTCTTTTTATTTAGTTCTGCCCAGAAGAAGCTATATATTTACATATATTCCACAAGAAAAAATAATGTCTGACATAAACTCACTGAGCAATTTATTAGGAACACTTTGGTCCAATAAAGTGCCCATCATAGTCTTCTGCTGTTGTAGCCCACCCGCCTCAGCGTGTTGTGCAATTTGAGATGCTATTCAGCTCATTAAAATTGTACAGAGTGGTTATCTGAGTTACTGTAGCCTTTCTGTCACCTCCAACCAGTCTGGCCATTCTCCATTGAACTCTCTCATCAAGTTGTTTCTGTCCACAGAACTGCCGCTCAATGGATGTTTTTTTTGTTTTTGGCACCACGCAGAGTAAACTCTAGAGACTGTTGTGTGTGAAAATCCCAGGAGATCAGCAGATACAGAAATACCCAAACCAGCCCGTCTGGCACCAACAATCATGCCATGGTATAAATCCCTATTGGGTAGTTTCTACCAAGTGAATGTTGGGAAGCATTTTATAATCCCTTTTAAAAATGTTTATAAGCCTATTTATTTTGCTGTCCCAACTACGATTATATGGTTAGTTGCATTCCCTATTGGGTTCTGACAGTCACTGTGGGCCTGTGAATTTTAGATACAGATTGTGATGTCATAGCGTACCCCTCCCAGTGTGAGTCAAGAAATGAATCGACCAGAAAAAAGCTTAGGAACCTTACAAACAACCCAGCCCCTTTTCTACAGCACACACCAACTCTCAATCTAAATCTACATCTACATATTTAGTTCTAAGAACAGTTGTGCTCTTAAATCCACACATGCCTTGCAGAATCTGTAAGACGTTTCACATTTTTGTATAAAATGTGTCATCATACATATTATCGTTTGATTTTATTTAGTACTCTCACGAAGAAGCTGCATAACAGATATTCTAAGTGCATTCCACAAGACAAAACAAGAAATTCAATTACCCAAATTATCTTGTTCAAACCATGGACTCTTGAACAAGCATTACAAAAGGCTGCACTTATGTTCAAGGAGTCAAAAAAATATATTAAAATCCAAGGTATGTACACTGTTCAACACAGGGTCATTTCCTAGGCGAGATCCCTATTGCTCACATCAGTGCTCACAAATGTTCACATCAGCCATCAGAATGGAGAAAAATTATCATCCCAGTGATTTCAACCATGGCATGATTGTTGGTGCCAGACGGGCTAGTTTGAGTATTTCTGTAACTGCTGATCTCCTGGGATTTTCACACACAACTGTCTCTAGAGTCTACTCAGAATGCTGCCAGTAATGGTGCTACAACAGTAGAAGACCACGTCGGGCATACGATATAAATAAGATGTACATAAAATTGTTGAAATTAACCCTCGTTTTATTTTACACAATATTTACTGACAATTCACTAAAACTTATTGAAAACGTGCATTATCAATTGATAAGACTGGCATTAATTAATGGAATTACTTGATGGGAAACAAACACTTCTGTTCATCGGCACACCACTTATAACTTTAAAATGGCCAAATATCTGCTGATATATCATGTTATCAGTAGTGTAGTGACCTTTAACAAAACCCAAAACAATACAATACAAAAAAAGACTTACTGGTAGTCATCTCGACACTGCTAAGGAAGAAAGAATCCCAGCATTTCAGTCTATGAAACTATGCATTCACTAGACTGTGATGTTCACTGCCATGATAAGGGAGACAGTATATTGTGCAAGCTTTAGAAACTTCATCCAGCTGCTGCTCAGGCCTGCATTGACTTTGGCAAACACTCTGAAACCTCAAGATCCTCAACTTATGTCCTTTTTGCCATCCAAGGCAAACAGGGCCATGTCAGAAAACCCCAAAACCAAGAGTATACAGTATCACAGGACCCTGCAGGCACTTAAACCAGCAACTCCTGCAACTTAAACGAGCCAAGAAAAAACATGTGAGGCGAATTAAGTATTTTGCACGACCACAATGCTACAAAATGTTGTGAAAAACGGTATAACTACGTTTACAGCAACGTGACAACAGTAGTGCCTCGCTTCCAAGCTTAAAACAATGTAAATAATGCACACCCAAAACACTGGAACATTAAGGCAAACATTTAGACACTTTTCGATTTAAAACGTACCACATGTGCAGCTATTACTATACTTTTACTGCAAGCCTTATAAAATAAACCGTATTCATCTTATCAAGACCATTGTTTACATCTGGATAGGCCTTAACCAACGGTCTCCATTCGTCTTCTACAGTTTTGCCAAGACTATTTGTTGTGAAAATATCTAATATCTTATTTTGTACAACACCTTTAAAAGTTTAGCTTTATCCGTTTTGTGAATGGCGAATCGCAGAATGACTAAAGTCTAGCTCATTAATATTGATTAGGGAATGCTGCCGTTGCTTGGTAAAATAAACGTCATGTTGCCTGATTAATATTTATAATTCAAAGAATTTTGGGGCCCAAACTTCACATTAAAGGGATAGTTCACCCAAACGTTAAAATTCTCTCATCATTGACTCACCATCATGCCATCCCAGGTGTATTACTTGCTTTCTTCTATTGAACGCAAACGAAGATTTTTAGAAAAGGAAATATCTCTATAATTTTTTTTGTTTTTATTTAAATCTCCATTTATCTTTCAATAAGTGAAAGTGGATATTTAGAGTAAAGGACATAAATATTGATCTGTTTCTCACCCACACCTATCCTATCGATTCAGAAGACATGGATTAAACCACTGGAGTCTTACAGATTTATTTTATGTGATTTTTTTTTTAGCTTCCATGGTCTGGTCACCATTCACTTGCATTGTATGGAGATATCCTTCTAAAAAAAAATTATTTGCATTCAACAGAAAAAAGTAAGTCATAAACATCTGGGATGGCATGGGTAAATGATGAGAGAATTTTCATTTTTGGGTGAACTATCCATATTGTCATATATGAATAATATATATAATGTCAAAATAACATAATTTTACATCTGTGTTTGTGAGTTATTGTTGATAAAAATGTGGCAAGAATCCCAAATACAATTAAACACTGAGCTGTATATACTATAACAGATTTAAAATATATATTTATGTGTATACGATAAACTACAACACAAATGTAAAAATATGATGTTTCAATAGCTTCGGTCTACCACGAGAGGGCGTCCGCGGAGAGAAAATGCACTGATGACGTGTCAGGAAACATGGCAGCGCTATGATGGAGCACAATAACAACAGCAATGGTCTTTCTCGTCTAAAACATACAGACAGCAGTACATCTGAATCTCCCTCGGAGGAGGGAAACCTCACAGACGATGTGGTTGCACTTGTACAGAAGGAGATAGGTCCTGATCTTAAGTCGTTAAAGAAGGTTGCAGGGCTTTTGGAGAAACTGACATTAGAGAATAAGCAACTGGAGGAGCAGGTAAATGCAGACAAAGTCTCTGCATTAACTCATTCATAGACTTGTTGTAAAGAATCGTGCCTTTTCCATATCTTATTTGAGTACAAAAAGTTGTTTAATTTATTGTTAGATATGCAGAGTTTAGGATGCATAAATGCAATTCAGCATGCATGCATTCAAGCAACCTTAAGACCCCTTTTGATTGGCATTTGTGTTTGCATGCAGGTCCTGACTGTGTCCTCTTCGGTGCCATTGCGTGTGTCTTCTGCCCTGTCCGCAGCTGAGGAGTCTCGGGTGAAGCTGGAGTCTTTATTGGAGAAGGAGAGGCTTCTGTCTAACACTCTACAGCAGCATCTGCAGGGCGCACAGGTATGGACTGACAACATTGGACAGGTCCTGGGTCAGCTTGACACTTTAGAGAGGCATATGAAGTACCTGCAATGCCTGGTCCGTATCGAGGAACTCAGGTAAGGAGTTGACATGAGGCAAGATTAGAGAGATCGGTGAACAGATAGCACCTAGGAGACCCTTTACTATATGGTCATCTTTTGTGCTTAAATAGTGACAGCATTCAGCAGTTCCTGATGACCAACAGCATGTGGGATGCAGTTGGAGCCATAGATAGTATGGCCTCTCTGGACATGGGTTTGCGGGAGTCAGGCTGTAACCACCTTCAGGGTTTCCTCAGAGAAACACTATGCTTTTGGCACAAGATTCTTAAAGACAAACTGACCAGGTATTAGACTTGCAGTGTGCTGTGCTGAGTTGCACTATTTAAAAGAATTGTCATTTAACTTTGCACTACATTTCTGGCACTTTTGCAGTGATTTTGAGGAAGTCCTGATGCAGTTCCACTGGCCGTTCATCACGACACCAACGCAAACGCTCTCTCCGCCAGCCAATGCTCAGGAGTTCAACAGCCAGCTGGAGCTGTTGGTCTCTCAACTTCTTTCTCTCCAGACCTCGTATCCTTCAGGTTCTGGCATCAAACCCACTTAAATAGAGATACAGTTTCCTGTTAGACTACAGCTGATTGTTTTGGCATCCATAACATGTATGATCGGGTGAATCTTAAGAAATCCCAACCCCCCCCCCCCCCCCCCCACTGTAATGCATCTGGAATTGTCTTTTTACATGATGTGTTGATTCTCATTACTGATGAGATTGATTACTGATAATTGATTTTGACTAAATCAATACATTTTTATTGAAAGGTAATTCATGCATGTGACCATTCTGCATTAGAAAAATGAGAACTGAGTAGGTACTGTGAGCTTAATTGTACTGAAAAACTGACTACATTTAAATGGGCACCAGAAAGCGGCTTAATGTGAGAGAGAAGTTTATTGCGAGAAAGTTGTATTCACGTTTGCATGCACTGTATAAGCAGCATACTCGTATACATGCAGCTCGGTCAGTGAGCAGCTTTCTCCTCAGCAACATAATTTCCCTGCGACGCTTGCGTAAATAACAAACATGGTACCCAGGGGAGACTTCGCTTTATTTCCAGATATTCCAGAGTTGTTGCTGTGTTTGTTTCCTTAATTTTCGATCGCAACCTGCAGCAGAACTGTGCTGGAATAGTGGGGCTTCCCTCTTACATATAACTCTGGGATTCCCCGTGTACAAGTGCATATACGTGAACGTGAGGGAGAGTAGTCGAAATTTTACATAGGTGTGTATAAATGGGTACAGTTTGTAATGTGCTTTTCCCACTGTACTCCCAGAAATGTTCAATTCTTTCCACTGTATTGACTTGTTGTTGAACATGACGTATGAGTTTACATGACTACAAAAGCCACATTCTCATGTTATGTTTAACCGTTTTTCTCTTAATCCAGTAAATGGTGTAAGGAAATCTGCATTCTCATTTACATGGTGTTTCAAAACACCGCTTTCTGCAAAAACCCTGGAACTGCATCTAAACGGGGTTAGTGTCACAATGCAATAAACTGATAAATGTGACATGGAGATGTCCTGCGTGAGATTGACCCAATTAGATTGTTCTGTTAATTTACTTTTACAAAATATTTTTTGATTCAAGAGTGAGACAAACAAAACCAGATACTATTGAACATGAGGGAATAGCTAAAAAGAACACACTTGAATTAAACCGTTTGATCCCAATTTCACTTGTAAATTCCTTGTCACGGCAGGTTGTGTATAGATGTGTGAACGGCGGCACAACAACTGTTTCTTTAAAGAAGCAAAGTTGGTCATTCTCCTTGACAGCTATTTCAGTGATGACCTTATATCAGAGAAGAAGGAAACACCATCTCGTCCTGGACTATCTCAAACTCCTCCTCTCTCACTGCCCATTCAGATCATGCTGCTTCCCCTTAGTAAGAGGTTCAGGTATCACTTCACCGGAAACCGTCAGACCAACAATTTAACCAAGGTCAGAGAGTACACATTAACACACATTCAGTATCTCACCTGTACTTACAAGAGTCAAGAGTCACTTGGGGCAATCTCCTCGTAGTCACTATAATGTGGTTCACTCTCAGTGGGGCGCATGGTGAGTTGTGCGTGGATGCCGCGGAGAATAGGGTGAAGCCTCCACACACGCTATGTCTCCGCGGTAATGCGCTCAATAAGCCACTTGATCAGATGCACTGATTGACGGTCTCAGACATAGAGGTAACTGAGATTCGTCCTCCGCCAACCGGATTGAGACAAGTCACTACGCCACCACGAGGACCGAGAGCACATTGGGAATTGTGCATTCCAAATTGGATAAATAAAAATAATGTATAGTCTGGCAGACATTATCACCAAAACATCCTGATGTGAAGCTTGGAGTTTATTTTGCAGTAATGACCAGAAAACTGTACATCATCCCATATATTGCATGGTTACTTGCCAAATAAAAAATAATTGGATTAGAAGGAAATGTAGGAAAATGTTGTGATTGACCGCATCAGAATCAAGTATTCTAGAGAGCCGTGTAAGATGCGTGATTAGATGTGTGATTGATTTCAGTCTTGTCTCCTTTTGTCACCGTTACAGCCAGAGTGGTATTTGACCCAGGTCCTCATATGGATGGGTAACAGCTCCAACTTTATGGATGAAAAGATTCAACCGATTTTGGATCGTGCTGGAGCCAAGGTTAATGCAAGGGTATGACTGTTCACTATATATTTGGCTACCAGTGCAATCTAAGCCATCTGCAAGCCTTATTAAAGTTCTTATTTGTCTTCTAGGTGGAGTTGTGTAGAGGGCTTCTTACTCTGGCGCAGGAAAAGCTTGTAAATGATGCTCCTCGTTTGCTCTACGATGATGCTCTCTTCTGCCATCTAGTGGACGAGGTGCTACAGTTTGAAAAAGAGCTCCGCACCACCCACAGTTACCCGCGCTCTTACCCTGGCGTCCTGCAGGTACTCTTGGAGGAGAGTGTGCTTCAGAAGTGGCTCAGCGTGGAGAGAAAGAGTAAGTCTACAAAATGATGTGCAAACTTTATTATGCATTATTAATTCAATTTTGTGTAAGTTTGCAGTCCAATCAATTAATGAGATATACTATATACTGTAAGAGTAGTATAGTAGTATGCTGCCATTAACACAAGTTTCCCTTTTGATAATGAATTCAATTTGGTTATGTTGTCGTCCAGTGGCTGTGGAAAAAGTGGATGCTATGCTGTCTGCAGAGGGTGCATGGAGCTCTCAGTACAAAGACATCACTGATATGGACGAGCTTAAAGCACCAGACTGTGCAGAAACCTTTATGATGCTTCTGCTAGTTATCACAGGTATCAAGAAAAATCAATGTTCTGTTTAACTTTTCTTAAAGCTAGACATTAGACATGCAAGTATAGCCTTTGTTGCCATTGGTGTCAGTCTCGCTGTTATCCTTCTCTTAGAACGGTACCGTTCTCTGCCATGTCCACGGGCCCAGCTCAGTTTTCTTGCTCTGCAAAAAGAATTGGTGGATGATTTCCGCATCCGCCTCACGCAGGTGATGAAAGAAGAATCCAGACATCCGTTGAGCCCCCGTTACTGTGCCATCCTCAACGCTGCCAACTACATCTCCACTGTTCTCAGTGACTGGGGTGATAATGTTGTACGTATTTTTGAGTCTAACTGAGGCTAACACAAGTTCACTTGCCATTCTATGGCCGTTCATACAGAACACGTTCTTGTGTTTAAAAAGTTTGGTCATTTAACTTGACATGGTGTCCTCAAATTGAGGCGCTCATGCGCAAGACTCTGAAAGAACAATGAGACGCATAGGAGAGACTTATAACACTGTAAACTGTAACAAAGCTGGAGATCATTTTAAACGTATGGGCATGTGTGAGCTGCAGTTTCTGGTTGAAATGTCCACAGAGTGGCGCCAAAAGTGAGTTATATTATTTAGTTATAAATAATGTAATTCATTCAACAGGAATGCATATTTTTTTAACACTAAATGCCTGGGTATACTTTGTTTTTTTGCGTTCGGATTGCGCCAGGTCGACCGTGTTATCTTTCAAAGTATACTCTTTTCACTGCAAGCGGTCAGTCAAGCGAAGTATACTTTGGGCTTAACCCCTAAACCAAACCTAAACGAGTAAAAGTTTAATTTTAGAGTGAAAATGCTACCTCTGATTCACATGAAACTGATTGTTTATGTGAACACTATTACTTCCTGGTTTCCATGGGACCAGAACCTATGACTCTAAGGTTGCTCACGCAATGTTGCATCAGTAGCGCTAGAGGGAAAGCTGATCATGGTCAAATTGATGCAAACATTTCTGGTGCAAGATGCCGTTTGTCAATAATTCAGTAGAATGGGGTTGATTTCAGGTACACAAACTTTTGGAGGCAACATGTCAACATTTCCTGGGTGAACATGTTGGATGCAGCACAGCATTGAAAGATGTCCATTTAATTAATATTTACATAGAAAAATAGAAGCACAGGCAGATACAAAAACTTGTTATGTGTGATTGGCTCCTTATAAGGCTATATATATATATATATATATATATATATATATATATATATATATATATATATATATATATATATATATATATGTTATTATTATTTTATTATATATATATTTTTTTCAAACATATTCATTGTAATCAGAAATTTATAAGTGCACTATTTCACTTTCCTTCTCTTGGTCAGTTTTTCTTGCAGTTGCAGCAGGCAGCAGTGGCAGTAGGTGAGGAGATTCTAGGTCCTCTGGGGGCCACAGAGACTGGGAGACTGGCCTCTTTAGAAGGATCTTTGTTTGAGGCCCTATTGGCCCTGCTGGAGAGGTTGCGAGGGGACATGCTGGGACGATTGCTGGATGCAGTAATGAGAGACGTTAAGGAAAAAGCACAGCCATATTGCAAGGACAGGTATGCATCAGTGTGTAGTTTTTAACTTTAGGCCCCAAGCCTCTTAGTTCTGAATTCCTATCAGGCTAAATGCAAGCAAAAACACATTCTTCAGTGTCCAGAACCTGTCAGAAGTAGATTAGTTTGGATGATCTTTGGAGACATGGAGGGATGTTTCTGTACCAGGCTTAAAAGTCTGAGACTGAAGTGAATGTGGTCTGTTTCAGGTGGATCTCCCTGCCATCACAGTGTGATCAGGCCACCATGTCTTTATCCAGCTCTGCTTGTGCTATGATGCTCTGCCTGCGGGATCACCTGCTCCAGCTGCAGCAGCTGCTGTGTCTTCCTCTTTTTCAGATGTTTTGGCAGGGTCTGGCCGAGAGACTCGACTGCTTCATCTATGAAGACGTCAGTCTCTTGTTTCATTATCACAAAACCATAATTCACTGCAAACTAAAATGTCGATTTATTTTCAGAATTACTTCAGAATATCTTTGAAAAGAGTCCTACTATTCCCATATGATAATTTACTGTTATTTTAGTCAGGATTATCCATCCATACAGTAGTTCACCTTCAAGTTTCATCAAAATTAGTGTGTTGTTTATCTGTTATTGGCTCTCACCCCCACAGTTGATTTTGTATAACCATTTCAATGAGGGCGGAGCTGCACAACTTCAATTTGATATGACCAGAAACCTCTTCCCTCTGTTTGGACATTACTGCAAGAGACCTGAAAACTTCTTCAAACAGTAAGTGTGTTTAATGAGTGCTATTAAATGAAAGGCACAGTTCAATTATCCCATTTACATTGTTTTTGTTTGTTTCTCTCAGTATAAAGGAGGCCTGCATCATCCTGACTCTTAAAGTTGGCCCAGCGCTGTTACTGTGTGACGTGTTAAAGCAGGACGAGGATGAGGACGAAGTTCTGAACCATCAGCAACCCAGTCCTGAGTCAGCGCTCAATGAGCTGGGAGTCTACAAGCTGGCCCCTAGCGATGTGCTGATCCTTCTTAACCTCCGCTCAGCATGGCTTAACCAATAATCGGCAGAGTCCCACATTACCCAGCTCCCAATGAAGCACAAAGGATGCTTTATCAGACACTACAAGACCTCCTATGCTCAAGATATTAACTAAACTAAATATCCTAAACCAGCTGATTTACAGTATTTAAGGTGAACAGAATAGTCTGAAGAGTGAGTATGCTTGTATCTGTTAAAATTGCTGTTTTAAGTTATCTGGATCAGTATATTCATTGGGAAAAAATAAATTCATCAATGTTTTATTGATTTCCTCTTTATTTGTTGCTAACTAAAACATCGTGGCGCTTAAAGGGTTAAGTGCAGTTGTTAGGTTTTATAGGTCTCATAAATCCAGTGCAGATGCAGGGTTGTGGGTATTTAATTCAGAAGAGATAGGAGCCAGGTGATGAGGGCTGTGTCTTGTAGTGTGCTCCCTGTTGCACGATTAAAGCAGCGTTCCAGGTCACAAAGGGTCTGCATGCTTGGGTCAAAGGGCAACTGCATATGCACATAAAGAATTATAAAACACAAGTCACATGCCGTTCTCATTCAGTTGTTGGACACAAAACTGTATCTACTCTGCATCAAAAGTGCTTCTTCAATTTGCTCGTTTGTGCTGACAGTGCTCACAGTATAAAGTGATAGTGTCAGCCTGGTATGAATTAATCTAATGCTTTACCTCTGTGATGGGTCCGGTGTTTAAATCAGGCTTCAGTAAATTCCTGATCTCAGTGCAGACACATTTGGCCTTCTCCAAAATCTGCTAAATGACACCATTGCAGATCACAAGAAGGTAAATACAGTTTGCTTAACATTAAAGGTTTGTAGTGTGTGGGTGGAGACATCACAGTGATTCAGTGCTCAGACAGACCTGTTGTTGAGGGTTGGAAGTTTCCGTTCTGTTCTGCTGATCTTTCTGTGGGCTGAAGGAGGAGGCTGAGCTGGTGGAGGATGAAGCAGGACCATCAACTTCTACACATGTTGAGCTCAGCTGGGCATGAACAGCATTCAGCCTGCCAGAGGAGCCATGAGATAAACCCAAATGGAATTAGCTGCCTCTGACATTGACAGTTAATTTAAAAACTCACTTAGCACTTTTTTTAGGAAGACCTGTACACCTACTTATTCATGCGATTATCTAATCAGCCAATTGTGTGGCAGCAGTGAAATGCCAGGCTTAAAAATCATGCAGATATGGGTCAGGAGCTTCAGTTAATATTCACATCAACAATCAGAATGGAGAAAAAAATGTGATCTCAGTGATTTGGACCGTGGAATGATTGTTGGTTTCAGATGGGCTGGTTTGAGTATTTCTGTTACTGCTGATCTCCTGGAATTTTCACGCACAAGAGTCTCTAGAGTTTGCACAAAATGGTGCCAAAAACCAAAAAATATCCTGTTAGTGGCAGTTCTTTAGAGAGAAACACGTTGTTGATGAGAGAGGTGAATGGAGAAAGGCCAGACTGGTTTGAGCTGACAGAAAGGCTACAGTAACTCAGATAACCACTCTGTAGAATTTAGAGAGCAGAGTAGCATCTCAGAATGCACAACACGTCGAACCTTGAAGCGGATGGGCACATTGGGCACTTTATAAGAACTATAGTATTCCTAATAAAGTGCTCAGTGAGTGTAAATAAGAATTAAGATATAAGGATTTAAATACCTGATAGCATAAAACCTACCTGTCCAAACAAATTGCTCTTTGTCCAGCTTGTAGGGCAGCCGCTGCCGCTGCCTCTGCACTAGAGCTCAAAGCTGATAGAGGAGCATTGTTCACGGCAAAGACAAGCACAATCTGAAGATATCAAACACAACTCCACTCAGGCATTAGAACTACACTGGCAAATTACACAAACAAACCATGTCCAAACATTCTCCAAAATGTCTCATGTAGTCTTTATACTGATGTTTATGAATGAAAGACCTAACCCTGTCATTTCAAATAAAGAGAATGGTTTTAGATTGCAATGATCAATTAGCAACGAAAAGCAGAAATAGAAGATCTGACTACCATGTTGTCTTCAAAGGTGGGTCTAAACCACTGGATGCACAGTTCCTTGATGTCAATGCTGGCCCAGGGGTACAGATCTGACACAGGCTCACTGTCCTGGCGTAAAGATGCCTGCACAGAAGAGAGAAACATCATTGATAAAAACAAGAACCTTTTTTATCTGTCTTGTCATTAATTTAATGGTAATAAATAAAGTGCACAGTATGTATGTTTATGCACCAGTACAAGCTGAGGCTCCAGTATCAGAGCAGCAGGGGGATCAGGAATGGCCCACTGCTCTCTGTAAGATGGCAGATGACCACTGAAGAAGGTGTGTAACTGTGAGATTCTGAGAGCAAGTTTGGGATCACCGGCCACCGACAGCAGCCCATCAACACCCTGCACTGCTCCTGAATAATAAAGCAAGTTACACCATATTTACAGTCAATTAAATCATATAACATTAACAAACAGTTACAAATGACTTTAAAATGTTACCTATGATTGAATTATTGATTGATTCGTCTATTATTGACACAGGGAGTCCTAGATTAATAAGGTAGGCTTGTGCTGTACCTGGATGTGAGGAGACCTGTAGCAGGTTGACTAAGTGCATATAGTAGCGAGACATATGAGTCCACGTCAGCTGAAAGCATTTCCTGCCACTCAACTCGGTATCCATTAATGTTTCAGGACTGGGGATACAATTTCCAGGGTTTTCCAGCCCACCTGCCATTCAAAACAAACACACAATTCATTACATTACATTTAGTCATTTAGCAGATGCTTTTATCTAATGCTACTTACAAATAAGTCATATTACAAACTTTAACATCTGCAGAGATGTTACTTTTGAATTTTTTTTGTACATTAAGTGCCTGTTAAGTGCAGTATTAAGTACAATTAGTGTGGGTTGGTTAAGTGCTCATGGAACAGATGTGTTTTCTGCTGGTTCTTGAATGTAGAGCAGGTAACAGCAGATCGTGTAGAGGTTGGAAGTTCATTCCATCACAGAGGAGCAGAGAAAGTAAACGATCGTGAAATAGACCTTGAACCACTTTGTCAGGCGTCACTCGTTCATTGACCGCAGAGAGTGAGTTGGAGCATAGACATGAAGAAGTGAATTGATGTAAGAGGGTGCGGTTCCATTGACTGTCCTAAAAGCCAGAGTCAAAGCCTTGAATTTGATGCGGGCAGCTACAGGTAGCCAGTGGAGTAAAATCAAGAGCCCTTTTTGGCTGAGTGAAGACCAGACGTTCTGCTGCATTCTGGACCAAATGCAGTGGCTTAATTGTATTAGCTGGAAGGCCAGTCAACAGAGCATTGCAGTAGTCCACTCTTGATATGACAAGAGCTTGGACCAGGAGCTGTGTAGCATATTCAACAGGAAAGGTCTGATTTCCCTGATGTTGTAAAGCCAAATCTGCAAGACTGGATGATTGATGAGATGTGTGCAGGTAAATTAAGCTGGTCATCTACAAACACTCCCTGGTTCTGGGCTGTTCTGGTTAATGTTAGTATAGTTGAACCAAGATGGAAACAGAGGTTGTGGTCAACAGATGGGTTGGCTGGGATCACAAAGAGTTCTGTCTTGGCAAGGTTGTGCTGAAAATGTCATTCCTTCATCCAGGCCAAAATGTCCGACAGTCAGGCAGAGATACGAGCTGAGACAGTTGGGTCATCAGGCTGGAACGACAGGTAGAACTGCATATCATCTGCATAGCAGTGGTAGGAAAAGCCATGTGCCTCAATGACCGGTCCCAGTGATGTTGTGTACATCGAGAGGAGGACAATTATTTTAATAAAACTTTACATAATACACTAGGTGTCATGCAAAACAAAGTAATGAATCTTTAGCATTTAAATTACAAAACACAGTGTAAAGCTGGCTCTACCCCCTAGCTGATTTTTCCAATGATATTCAGGTAATATGTAATTTGCTTCATTACATATTCACCGGCCAGGCAGAGGGAGACAGAGCACCCATTAGCACCTCTCCGCAGGAGGTGTTAATCACTTGACTGTCAGGACTTTCTGCTGAATTAATGGCTTCAAGCACTGAAGAAACACATACGTAGTGATTCTGTCATGCTGCAGAAATCATGTAAAAGTAACTAATGTCGGATAAAAATAACCTTGATGGACATTTTACAGTTTTGGTGCAATTTAAAATATAACCTTGTGAAAGCAAACCAAACCATTAAGAAAATGCTACATTGTAACTATTTTAGCACCTGATTCGGAACAATCAAGCAAGCTACAGGTCTGAAAATGCCCCAAATCACTCATATTGCAAGTGCAATTTTACTCATGTTGTTATTTTATCAGAGAAAGATAGTTGCCGTGACTCGTTATGTGTGTCACCCCTCCACCATTTTTAATCGGCAAGTGTGTCATACCTCTGAATGAAGAGAGCGAGATCACACCAAGTCTGCATGTATGACACCCTCTGCCAAAAATAGTTGTTTTGAATCTGCTAGTGTAGAGCCAGCTATAGAGGAGTGTGGACATATCAAGTCAAAATATTTTTAACAACTAAGATAAAAACTTAAGTAAACATTAAATGGTGACTGGTTAAAGGTTACCACAGGGGTGAAAGAGATCATTCAATGCAAAGTCAGGCAGGGCTTTAATTGAGGAAGGAGGCAAGTAGCCTTCAGTGACTTCAGAGAATCCATGCAAATAGACACATTTGCCAATAGCCTCTGACGTCTACAAAACAGAAGGATCAATTAGTTATATCACACACATTCCGGAAAGATGTGCGTGTGTAAATGTCTTTGTATGCCTCACCTTTAAAGCGCCCCTCAAACAAACCCAGAAGAGCAATAGGTAGGTATCTCCAACTGTTTCCTAAAAAAGATGACACATAAATGTATATCAATATTTCAGAAGCACAATACCAGATGTGCTGTTCTCACACTCTTGCCACATTTCAGAGCACCTTGCTGGTTTTGTCAGGTTTTGGTGAGGGGGGAGAAGTCAGATGTGCAGGGGGCGGGTCACTCTGCTCCCACTGTTGCAAGTAGATCAATGCTATTTTCAAGTAGCATCTATGTATAAGCCTGAAATACACACAGATACAAATATAGTCCTTTTGGAACATAATTAATGGACAGCTTTAGTAAAGCATATTGTAGATTCAAGTCTTCTGACTTACAGCAGGTTGTGACAGTGAGTGTGGTTAAATAAAATGCACTCCAATAAGGCCTCTATGACTTTCTGGGGATCTGATTTTTGCATGGAAATGAGACGTATTCCTACTTTTCCTGCAAACACACATGTTCGACAATTCAAAATGAGTACTGGTTCAGAGATAAGCAGGCAGATAGAAGATAACTCCGAATTGGTCACCTGTGCAGTAGAGGATATCAGCCTCTAGCTGGAGGTCTCTTTTGGCAGAAGACTGAGAGATACTGAAAGCCGACTGCAGAACATCTTGAGCAGATACCAAGGGTCTCCAGGGCTCTTCGCCTCCATCTAAGGAACTCGACAGAGCCTGCAGAGCCAAAGACTGACCTGGAAAAGACATGATCTGTAAATAATATGTGATGGTGCTTTGATGGTACAATTTTGTCTATTAACCATAACTGTTTTTATAAACGAAAACTTAAGCATTGCTATGAACAAAAAACAATGGTCTCCTTCATACCCATGCGCATGGTTGTCTTGGCCAGTAAGGGAAGCTGAGGAAGATAAATATTCTTCAGGCCTTCAGATAGTAGCTGCACCTCACCACCTTTTTTCAAACATATAGACTCCCCAAGGGCACAGAGCTGAGAACAGAGAAAACAGTTCAACCCTTACAAAATATTAAAAAACGACCAATTCACTATGATTGTTCTGATATGTTTAATATGACATGGGACCTGATCTTTAACAACTATCATAACATATTTTTAGGTTGGGGCACTGTATAACAACTGTTTTCATTAAATATGTAAAGAGAGACACCTGTTGCTGCAGAAGTTTCTGTGTGAGCAGGTGGAGGGTCTGGCTTCCTGTTCCTCTAAGCTCACTAAGCAGCAGTGCAGCCTCAGCTAAAGCCATTTGAGAGTGCAGAGGGAGAGCATTGCGCCCAGACAACAGGCTTACTATCTCCTAAACAGACACAAATAATAGTCCAAAACTAGTGTTCAAACCCAGTTCAAATAATACTAAATAACAATCATGTCATAACTAGAACATAGCTGACCTGTAGCATGGAGGTACTGTCCTCTCTGGGTCTGCCACGGTATGTGTTAAGTTGGACACCCTGTAGGAGCAGCTGGGCTTTAGTGTCTGGATCTCCCCAGGCCTCAGCCTCTGCCAGACCCTCCTTTAGCAACCTGAGTGCCTCTATACTGCTGTCTGCACCTGTAAAAACACATGCTAACTGTCAGTAAACACCAAAAACAGCCAAATATAGTCAACAGTACTTCTATTACTTTGTAGGGCTGGGTATTGATACAGATTTCTGATTCAAAAGCTCTTAATTCGATTCCGATCTCAATTCGATTCCATGTTATTCATATGGGTACATTTGTGTTACAATCTCCATTTTGCTTACATATGAAATAAATTATCTCTTGGGTAATGCTCTTAATTATAAACAAGCCTTCTAGACAAACTTTCTAGGAACAAAATATTTTACAAATTATATTTTATTTCATCCATTAATGTCTTGAAATTACATATATTATGTTGCATATATAATTTTGATAAATTTTTATTGTTTACATGCATAATTTTGTACTATTTACAAGTAACATGTGCATTATCAGTACTGTCTCTTTGAGATTAGCGGCATCAGCCAGTGAGTGCATATAATGCTAATTTCTTTAACACATCCATGTGGTATTAGAATTAAATGTTTCTATTTTTGTTGTTTTTAATCAACAACTGATTGTAAAAACAGAAAAGGTATTAAAAGAGACATTATTCAATGACATATGGATCCATGGATCTCGTCTTTGGACACATAGAACAAGTTGAACCAAACTTTTACTCTGAAAACTCAGTGAAAGGACCTCTGTGTTAATAACTTCTCCGCTGTACAACTCAATCACTGGTGAGTGAAATCTGAACACTTACTAGCCAGTGACTAATTATAGACATTTTTAGTTGCATAGCATGAGATTTAGTTGTGCATGCAAATTATTTAATGCATAATAGGGGGTTGCCACATAAAGTGAAAGATCGATCTTGGAATCGATATCATATAATTCAAACGAAGATCGCGATGCATCTGAAAGTCAATATTTATACCCAGCCTTATTACTTTGTGCTTTTTAGAGCAGCTGAGCTGACCAGAGTAAATGGCGGTTCCAGGGATGTGGCCTATGAGGGAGCAAACCACAGCCAGCCTACAGTGCAGCCAGAAGATAGGATCCAAGCGTTCTCTGGCTTCCACCTCTGCTGGAACATCTTCAGTCTGGAGACTGACAACAGACTTTGCCACCTGAGAGCTGATCTGCCGAGAAAAAGACAGGGAGATCTTTTTATACAGGTTTTAATTTGTAAGATGTCTTCAGGTTTTATTTTTTAAAAATTAAAGCAAATCCCTAATGGGAAAACAGAGGTTTAAGCAGTGGACTAATGTACAGAAGGTAAATTGGGGTAGTACCTGGTGAGTTTTGGATCTGGATCGCCTGAGGACAGAGGAGGGTGGTCTGGGAGGAGGCAGTGGACGGATATCACTTTGAAAGACAGGAGAGCTCTGGAGTAGACTCATAGCAGACACTGCCAGGTCTGCACTACAATAGGGATAGGAAGTTGTTTTCTGCTGTGTACACTGGACAGACATATATACTGTATATATGCATCCCCAGCCACACATAGAGGTAATTTTGTATACTACCTGGCAGCCACTCTGCCCTGCTGCATGTTGATATTGGACATCAACAGTCTGATCTCAACAGCCGCCTCTAGATCTTCAGGATTATTGCACAGCTGCTGAAGGGGAAAGAGCTCAGGACTAACCAGAGCATGTGCCTCCTTCAGGAGCTTGGCCTGAAAGGGGCAACAGAGAGACTTTACATTCACAATGCCATTAATGTTCTTGGCACTCACTTTCATCTTCATATTTTTTATATTCAGAATTCATATTTGTGATAGTTGGTTAAAGGAATATTCCAGGTTCAAAACAAGTACAGTAATTGTGGTATAATGTTGATTACCACAAAAATAATTGATAAAAAAAAACCCTATAAAGTTTATGAATGTTTTTACGGTCTTTTTGAAGTTTACTGCATTGCTTCATTATCGCAACGAAGTTGGATTTAACTTTACACAGAAAAGGTTAGTAAGCAATTTAATTACACTAAAACGACATAAACATGAATATTGTTTGCACCTTGCATCTATACTTTTGACACGGTGAACATTTTAACGTTTATGGATTGGCTCCATTCACTTACATTGTAAGTGTCTTACTGTAACCTTGTTTTGTGCTTTTTATTGAAAGAAATGGAGAGACAAGTCAAAATACATTTTTGTGGTAATCAACATTATGGCACAAATGCTGTCGATTGAGCTTAACTTGTATTGAACCTGGAATATTGCTTTAAGAAATCACCAGTTAAGATAGTCATAAATGCGTCTAAAACTGGTGTACAGAATAACACTGCACCCAAATTACAGTCCTATTTCTGAAACTATGGTCAATTTAACTAGGAGGAATGTTTGTCATAACATCTGACAGCTTTAAAATGATAGAAGTTGTCATTTACTGTATAAGCACAGGCATAAAGTGGTGGTCCACCTTGACTCTTGCTAATGTGAGTTTATCCTTCTCTGCATGTAGCTGGAGACCCTTGGGCTTCTTGCTCTTGTTGGGTGTGGTGCAGTGAGACTCCTCAGTGGTGGGGGCATCAGATACACAGGGAGTGCTAGAACATCTCTTCAGAGTAGAGCTTTTCTCCTCAGTCTCGGATACCTCTGTGGGTTCTCACAAACATAAAGATGATTAATATGTGTTATCATTCCTAACTGTCCAAATCTAACTAGTAAGATGAAAATACCTGGTGTCAGTGGCTCAGGCAAGTCATGTATTGTGTTACAAATAGTCAATATGAGGTGAACTCTGGCCATCAGAAGCCGCCTGGTCAATCTTGAGCCATAAAGACTCATAATATCTCCGTTTGGACTCCTATTGACCACATCCTCTAGGACCTTAAGAATGCAGAGCGTAAAGCTTTATAAAAACAGTACGTTGCTAATTCTTTACAGCTGTGAGAACATGCAGACTTACCTGAAGGTTGGAAGGATCCAGCAGAGGCTTTCCTTGAATGAATGTTTTCCTTGTCTGTGAGATATAATATCCATTTTAAAATGACAACAAACACACAAAAACACTTGTATTATAATGTAACAGTAAATGCACTATATAAAATGCTGAAATAACGAAGGAAATAAATACTCTTTAAAAAGTTAAAAACTACACTTAAAGGGATAGTTCACCCAAAAATGTAAATTTTACATTTACTCCCATATGATTTTCTTTCTTCTGTGGAACACAAAATGAGATTAGGTAGAATGTTCCATCTCAGTCACCATTTATTTTTATTGCATCTTAAATAATGATAGTGAAGGGTGACTGAGCCAAACATTATGCCTAACATTTCTTTTTATGTTCCACAGAAGATAGAAAGTCCATGAATACAGAATGTTTTATTTTTGGGTGAACTATCCCTTTAAGGTCTGTTCCTTTATTTAAACAATGCACTTGAAAAGCTGACATTAAATCTGTATAGCAGATAATTGCATTTATTTTTTTGAATGTCTGGGTGTGTTGTAAATTGTATATTGTACATGCTGCTCTACCCAAGAAGGCTTCTCTGCTTTGTGGTAGCAGACAGGGGAATGAGGGAGGGGGATTTCCTTGCCAAATGTGAGACTGTTGAGCTCTTTAACTGCCTGAGTTATGTCCCCCAACTCTGTCAAGACCTTTACCTATACACACATACAGGACATACACAAATAAAAGAATGAATAACAAGCACATTTTCACACTTTCACCTCAACGCAGCATTAAAAAACATACCAGAAAATTCTACCAGGAAGAGAAAGTAAACTTGCATAAGCACAAATTTAAGAAATTCCAACTTATACCAACAGATATAAAGACAAAAATGCCTATCAAACCTTCAGTATTCTGCATGTGACAGTGAGGTGTGTATCACGACACACAGTTCTAGCAATATACAGGTAGAGAGCTAGCATTGGAAGAGCCTGAAAAAAAAAATACAAATTAGCTCTACATAACTACTGGTTCTTTCAAAGTTACCATTAGAGGAACATGCATATTTTAGAATACAGTATGAAAGGTGTTCAGTTTTAAGAAGGCACAGACACCAATTATAAAACTGATGCACAAATGTGCCATATTTATATGGTTAGTAAGTGTGGGTCTAGTTAGTACCTTGAGAACGTGACCTGATGTATAGAGCCAGTGGCAGAGAAAAGACAAACTGGCAACGGTTGTACCCAGATTTCCTCGATCTGGCTCAGAGAAGAGGTCGACACCTGGGATCAGCTCTGTCTCCACAGAATATGTGGCATATGCCAAGTCAGTCATCGGATGGGGCATAGAGGCCATCAGTAGGCACTGCAGAGAATACAACCTTATTAAACTCTTGGTGTTTATGTTTAAATAGAGCTGCCTCTGTCATAATTTCATTATTATCTGAGTTACAAAACAGAGGACCTTTTTTCCTTGTTTTACTGTTTTGAGCATAAATCTAACCAAATTTAGTGAGGTTAATACTTAAAACAAGAAGAACAAAAATGCCACTGTGGTTAGAAAAATAACTTTATTCAAGATGCATATTCTCTGAAAACTAGACTTATCTTATACAATTTTGCTTCTCAAGTAAAAGTATCTTGTTTAAATATATTTAGATATTTTTACTGGAAAAAAGAAAAAATAATGATTAAAAAATTTACCTTGAAGAGTGTGGCAGAGAGTAGACAGCATTTTGTGCGCTGTTTGATGTTGGAAATCAAGATGTGCCTGTCAGAAGAGGATAAATAATAGTGACATCATACTGACTGGCTTATGCTGTAATGGGTCTCTGTCACAAAGAACTATTTGGTTTGAACTCACTGTGCGATCTTGGCAGAAAGCAAAGCTCCCTGGAGACAGCCCCATATCCCAGCATTCCGCAGGGTTTCCTGAGAGGAGAAGCCGCCCCATGAGTCACCATCCCAAGACTCCAGAACTCCAGAGCTCTGCAGAGCACAGTCCAGAGCCTTACACCAGAAAGAGTGTGCAGCCCTGAAGCAGATAAACACAAGCACACAGAAACAAGATGATTTTTTTCTCCTCAAACCATGGATGCACAAAAAAATGCACTGGAACAAACAGTGGGGTCCAAAAGTCTGAGACCACTAGTAAAAATTGTATTTCTGTTTTGCTTTATTGTCTAATTTAATACAAAATGACATAATAGGCATAACAATTAGGGATGCACAAATATGAAAATATCGATACCGATTTTTTGCCACCTGGCTTATTTTGTCATCGGATCACTTTTGAATACTTATGAATTCTTAAAAAATGCATTAAGAGGTACAAAAGCTTTTTTTTTTTTTTTACAGTTCTAACAATAACTAATTTCCAATACCCAGTACTGTGCAAAAGTTTTATGATAAATAGTTTTCGTTTATCAATTAATGTCATACAAAATCCAATAAAAATAAAAAAAACCTTAATCAATATTTGTTGTGAGCACCTTTGCCTTCAAAACAGCACCAATTCTCATGGGTTCACCTGGACACAGTTTTACTTGGTTGTTGGCAGATAGGATGTTCCAAGCTTCTTGGAGAATTTTCCACAGTTCTTCTATCTATTCAGGCTGTCTCAATTGCTTCTGTCTCTTCATGTAATCTCAGACTGACTCAATGTTCGGTGTTGCAGGGCTCCCTGTTCATCTATTCTACTCCATTCTATTTGCAAAAGGAAAATTTGGGAGTCTAAAATTAAAATGTTCTATTAATACTAAAGCTGAAGATATCAATAATCATTTTTAATGTTTTTGTGAAACATCTTAAGTACTTAAAACATTTGCACAGTACTATATATAATTTCCAATATCTTCCAATATCAAACTTCAAAGTCTGCTGGATTCAAAGCATTTTGGATGGTTTCCCTCATCATGTAGTCTATAGGTAAATGCCGCTTTCACAACTGTCATGCCCGTTTACTGTGTTTGTTCCACATTAACTTGAGAACAAGAAAGAATAAAAATTTAATATTAAATGTTCTTAGAAGTTCCAACCCTTCTACATATTGTAGCTATTATAATATCTGGATTGTGCATTTAAATTTACTGAGTTTTTACAAAATGTGTTACTAATTCATTATAATTAACCATCTGCTTTTCACGTCACCATTTTTATGCTTATTACAGATAATAATTGGCAGATCAATATTGGCAGCCGATTCATCGGTGCATCCCTAATAACAATGTTAGTAAAAATTTGAAGAATTAAATTAATTTTAACATTTCGAATTTGATATTTCCCCTTTTTGCTTTAATGTCAGCATGCCACGCACTTGAGCTGGCATGGACTCCACAAGATTGTCCAAACCTGATGATCCATGTTATACCAGGAACATTTGAGAATGTTCCAAAGGCATCTCAATGGAAGCAAAAAATCAGATCTTTTGTACAAAGGTGCTAACCTGTCAATATCGCAAATTTGTATATATTTGATAAGTGACCAAACAATATTACAGAATCTTAAATATTTCTTATTTTTACTTAACTATTCTTTGATTTCATTTTTTCAAAATCATACAGCATTCTGCTTTTTTATGAAAAAATCCAGGTTTTCAATGTGGTCTCAAATTTTTGGACCTCAATGTTTATGAAAGTGCTCTAAACAATAAGCAAAGTGTGAAATTGATGCAAGATTTATGATTAATCATACTTCCGATTTCCATTGTAAAAATGCAGGTTTCCAAGGTCATGCAGGGCTAGCACCTGCAGGGAGTTGTACTTGTTTGCTTGAAGATATTCTGCATTAAAACATAAAATAACATTTATCTTTACTGGAAAAGATTTTGCAGGAACATATTTTGATCTCTACACTGAAAGCTGCACCAAGCATGTCAAACTGGTTCTCACTAATGGAATTGTTGTAGGAGGAGAGAACCATCTGGATCTGTGATGGAGGTAGGGTGGTGCTGTAGATGGAGCCCAGAGTGCTGAAGTCTTCAGTGGACAGGTCTGGAGGGTTAATGCCTGGTGGGGTGCTAACTGTCAAGTTGAATTCCACTTTTCCCTGCAGAAAAGGGATGGTTTCCTTACAGAACGGCACCTCAACATATGCTAAAATCACAAAAACATTGATGATTTAGTGCTTTGCTGGAATGTTTTTTTAGAAGAGCTATTAGAGGCAGTATATAACGTGTAAAATGCTTACGGTACTGTGTGTCAGCCAGCAGGAGACGCAGTAGAGTTTGACTGTGCTGGAAGGTCAGCAGTGTGTGACGTCTTTTCTCCAGAGACTCTCTAAAACAGCACAGTGTGTCCTCCACATCCAATGGTACACGCACCAGA
Organism: Moxostoma hubbsi; assembly: GCA_032164185.1. Lineage (NCBI taxonomy): Eukaryota > Metazoa > Chordata > Actinopteri > Cypriniformes > Catostomidae > Moxostoma > Moxostoma hubbsi. The sequence continues at coordinate 11,871,899 of JAVLUX010000041.1, forward strand.
CACAAAGCTCTCTTCACATCTGTAGTAATGAAGATCCATACTCATTAGAAAAAAAAGTATTATACATGTCCAAGAAGCACTCTATGCAACTTTTGTCATGCAAACACACACAGCAAAGATCAGAGATTAAAAAGGGTCTGGTTCCTTCTTTCTAACCTTTACCTGGGAATTCATTGGGCTCTGGTTGAAAAGCACTTGTCCAAACTTGTCCTCTGGAAGACAGCAACTGAATACCTGCATAGTTCCTGCAGTTGACCTATGGACATCAGCCACAAAAAGTCACAAATTTCAGCAATTACATATCTCCTGCTCTGCTGTAAACTGGAATACCCATGCCAAAGGTTTTTGTTGAAAACTGTTAAAGGTTGTGAATCATAGATCTCAAATTGTTAATGAGTTTTCCAAAGTTATTATTTTTGTCTGTACACCTTCTCTCCAGTGATTTTCTCAGTGTAGGTAAAGTGAGGTTGGGGAGAAGGAGGGCCCCCAAAATAGCTGATCCTGTCCAACAGCCTCCTCTGTGCATGCACCAAAACCGGTGTTACCATGTGAAAGTAACGTTCCCTGGAAAACAAGCCACAACATGGGAGATTTGTATACAAAACAAGTGTTCTTAACTGTTAATTTAAACTATATCAACGTTATTGTCTTGGGTCAAAAAATTCTTTAAAAACATATTAATTAACATTTCATTTGAAAATTAAAGCTACACTATGACTCATCACCCACCAATACCAGAGTGGTAGGAGCATACCGTGTGTATGTGTTATAAAGCAGAGCGAGGTGGGCAAGACTTTCCCACTTGGTCTGGTAGTACAGAAGCTCTAGTGTGTGTAGCACCAGAGTTCGGATCCAGCGAAGATCTACAACTGAACCATCATCCATTGGAGCAGAAAAGTACAGACTACTCTCCAGCTCATCCTCTTCCACATCATAAACATTCCATAGCTAGAGAATAAAAAACAACAACATTTACAAAATGCACCACACCCACAGGTTGTAGCCGATGTCTTTCTGACAGTTTACATTCTAGATATCCAAAACATGTTTGTTGTTGTAATGCCCTACCATGAACAAAAATGGCCAAAGGTACAAAAAGGAAAATGTACTTAAAATCTACAATGGAGCAGAGAATGCATATGATTTTTCAAGCAGACTCTTTATCAGAGGATTCTTATTCATACGTCAGCACATGTACTGTATGTGTATTAGAATCCCAGCAGATGAATCTGAAGTGTGCTGACCTTTAGTCTCTCCATCATGTCCATGAGAAGATCTGAGGCCAGCACCAGTAGAGGAGTGATCACAGTATACAGCTGCTCTATAGTCAGTTGTCTGCTGTGGGCATCAGCTCCCTGGGATTGCTCCACCATCTGTGCCAGGATACTGGACTGGTCCCACAGAGTCTGACACACCCATTGTAAAGTTGTCCAGTGACCCAAGCGATGTGCCAACACCTGGTTAGACAACGGTGTAAAAAATGTTTTGAAAAAGATGTCAATAGAATAACAAGACAAAATAAGAGTACAGCAGGTCAAAATAGGTCTTTTCAAATGAAACTGCTTGTACCATGGCTCTGCGGAAGTACAACGAGGCTTTGTTGAGTGTGTCCAGTAGTTGGGAGGCAGTTTGATCTGCAGGAGGGCTGTCACTGTTTTCAGCATTATGGGTGTACTGAACCGTGGAGTCATCTTCACTGTCTGCAGAGTTCAACTCATCTTCACTGGTGTTTTGTGCTTCTGAAAAGTAAGACAAAAAGAGTGGGGTCCATAAGTCTGAAACCCCACTGATAGTCTCCCATTTAAACATGGAAATACACAAACTAAGAAATTTTTAACAGTTTACCAGAGCGATCAAGAGTCAGCTAAACTGCAATTTTCAAATTTTTCAGCTAACCAGAATTCTACTTGATTTAAGAATAAATGTGTTTCAAAATGCTCATGATACCACAAAGATACCCTCAGATTGCCATTCTGTCATACTGAGATAAACTGCAACCCACCCTGATTAGAATCCTTAAGCCTGTGTATCACATCAGGATGAGGTGCAAATTTGGGATGTGGAAGAGTCAGTTCAGGTTTCCTGATGTGCTGTGGAACATTCTTCCACTTTACCAGTGTTCCACATCGAGCCAGGGAGAAGAAAGACAGCGGCAGATGACTGAAACTGGAGATCACAAGAGAGGACAGAATACAACCTCATAAGAATTGCCAAATCACTAATGAACAAGCTCTGCTGCTTTTATTTTCACTCAAATATATGAGAGAAAAATAAAGTTTAAGGAGTGTCAGTGGATTGTACAAAACAAGAGTATATTCCACACTAGATGTTTTTAAAAGAACACTCAAAATAATATCACTACTGATAATACAGGAAAATTCAGGTTTTCATTACTGTGTCTGAGTACCAGAGCTTGGGAGGTGAGCCTAGGTTCTTCCTCAGCTGGTCTAGGTGGGCAAGGGCTAGGCTCAGATTGACATGGCAACGCCACCGTGAATCCTCTGAGCGGATCTCCCTCAGCTTCCTGTTGTCCCGATGCCTTCTGATAAAAGCAGCCAGTTGATTTAGCAGAGTATCCACAGCTTTCATCTCTCTGAGAGACATAACAGAAAATACAAACATATAGTTTGAAAGACGTATTCATGCAAGCATGAAGAATCATTTTATTAATACTAAAGGTTTCAGTAATTACAGTATACTTTTAAATAGTTTGACATGTCATGAAACTTTTATACACATTTATATTTGATTATGCATGAACTATTGATCTTATAAGCATTATTTTAAGTTTGTTGATGAAAGTTATTATAAAGTGTTACACAAACAATAGAAACAAAGATGTGGGATATTTTTCAGGTACTTTTGAAAGCTACAGTATTCAGAAAATGTTTACCTTTCAGACTTATGACCCTTGAATGCACTCAGTAGTTTCTTCTGTAGCAACTTTGTGCTACCTTTTTGTTTCTGAAACAAAGATTCATGGTATTGAAAGAAAGAAAGAAAGAAAGAAAGAAATGTGGCATTTGTGTAAATGCAAGCGTTTGAGTATAGTATGTGATCATATTTTAAGAGAGACAATCTTACTTTTATGTCGTACTCTATCACAGAGGCTGTGACCTCTTTAAACTCTTCGCTTGGTAGACCCGTGTCCTTCTTTAGCCCGGACAGAGCCTCATCACGTCTAAAAATATTACAGGCAGCAAAGAAATGTAACACACAAAAACATCGACACACTTAAATTGAACTTTAAGATCCACACATACTCACCTGCTGAGCAAGTTCAAGATATTCTGCTCCCACTGCAGCACTAAATCCAGCTGATCTTCTTGCAGAGCTTTTTGGAGCAAACGCTCAACAAACTCCAGAAAACAAGACTCAGCAAACTCCAGAAAACAAGACTTTTGTTTGAACTTCATCACTGTATCAAACACACACACGCACGCACGCACGCACGCACACACACACACAAACAAACAAACAATTAGTGTATGGAAACTCATTCAGTGACTCAGATTTTTCTTAATTATCTGTTTTTGTTGTACCTTCTTGGAAGGCTTTCTGGAGGGGACTATTTTCAATCACCGTGTAGAGTACGACAGGGTCTTCCTGTCCAGTGAGCTCATGGCCACGAGACGCTGCAACAGAACAGGCTATAAAAACTTAAATATAAAAAAGTACTATATTTTTCAGTTTAATGTTGTTCCATCTAATCTGAATAAAACAGGATATGAGAGTTAAAGTCAATCATACCGGCTTTCTTCATAGTTTTCAAAGTGTATATACAGGAGTGCAGCTATAGGACTGTAATTATGATCCAATGTGTCTTTCTGATCTACGATCAGAGAAAAGAATGTACCTGTTTTTTTACAGGAAGTGACATCATAGTTTCCAAATGTTCGCATGTTTTTTATGACAGTGGCATCTAAAGCCTTTAGCTGTTCACTTGGCTCCATATCATAGGTGAAAGCTGCCTTCTTCTAGAAATCAGACACACACATTGATGTTAATACTTATGAAAGCAGCACACAAAACTGTTTTAAGTCTTTAAAGGAATAGTTCACCCAAAATTAAAAGAAAACTTCACTCATCATTTACTCACCATCATGCCATCCCAAATGTGCATGACTTTCTTTATTCTGCTGAACCTCACAATGCCAGTGAATGAATAGCAACATTTTGAAGCTCCAAAAAGCACATAAAGGCAGCATAAAAGTAATCCATAAAACGCCAGTTGTTAAATCAATGTCTTCAGAAGCAATATGATAGGTGTGGGTGAGAAAGAGATCAATATTTAAGTCCTTATTTACTAAAAATTCTCCTCCCTGCCCAGTAGGTGGCAGTACGCATGAAAAATGCCAATTTCCAAAAACAAAAGAAGAATAAGGTGAAAGTGGAAACATGGAAATTGATAGTAAAAAATGACTTAAATATTGATCTGTTTCTCACCGACACCTTTTATATAATTTCTGAAGACATGGATTAAACACTGGAGTCGTGCGGATTACTTTTATGTGCTTTGTGGACCTTCAAAAGGTTGGTATCATTCACTTGCATTGTGAGAACCTACAGAGCTGAAATATTCATCTAAAAATCTTTGTTTATGTTCAGCAGAAGAAAGAAAGTTAAGCATATCTGGGATGGCATGAGGGTGAGTAAATAATGAGAGAAGTTACATTTTTGGGTAAACTACCCATTTAAATCATTCATATGCAGCAAAAGATGGTAGAAAGTTTTACACACCCTTTCCTGTTCCACTGAAGGTGGTTTTTTGAGGGGCTGCTGTGGGGGCTCAGCGATCTCCTGAACTAGATTCTTTCCCAACTCAATCACAGATGATGCCATACAAATCTCATGAGTGAAATGCAAGCTCTAAACACCCACACACCCACACACACACACCCACACACACACACACACACACGTTGATGCGGTTATCCTTATGAGGACTCACAAAACCACATTTATAGCATAATTGCCAGTTTGTAACCTAAAATAATTTCCTCATAAACCACCCAATCCCACCCAAACACACACACACACACACACGTGCATCTAATAACTATAGACAAATTAACCTCTACTTTGGTTACAATGTCTAACACATTCAGTATACTTATCACCAGTATTGTATTATGTATTTCTGTATTATGTTTTTGGCAGAGTAACATGTTGTTACCTTGGCTAAATAATGTGTAATACAGGCGACCATGTGCTGCAGGTACTCTGTGGCATTAGAAGCCCATTTCTGCTTGAGCACTCTTATGATCTCCAGTAGCACAGTAAAGCACTTCAGCAGCACCTGAAACACACAGATGCAGCAAAACATCTAAATTGCTTAGTAATTCAGTCATATTTAGAGATAATCTGAAACTATGATGATGGAACTCCTGATAAATGTTCCTTCCAACCTGATCCAAAATAAACCATCCAATAATTTAATAGACCTTATTCACAGTAGCGTCATGTTTGATTTATGATGATGTGAATGAAAACGAGGCTGTTGAGGATAGACTTACAGTCTAATGGCATTTACTGTATAACAGTATAATTTTACACAACTGTTGTTTTCTGGAGATTTTTGTGTACTGATTTTTGTGTCAGTAAAACGATCCAAAACACTTTACACATCAGTACAACCCAATGAAGAGACCGTAAGTCTATCCCTCACAGCTTTGTTGTCATTCCTGTCAAAAATTAAGGTTGGTGCTGCTGTGAAAAAGGGCCATAAACTAATATTCTAATCTTACACTAAATAAGGAGTTCTTATGTGTTTTTTGTCCTAAGTTGGCACTTTCACATGGGAATTATAAAGCAAATATACAGGTAATCACCTCTATAACAGGTTCTGAAGGGATCTGATTGTAGATTATTGGAGCCAGAAGGCCGTAGCAGCTCGATACAGCCTGCAAAATGTCACTGCTGTCATTGAGGTGCAAAGCAAGATCTATGGCTACCAACATCCGTTCACACTCGGCAAGCCTGGCCTCCTGTGTTGGATGTAAAAATAGACCAGATATACAAAAATTTAAGTGAAATACTTAAGAAAAATGGGACTGGCTGACAATGGGATCAGTTATGATTAAATATTTAATACATCTTGATGTCGATTTCACTCTATTAATGCGAGTGCTAACCTGGCCCCAGATCAAAGGCCCCCCATCAGAGAGTGTGTCACAGAAAAGCGCCCCCTCCTGAATGTGGATATCTGTCTGAATAAAGATGGTGGAGATAAAAAGCTGCTGTAGAACAGGAGAGGAAAGCTTTAGGGTCTCTGGGCGAAGCCTGCAACAGATGTATGAAACATCAACTCTAATATTTAGAAAGACAGAAAGATCAAATATTTGATATGCTTTTACATGAATCAAGCCTAATGATTGGTTAGTTACAGTAAGAACCTCCAATAAAACTGCTTTGATTTGGTGTTAAATCTAACCTTAGATTAGTAATAGGCCTTCACTGACCTTGTCTGAGCCAGCCTTTCAAGACAGGATCCTTGTTCTGGCTCTGGATCCTCAGGATTGGAGCTTGATGGAAGAGTAAAGTGGCTCCAAAGTTCTTTACAAGCTCTCTTGGAAAGGGTGTGGAGTCCTACCTGATAAGCCACCTAAAAACAAACAATAAGAGAGTAAAGTGTGGATGGCTATTTTGGATGGCTTTTCCCATCATAGCACATAAAAGTGTAGATTCATGTACCTGAGCTATGTGGGCCCAGGTTGTAAGCAGTGGTTGAGGTAGTGAAGCCAGCAAAGGCCTGGTGGTCTCTCCAACAGCGCTGCTCATCATTTTGCCCTGAGCATCAAACGCAGCCACTGCAAAAATGTACTTCTTATTGGGCTCCAAACCGCTTACACAAAGTAAGCATTCGCCTCTGGCAGGAACCTAGTTGAAACACAACTATTATTTTCAGTTACTCTTCAGTTCTGCTATTAAATTTAAATGTAACTGCATTTAGGCAACAAGATTTTCAGTGAATAATGACTTAAAAGAAACATCTATTTCTCACACAAAGCTATCGTATGGCTTTAAAAGACTTGGAAAATAGCTCACAAGTCACATGAACTACTTTTATCGTACTTTAATGTGATTTTTGTCAATTTTGAGCTTCTTTACAGCCAATTTTTCTCCACTGTGGATCACAGAGCATTCTGCTAAACTTCTCATTTTGTGTTCCACAAAATAAAGAAAGTCATTCAGATTTGAAACGACATGAGGGTGAGTAAATTATGACAGAATTGTTATTTTAGGGAGAGCTAACCTTCACGACTGACCTGTGAGCTACTGTGCAGAATATTAACATGCTTTTAACATGCTATTAACATGCTATTAACATGCTTTTAATATTCTGCACAGTAGCTCACAGGTCAGTCGTGAAGGTTAGCTCTCCCTAAAATAACAATTCTGTCATAATTTACTCACCCTCATGTCGTTTCAAATCTGAATGACTTTCTTTATTTTGTGGAACACAAAATGAGAAGTTTAGCAGAATGCTCTGTGATCCACAGTGGAGAAAAATTGGCTGTAAAGAAGCTCAAAATTGACAAAAATCACATTAAAGTACGATTGGTGATAGTGGCATAAAACCTACCATATCTCCAGTCCCACTCAGTTGGCAATCTTTAAGTCGCACTTTCAGATTGGGACCCTCAGCCTCTTTTCCGTAAATACAGTACCAACAAACCTAGATCATAAGGAAAGTAAATTGATGTTCTTTATTTATACTTGATTTCACAGTGACTAAAGAGCGATTGGCTGAAGAGCCATTGGCTTATTTCACATTGATGCTTATAGAAAAGATGTGACAACCTCCTTCTCCAGGCTGTACAGTGCTGGTGTGAAGGTCATGGAGTGACTTGAGCGTGAGATGAGTACTGGGGCTGGTGGTGGTCTCCTCTCCATTTCTCCTGATCTGCTTTCTGTAGATGATATAGAACTAAACAGTTTCCTCTCTTCCAGCTCTGCTTTCTCCATCAAATTTATGGCCTCCTGGAGTGACAGAAGACAGGGCTCATAACATGTTGTGGAAGCACGACTAGTAGCATGATGTGTTCATCTTTCAACACCAAGCGTTCTGATTGATAAAGAGAGCTTGTCATGTTTACAAATGTTTCACAATACTGACCTCAAGCATTTTCTTGGTCTCTCTGTTAGTCTGGTCCTTCCTGAATGTAAGTAAGGCCTTCTGTGCCAGGTAAACAACTTTAGAGATCTTGTTCTTCTTGATTTTTTTAAGCAACACGGACTCTGTGAAAGCGTAAATCTGGGTAAAATGTATTGTTTGGGTACTAGTTTATCAGTCTTATTAGTTTGAGGCTTACCTCCTGTGGGTCTGTATGTTTCTGAGGCCTGTGCTTGACTTGTGTGTGTCACAGTTTTCTTACCCTCCATCAAACTCAGCTCATCTGAGGAGAACAAATGCAGCACAGTCAGCAATGATGTGCTTAAAATGCCTTCACATGCTCAACCACTGTAGATCTTCCTGACCTGTCCAGGAGTCAGATAGCTTGAGGAAGAGTCTATGATGGAAGACCAGCAGCTCCAGGTGTAAATCGACGGAAAGCCCAGTAAGGTCAGAGGTACTGCTGTCTTCTGGAACTTTGCCCCCTATGGAACTCTTGGTGTCAAACTTCTGTGGTGGAGAAAGTAGACATGTATTTGAGATCAAGCATGCTTAACATATCTACAGTGAACTCATTAAACATACACATACACATTAAAGTTAAGAGTAACACTGGAATTCATTTTGATTGATACATTTAGACTAGGGTCTAAGTGTTAGATTTGAAAAGACTTGTGTTGCAGTAAAAAGAACCTGGCTAGAATACTATATACTCTTACCTGCATGAATACCTCGTCAAAGACAGCAGAGCTCCCATAGGTTGACTTGGTTCTGCCCCTAGACACAGACTCTATGCCACATTCCACCAAATCCAGTGCAGTCTGCAGCTGCTCTGTTTTGGACCTCTGTAGACATACATGTAGACATATAAAAAACTGTTTACCAAAGTTAAGACAAAAACGTAAATTTTGTTGATTTTAAAGCTATTGATTATATGCCATTCTTAAATGTACATGTGTTCTAAGATTAACTTTCAGTTGCTGTTTTTTTACTTGCATGAATTCTGTTTTTGTTTTGATTTTCTCATTGGGCAGCATACCATATAAAGTGGGCTTGCAATTTTTCCAACAGGGATGGACTCTTCACTGCTGTCTTCTGTGGTGGCTATTGAAGCACAAAGCAACACATTCTAATACAGTTTTCACTAAATACTAAATATAAAAAGGCATCACCGTCATGTTGGGTATCTCTTGAATATCTATGGAAGCTGTGTGAATCTCTTCTACTTGGTACAAAATACCTGTTATTCTGCCCGACTGTGGTGGGGCATCTGCGCTTGTTTCCAGCACCATAGCCAGTCTTAGGGTCATTTCAGCCACGGATATGAGGTCTATTTCAGCCAGCTGATACACATGTGCCACTTCACACAGCAACAGCAGGGTCTCCAACCACTACGGAACAAACTGTTATGTTATACACTACATTTAAAGGGATAGTTCAACTGAAAATTTTAATTATGTAATCTTTCTCTCCTTGATATTGTCCCAAACCCAAAAGTAGAAGTTATGCAGAATGTCAGCCTCAGTCACCATTCACTTTCTCTCAGAATAAGTTTTTTAGGTCACTGTTTATTGGAAGAATAACCTGGTCATGGTTTTCCATCTTTCCCAGGTAGTGCACAGGGTCACAGTGCCTCGTCTGTGCTCTTTGAAAGACGCTTTTGCATTTTGCCCAAAAGAACAACACGATGTCCAGGACCAAGTCGGCATCAGGCTGGACATCCTGTGTGCACACACAAAACACACTGTCAGGTTACCCACAACATTTGAATGATCTATTCAGGGGGTGGGAAATAGAGCTGACCTTGTCTGCCTTGCAAACACATGCATGAAGTGTATGAATAAGATTGAAGAATTCTTCTGTCATGCTTGCCGGCCCGATATTCTTATCTTTATCTGTAGAGGAAAAGGCATTATGTTTATTTTGGGTTTTTATAAATGAAAAAAAAAATAATTATAATAATTGATGAACGTTCTGGAGTGTTCTTGAGTCCATCTGGTTATAATTTCTGACAAGTTTGCATGTCTTTTGCTTACAACCATAGGTGTCATTTATGGGTGGGACGGGTGGGACATGTCCCTACCACTTTTTTCCTTTGCAAATTTTGTCTCCACCACTTAAAATATTTTCATTAGGGAAGTGTCTAATAATGCAGAAGAAACATCTCCAGTTCTTGAGCAGTAGTTTCCATTTAGTTTTTTGTGTGTTAAAATAAGTGGCGATCCGGCACAGGTGTTTGTTATTTTAAATGTTATAATGAGTACTCATTGTGGCTGTTATCAATGGCATTGAATGTCAGCAGAACGTACACTGTTGGTTGAATGGATCAAGTTCTCAAATTAATTATGAGACATATTAATTGTATTTATCAAAACAGTAAATTATTATTTGCAAGAAACCTAATAAACGATCAATCAAGCCTGAAATCAGTAATAATTGTAAAATTCGTAGTAAAACTTGAGGTATTATCAGAGGACTCTCTCGGCTTTTCAGAAATAACATATGTTTGGGAGTTTGGCCACGACAACATCCATATATACAACAACAAAAGTGTATAGAAATGTCTTTATTTTTTAAATTAAAATTCAGGACTTCAAATAAATTATGAAAAAATATATATATTATTTTATGCACCAAACACTATATTGACATACAAAAGGGAAATTGTAAAACTTTTGTTGCAGGGTCTCATGAGGAGACCTCCATAAGATGACATTATAATAAGACAATCACAATCACAATCGTTCACTTTGTCTGTTCCTCTGTGGTGGAATCCACCTTTAAATTATCTGCTGATACCTTTTCAACATTCAGGAACCAGCTAAAAACACACCTGTACCATGAACACTTAAACAATCCACACTAAATGCACTTACTATTGCACTTACTGTACCAGAAAACTGTGCTAGTGCCTATACTACTCCAGCCTTGGCAGTACAACACTGCAGATATTGTTGAACTTTGTATGATAAATTCCTTGCTATGTACCTCATTTGTAAGTCGCTTTGGATAAAAACGTCTGCTAAATGACTAAATGTTATAGTAAAATATAAGTAAGAATATAACCGTTATTGTCACTTTTATTATATCAAAATCAGCAAAGATTTCACATTTTAAAAAAAACCTAATGCTTTGAAATACAAAGGCATATATTTACTAATACAAATAAAAATACTTCTACTTCAAGATATGCTTGAAAGCAGTAGGTGGCAGTAGACATCTAGTACATTGCATACAACAGGATTATCAGCAAGAGGTTATAGAAAATTGTGTATCAAATTTGATACAGGCTGTGTAATATTAATATTCATGAGTTTCGCCACTTTGTGACAAAGAAATGTCCCCACCACTTTTTAAATCAAAGTGACACCCATGCTTACAATGTGTGTGTGTGTGTTATGAGTGCATGTATTAGAATGTATTAGATTCTAGGTTAAGAATAATAATACCAGCTTTACCATCAAATGTAGTGTCTTTCATGATGCATTTTCCTCTTTGAGTGGACATCACATGCTCCACACCCTCCAAAAGCATCAGTTCTAGCTCGTATTTCCTGAACAGACGACCCTCCATGTTCTGGATACAGGACAAGAAAAGATTGCTAAGATGGCAGTTCAGATATGCTGAGATGATGATTTTTTTTAATAGAATTACTCACAGCTAATATTGATGTAAGGGCAGTCGACAGCGAGCAAAACAAATTCCACAGTTCATATCTGAAGAGCTGCTTCACAAACTTCACCGCAGCATCTACTGAGATCTTACTCTTCCCTGCGATAAAAAAACAGTTCCTGAACAGTGTTTCTCTACATATAAACTCACAGAAACACAAGAGAGTAAAGGAGAATGAGGCAAGCTGAATGAAATGACTCACCATCTACAGCCATCTTAAAGAGAGTGGAAGTAGGGGTGACTGCATTCACAGAGGTAGGCAAACTTGCATCAAAGATATGTTCTGAACCACCAATCCCTGTGACAAAAAAAGAGAACATTTCAACTCTATATGAAGTGATGTGAAAGTTATAGAGAGGCCAAGAGGATGAGAATGTTTACCAGACAGTAAGCTAATGCCAGCTGAAATGAGTTCCAGCACCACTTCCTGGACCTCTGATTCTTCAGGCATGCCGGTGTGCAGTGGCCTGACAGAGCTGTCTTGAAGAGCTTCCAGGACAGCCAGGAACTGAGCAGCATTACCTTCAAACATCTCCATCAGGATACGCTCAGTGGGCGAGCGAGGCCATGGAATCTACAGGGAGAAATAAAGGGACAGAGAGAGACCGAAAAAAAAAACAGAGATGAAAGAAGAACAACTGGGAAAAAGAGGTATCCTGTAAATACAAGCATTGCAACTAGATAATGTAGAACACTCACTAGTTGTATCTCTCTTAAACTGATCTTCTGTTTGGGCCTAAAGAGTCCTTTAGGTTTCCTGCGTGGCTCATACACTGAGCGCTTAAACACCATGACTGCAAGCTTCATTTTATTAACGGAACAATACCATGATACAAGACAGGTGTAAGAATACAGCAGTGATAATACAAAAATTGTTAAACAACAGGATGAATTGTTTAGACTGATAAAATAGGCAATGATTCTCACTTTTATAGTGGCTTCTTTAAAAGCTTGTTGGGTCTCAAATGACATTTGGGCACCAGTCATCTCCTCCAGCTTGGCCAATTCATTGATCTTGCCAAGAGCTCGTCGCGCAAACACCTATTGCCACAACAGGAAGCAGACGGATATTATGCCTGTCTATCACGACCTTAGAAATCAGTCGTAAAGTCTTGTACCATTAAAGGAATAGTTATCCCAAATATTAAAATCTGTCATCATTTACTAATCCTTGTGTTGTTACAAACATGTATGACTTCCTTTCTTATGTGGAACACAAAAGAAGATATTTTAATGAATATCCCGGTTCGACATTTCAATACAATGGCTGTTGATAGTAATTAACTTTCCCTTTACCTGGGGCTTTTATTTTGAAGTTTTTTTTTTTTTTTTTTTTTATTAAAGATTCATATCAAACATACAACAAGGCACATTGCAAACATATTCAGTCAATTTTACAACATGAATTGAACATGGAGTACAACCTTGATACATTTTCAAAAACAACACAAAACCAAAAAAAAAAAAAAAAAAAAAAAAAAGGGAAAAGAGACCAAGGGACTCAGCAGTAGACACTAAGAAATGATCTTGCATAAGTATTCATGAAAAATTTGAGCTTTTTTTGTTTTGCAACATTTCAGGGATTTTTTTATACAGAATTATATCATTTAGAAAGGCTTTAAAGACAGGGGATGTTTTAAGAAATCGACATTTGTGTATGAAATATTTTGCCATTAAAATCAGATTGTTCACTCCAAACTCAGCTGTTCTGTTCTCCAAATTTGAAGTCCAAATTTAACGTATTCATATGTTAAAATTGGGATATTTTGTGTATTGTACATGATCCAGTACTGGAAAGCATCCCAGAAGGTCTGGGTTACATTACAGGAGAAGAAGAGATGTTCTGCGGTTTCAATGTCAGAATTACAAAAAGTACAAACATTCACATCCATATTAAATCTTTGATGTAAGAAGTTGTTACATGGATAAATTTCATTCATCACTTTGAAGTGAACTTCTTTAACCTTCGGTGAAATAGGAAAAGAAAGGTAACCGGTTCTTATCTTCACTAAACAATTGCTGGTAAATTTCTGGAAAATATGTTTTCTCTTGAATGGTGAAGGGAAGCAGATCGAAGTGAGGACATTTCTAAAAAATGTATTATTACATTTATTTTTAAAATTTATATGAATCTATGATTAACGTGGGCTCTCGAGGAATAACCACAGAGTACGTTAACATGCCTTTTACTAAAATGATCAGAGCTTGTGGGATTGCCTGAATTACAGTTTTAAATTGCCTCTCAGTGCACATCAAACTGTATTTCCGGATGAAAACATCAAATGTTAAGAAGTTACCACAATTATCTAATAAATGAACAATCGACCAGACACCCTTTTCCATCCATTCACCGTAGAAAAAAGATTTTCTCTTAATTAATATACTTCTATTATTCCATATTGGGACCGTGTGAGGAGTAAAGTTATGTTTGTATATGAGTTTCCAATATTTGAGAACCTGTTGATGAAAAGTTGAAAGCTTAGTCGGTAGTTTGGAAATGTTAAAGTCACATCTTAATAAGAAATGTATGCCACCAAACATTTTGAAGATTTTGAAGGGGAAATCAAACCAGAAGTTATCACCTTTTAAAATAAAATTTTGTAACCATTTTAATTTGATGGTACCATTCATTGGGTCAAAGTCAATGGCATTTAACCCCCCTTCTTTAGCAGGTTTCACTGTATCGCTTTTATTTACATAATGATATTTATTTTTCCATATAAAATTGAAATTATCTTGATTGATCTTCTTAATTAATTTATCAGGTATATCCAGTGAGTAGGCTGGGAAGGTAAGTCTTGACAAGCTTTGCATTTTAGTAAGTAAAATGCGTCCAAAAACATATGTCTCTTTGAAGCCAACTGTTAAGAATAATTCTATTTTTCTGAATGATATTTTCTATGTTGGAAGTTTCTCTAACCTTTTTATCTTTAGAAATTATAATACCCAAGTATCTAACTTCATTTTTAACTGGGATATTATACATATTAATTATGTCATGGTCTTGAATAGTTAAAATTTCATATTTTTCCATATTCAACTTTAAACCAGATGCTTTGGAGAACAAAGAAATCTCTTTTAATGCCACTGGAACTTGTCTTGCATTCTTTAAAAAAAGTGTGGTGTCATCTGCCAGTTGACTTATTACCAATGAATTTCCCATGACATTTAGTGGTTGGATGTTCGGGTTATTTTTAACATGGATTGCTAGTAATTCGGCTACAATTATAAATAACAAAGGCGAGGTTGGACAACCTTGTCTAATGCCTCTCTTTATATCAAAGCGCTTAGATGTCCCAAATGGCAGAGACACTGAACTATTGATGTCTGTATATAGCAGATTGATGATGTCAATAAACTTATTCCCAAACCCAAAACACTCCAAAGTCCTTAAAAGAAAACTATGTTCGACCATGTCGAAGGCCTTGTAAAAGTCCAAAAAAAGAATAATTCCATTATCCTTAATTAAGTGCTTATAATCTAACAGATCTAATACCAATCGTATATTGTTATGTATAGATCTGTCTCGGAGAAAACCAGATTGAGTATCACTTATAACATCAGCCAGACCATTCCTCAACCTGTCAGCAATCACGTGAGAAAACAGCTTGTAGTCAGTGTTCAATAAGGTGATAGGGCGAAGATTATTGATATATCTTTTGTCTTTGCCTTGTTTGGGAATGAGAGTTATTAGCCCGTTTCATTGTAGGTGTAAGTGTCCTATTACTCAAAATGTCCTTTATAGCCTCCAATAAAAAACCTTTCAGGTCAACCCAAAAGAATTTATAAAAATTGGATGTCAGGCCATCTTGTCCTGGTGCTTTTCCTACTGCTATTCTCTTAATTGCTTCATCTAATTCTGCCATTCTGATCTCAGAGTCACATATTTCTTTAAAGGCTAATTCTATCTTGGGGATATACGACCTCAAACCACCAAGGAGTCATATTTTGAATATTCAGAGCCATAAAGTTTGGAGTAAAATTTATAAATTTCTTCAGATATTATTTTATGATCTGTGCACTCTGTATCATTAATCATTAATGAATTAATTATTTTTCTCTCCTGTCTTCTTTTCTCTAATCCACTAAAATAAGACGTATTTTTCTCCCCTTCCTCTATCCATTTAGCCCGAGACCTTACATAGGCTCCTTGAGCTTATTTAAGATATAATTGATCTAGTTTTTCTTGTAGGTTAATGAATGTGCTTTTATCAGCATTGGACATTAGAGTTTTATCACAGTATCTATTAATGTCCTGGACCAATTGGATCTCATATTGCTTTTGTTTGCTATGTTTGGATTTACTGTATTGTATCGAAAACTACCTTGCCTTAAACTTAAAGTACTCCCATCTACTACTATAATTGCCTACATGTATATCACTTTTAATTTTCTCTATCAAATTTCGGATAATTTTATTATATTCCTCATCTTTTAGAAGGTCTGCATTAAATTTCCAGTAATCCTTTTTATTTTTTGGCCTATTATCTGGATTTAATTCAAGATTTATCACACAGTGATCAGTTAAAGGTGCACTATTAATCGACACATTTGAGACAATGCTAGAAATTTCAGGGGTCGCTAACCATAAATCTATTCTGGATTTACTACTACCATTGGGTTTGATCCATGAGAATTGAATGATCTCTGGATTCCTATCCCTCCAAATGTCTATTAAGCTGTTTGAATTTAGGAAATCATATAGAATAGTATTCCAGTGGTTTGTATTGTATTTAGAGGGATATCTATCCTGCCATTCATCAGGTGTCAGATTTAAATCTCCACCAATCAAAATAAGCTCGGTATGATATATTTCCTTATATTCAGTGACTACGTCCGTAACTTCTGATAACAGCATTTTGTTATGATTACCACCATTAAAGCCATAAATGTTCACCAAAATAATAAAAATCCCTTCAATATTTAACACAAAAGCCAGCCAGTGACCAAAACCATCAGCTTTAAAAGTGATTACTTTCCCTGGACATTTATTGAAGCAGATGGCTACACCGCCAGATCGATTGGAACCATGACTAAATATAATCTTTTCCCCCCATTGGTTTGACCAGAAGGTGGCGTCAGCATCACAAGAGTGAGTCTCTTGTAAGAAAGTACAATGGGCATTTTGTCCCTTACAAAATAAAAATACTGCTTTTCTCTTCACTGAATCTCTAAGGCCTCTTGTGTTCAAAGAAGTTAACAATAAACTCCTCTTTAACGTAAAAAAAATAAATAAATATATATATATATATATTGCTGTAACAATAAAGCAGTAACAATAGCCACCAAAGAAAACAAAAAATGTGTATATATATATATATATATATATATATATATATATATATATATAGCCTAAATTATATTAGTAAAGATCTCTTTTAAGTTATTTAGAAATATAACTAACGGGTAATCCTCTAAATTCAAACAAGTAGGGATGTAATGCTACCCTGCCTTTAAATTATGATTTTCAAGTGTCTTTTCATGCCTGATGATGACTTGTTTTTTATTCTCTGGCATATATGCGACGACCGTTTATGTAGCCAAAAGGTCCCCTGTAATATGCCTTCTCACCAGCTTTCCTTGCTTGCAGAATTTGCGGCCAGAGTTTTCCCCTTTCCAGCATGTCGTCCTTCGTCAAATCCTCGGCGAACCGGATACCTGCAGCCTCACAGACCTGCGACTTTTTAGTCATTCTCCAGATGGCATCTCTATGTTGACGTTTGGTGAACTGCACAATCACCTGGCGTGTCTTGTTATCCTCCTTCCTCCCCAGGCGGTGTACAGTGTCCACGTATTCCTCCATTTTCTGTGACCATTCTGGTGCGATCTCCCCCAGCAGTCGTATCACATCTTGCCTGATGTTTTCATCCAACGTTACCTTCTCTTTGATTCCCTTTATTCTCAAATTCCAGCGTCGTCTGTATCTGTCTTGCTCCTTTGACCTTTCTGTGAATTCGTCCACTTCTTTCCGTAAGACAGACATTTGGGTTTCCAAAGTAAAAATCTTCTCCTTGCATTCCTTGACCCCTTCAGCATTGAACTCAATTGACTTCATAAGATTAACAATCATCACAGTGTTCTGAGTTAGCTTAACGTCAAGCTCCGCCATCTTTTGGTCTTGACTATCAAACCTGGAGTGAAGTGCTTGAATTGATTCTAAAACCTCCCCTGCGGTTGGATTTTGCTTGGACATTTTCTTCACATGTGCTCCTTTGGATGGAGTTAATGGCGGGGAGTTATTTATCTTGTCATGACCTCTTTTTCCTTCACTGTTAGGCGCAGTCTCCATGTCCATTCCGTCATCAATATCGTCTGAGTATCGAGTAGGTCGGAGGCTTTTTCCATAATCCTTTTTGTTCTTTTGTTCGTTCGGCATGGTCAGACAGTCAATTCCAGCAGTTTAGCAGGGTAACTAATATAGCAAACTTCAAATTGAGGAACTTCCCCAGGTGCACTAATTTCCTCCAACCGTTCAATCCGCCATCTTGGCCAGAACCATTTTGAAACAGTAAGTGCAACAACAGTGTTTGACAGTTTACAAAGTTCTTCATCTGGTGAAACGCTGTCATATCCTGCATTTCTGTTATATTGTGCAGTAGATTTGTATAATAATGTGTAGCGATTCCTAATGTTTTGAATTGTGGGACTGCTTGAACCTGCAGTAAACTGCTCTAAAAGCGCTACAAACACAAGGCCATAAGCCCTGCGCATGCACAGAACAGTGCATCGCCCGTTTATTCTGAATTGTGCATGTTTATCTGTCATTAATCACAGCCTTTTGTAATTAAATAATCACATATAACCATTTTGCCATTTTGAATAATTGTGCAGCCCTGAAAGGAGAAATTAGTCTTCTGAGGCCCTCATAATGAAACTTAACCTCCTGAGACCAGAGTGTGACTACTGTGTGCATTTTCCATTTCCCTTTTTGATTTGTAACTAGTAGCACCTAATAAACAAGCAAAATAAAAAATAAAAATTCTAGAGCAAATAGTTTTCCTAAAAAGTGATGCACGCATATGTGGACAGCGGCATTCAAAAATCACCATATTTTCATCCTAACTCCATAGAAAGCCTCTAAAAAGCTAATTTTTAAGCTTTTGGATGAACCCATTGATACTCAATGTGAAAATGCACAGTAAATATATAGGAATGCATTTACTAATGTTATGTATCGAATCGTATTGTACAGTGATAAAATAGAAAAATTTATATTCAAAATAAGCAAAATATATCCACAGATCTGTTAATGATGAAAGTTATTCAAAATAACTAACCAGTTGTCTTTTTTTTTTTTACTTTTGATGGTTATAATAATAATAATAATATCCCAAAATCCACATATGTGGACATCATGTTTATCAGCGTGCTGATGCATGAAAAATGTATTGATGATCAATTGATGGCATGGTGGCTCAGTGGTTAGCACTGTCGCCTCACAGCAAAAAGGTCATGGGTTCAAGTCCCTGCTCAACTAGGGCCTTTCTGTGTGGAGTTTGAATGTACTCCCTGTGTTTGCGTGGGTTTCCTCCAGGTGCTCCAGATTCCCCCACAAGTCCAAAAACATGCAGGTTAAGTGAATTGAAGACTCTAAATTGCCCTGTATTGTGGGAGTGTGAGTGGGAGTGATGCACACTAGGGGTTGCATCCGGCGTAAAACGGACCCTGCACCTATGTGGGACAAACGTCTTGGAGACAGAGAGACACACAGATATTTACACCCAAACTGAAAAAACTTAAGACGTTTCTTACCAGAGGCACTTTTGTTGGCTCTGCACACATAGAAGCACTTCAAGGAAATCGACAGGACTCTGTGCACCAGAATTTTAACCCTTTAATGACAGTCTAGAGTCTTGTGAATAGTATTCAGTCAGTTTTAATTCATTGAAATTATGCGTTGCATACAGCAAAGCCAAAATACAAAGTCCACTCATGTGTAAAAAAAACACATAAAAATAAATAAATAAATATCGCTTAATTTTATATCGTAAGCAAAATAATCATGATTATATTGTAAATATTCTATATATCGTCCAGCCCTAGTTGATAGTGACTCACTTTAAAGATTTAAAAACGTGGGCTTTTGAGAATCAACCACTAGTGAACATGCAACAGACATAAAGATTTTCACTGAAAATACCTTACATTTCAGGATGTTTCTTGCCACAACCTTTCGTATGCCTTCAGAAGACTTAGAATATGATGCACAAATAGCATAAACAATTTTTTTGATACTTTTGTTCATACATTAAAACATCTCTTTTTGTGTTCCACATACGAAAACAAGTCATTTGGATTTGGAACTACAAGGTGATTAATTACTACAAATGTTCATTTTTGAGTGAACTATTCCTTTACAGCCAAGTTGATTTAAAAAGCAACTTTAAAACTTTAAACATTGTTTTCATGTGAAACTCACCTCTGCCTGAACTGAAGCCTTATTGTAAAAATAGCACTCACACACAGCACAGTATAGTGTGGCCCTCCATGGCAGGAAGCTGGAAGTCAGCAGAGGAACAGAGGTCTCAAGGCATGTGCATGCCCAGAGTAAAAACTCTACAATCTGAGGAAGACGAAAGACTAAAGATTAGAAAAGAAAGAATAAAACTGAGAGTATACAGTAAGTTTTGTAAAAATATGAAAAGCGCATCGACCTGCGAAGCGTGACCCACAGACATCAGCAATCTGCATATGTTGTACATGTGTAAGGACCCTGGGGAAATATAAAAAATATTTAGTCACAACCACTATTTGTCATTATTATGATGTAATACAGCACTCTCAGATGTATTGCTGAAAATACCATTATAGAGTATCCAGCACAGACTTTCATGTGGCAGAACAGCCTGCATCAGAATGCGCACAAATCCCAGGATGCTCAAGAGCCGTTGCACCCCACACCAATCTGGCGGTGCACATCTCTCTCTCTCCAAATAGAAGATGCACTGGCATTCTCCCTGCAGAGCGTGGAACTAAAAGACATAAAGGACCGGAGTTTATCCATTATGAAAACCACACAATAAATTAATAAAACAACAAAAGAAACACTTATCAAAACAGAAGGATTCTGTCATAAAGAAGAACTGCTACATTACACTACGTTTACTTTATGTACCACAGAAAAGATATCTAACCGTAAGTTGTGCCCTCTGTGTATCAAAGCCATCTGGGAAGAAGGACTGCTTGAAATGCTCCACATCTTTTATGCTCTCCAGGTTTACAGTGCAAGACTGCTGCAGAAAGAGTCTGTACCCTTGCCAGAGAGCAAGTCTGTAAAGCTTGTTTGACAAGGAAATAAATATTTATAGAAATGAAACATAATGTGGTGAATGAATGAAGATTAAAAGCTTTAGAAAACACATTTTAATTGTGTTTTACAGATAGGTAATTAGCCTACCTTGTTGTCAAGGAGGAAATCTGCTGTTTGTAACAGGTTCTCTTCATAATACGCGTGAGGAAGACGAGATTTATATTTGTTCCATGTTTCAAACAGTTTTATAGACCTGTCAGTCAAACAAAACAACAGATTGTATCTGAAACAACAGAGACGAAGCTTACAAAACATTATAGCCTAGATAATACGTAATAATATAATAATAATAATAATAAACACCAACAAAAAGGGAGTTTGTTGAATAAGTGTTCTTTATTTAATTGTTTAATTTATTTAATCTCTTACCCTCTAGAATATAATTGGTGGTCAAAGTTAGGCGAGCCTGACAGTTTCTTTATATGCCCTTTAAACTCTTTTAGGTCACTTTTAAAGGCTGATATTACAGGGTTGCATTTATCCAGGGGTCCGTAATAGGATGCTGGTGCGGAGTCCATTTTTAAAGCACGAGAGCGACTGGGTGTTTGAGTCTGTTGTCGTGGATACGACTGGGGCTCTGTTTACATATAGCTCCATTGGCAACACCATGAGCGTGAAACCCACGTACGCAGTAGTTTAAACACGACCGTTCATGACGAATCTACCGATCTAATGTGTAAGTTACAAATATTACTAAATATTAACAAGTAATAAAATATGTATAATACATTTTACAGTAATCTTTTAGAAATCACTATAATCCAACGTGACCAACATTTTATTTTTGCTGTTAAATGAATCTGCGCCCTAGAATTTAACGTTTACTTTATTCAAACCAGACTTGTGCGCCAGAGCCAGAGAATATTTCGCAGAGACGGGCCACTTCTATTGAAATTATAACGCCCAAGCCCAAGACCAAGCGGATATTATTTCAACGGATGTAGAAATTAAGTCCCTCCTTACTGGTAAAAGAGCCAAATCATCTTTTAGAGACAGACATCGCCTGTCAATAAACTCGAGAACGCGCATGCGCATTAGCTATACAAGCCGGGAAAATTCAGTTTTGTAGCGTAATCTGAAGTAAATGAGCACAATTTGTGATTCCAGTGTTGTCAGATTTTACGGTTGATTTGAAATATGTTCTTTTATCGTAATCTTGACCAACCGTTTTTGAGATTTCGGTGTTTCCCTATTCAAATAGATTGGAGCTGCGCTTTCATGACTGGAAATAGCCTCCCGAAAGGGGTTCAAAAATGGCCGCCAATGGACTGGCTTGCTAGAAAGACTTGGACCAAAGACCGTTTCAACGTTGTAGTAGTGCAATGCATAACGCAGCGCGGCGCGACGAGACCAGAGACCGTTCTTTATGCAAGAGTGTGTATGGAGGAGATGCGTCAGTGTGCTAAATAAACTGATTTTGTGAGGAAACAGCCAATAATTTATGAATATTGCCAAATATGTGAAAGACTTTCATCCAGAACTGGTTGGACTGACTGGGACTGCAGAGGAATGGAGGCGGCAAGAAGGGTTTATAGCAGGGGTCGGCAACCCGTGGCTCCGGAGCCGCATGCGGCTCTTTCATCCCTCTGATGCGGGCGCGGCTCCCTGTGGCTTTTGAAAATAATTGAGTATTTGATTTTTAAAAAAAAAAATAATTAAATTCGTTCGTTTTTAAAATGTAAATCTAAAGTTGTAGATTATGGTGAATCTTGTAATATCTAAATAATGTATTATTTTTGTAATTTTTAACACAAAAACGTGTTAAAATCTTTTGTCGCTCTTAATATGCGTCACAACCGCCAAATGTGCGACACCCGCCAGCGCGCGATTTCTTGAACTTAACGTGTAGAATATATTTCATGTATGAGCCAACTATGGAGAATTTTATGTGAACATGAAAAAGTATGCACTTGGAGTCCTGTCGATCTTTGGATCCACATACGTATGTGAGCCGGTGTTCTCCAACATGACCTTATTAAAAGCGAACATCGCGCACGCCTCACAGATGACAGCTTACGATCCTGCGTAAAGATGAAGTTAACGGCATACAGCCCTGATGTGCAGACGCTGTGCGCTGAGGTTCAGGAGCAAAAATCACATTAACCAATTATGATAAATATTTTAATTGCCTATTATTTGGCATATATTCATATTTTTTCATTGTTCATTAAGTGAAATAGTCCTTTTATTATTCAGGCTGACAGCTGACTGCACGCGCCATTAAAAGGATGACGGCACACAGAGAGAGGACGGCATTTTTGGTTTGCTGCCGATGGATAATTTAAGTTCGGCGTTTTTTTTCATAAATACAAGGAGGACTCAAATAGACTTTGACTTTTGAAAAGTAACCTTCAACCCAACGTCATTTTTTCGGAGTTCAAAATGTTTTTGTTGCATGCAGAAATGTAATTTCGCTTTCTCTGCAGTCGTTCATTGATTTCATAAATGCAACACATTATAGTTTGTTTATACATAGCATAAAGGCAAAAAAAAAAAAAAAAAAAAAAAAAAAAAAAAATATATATATATATATATATATATATATACAGTGCTATTTCATTTTAAATGTCAAAAGGGTTTTGTGGCTCCCAGTGTTTTCGTTACTGTGGGAAACTGGTCCAAATGGCTCTTTGCGTGGTAAAGGTTGCCGACCCCTGGTTTATAGGGTCTACGATGGGCTGGCTCCAGCTCTAAAATGTAATGTGGGCCATAGGACCCTCCGGGTGGTGCGAACAGTTGGAGGGGTGGGTGTAGGTGTAGCTCTCAAGGTGGGCCAAGTTCAGGTTTGGGTGGGCCATGCCTGTTTAAAAATGAAGATGGATATTATATTGTGGCCCACACCATACTAATCTACATAGTTAATCCAGATGGACTGTTTCTGGACCATTACGATAGAATGAAAAATGACACACAGATTGCGGAGTGTTCAAATTCACATTAAAAACTATGTTAAATGATTTCCAGATTAGCTCGAAGCATTGTGCGTGTTGTGCAGAATAAAATTCGATGTCAAAATGATCAACAGTTTATCGGCATGATTTAAAGGCTGTAATTGCCACACAATAATTTTACTAGTGACTTGGTTCAGTCGCTTAAATTTGTACTGCTACCAATACAGGAACATTATTTATCCAAACTATAAGAGGCACTTTCAAAACAAACTGAGAACTCCTCACTAATTCAGAGTAATACTGTGTCATTCAAATCACAGATCTCACACACACACACACACACAGAGAGAGAGAACAATTCACTTTTAAATAGTGCATCACTATTGCTTTTATTACTTATATGTTTATGATTCTGTGCTATTATATAAAAATAAAAAAAAGTTTAAAAAACAGTTCAGACGTTGAGCTTACTTGGAGATACAAATTGAAAAGGTCTTAAGTCAACATCTTGGATATTACTTTATATCAGAAAAAATGAATAGAAACAGACCTCTTAAACCATTATAAAGACTTTTATATAATATAATTCTAGCTATGAAATGACAAAGCAGCCTAATACAAATCAAAGCAGGTCTCATTTGCAAAATACAGTTAGCAAGAGCACACCTGTTAATTATTTCCTCATCTCAGCACTCAGTTCAAAAGTATTTTTCAAGACCAAATACAAATAGAAGTGTGATGATGTATATCAGAATTCATTTTTCATCAACAAATATTTAAAAAAATAAATAATAATAATCTGAATGTCTGAGATGAAGAAAATCGTTGTGGTGCTTTTCTGTCTCATGAATTGTATGTGATAAATAGCTTCTATTAAGGGCCACAGGTGAGAGATGATAAGCAATAAACAAGTCAGGGAATATCTGTTGCAGAGGGTGCGTTGTAGGTTTTGAGGCGCTCATGAGCCCTTTTTGTAGTCAGTAATGTGAGAGCCATTGTATCTATGCATTCTTCAAGGCCCTCCTCCTGGTCAATCTCCACTGTGTAATCATTGGCCTGCAATGGAAAAGTTTAGGTTAGATTAAAAATCATAATTTTTCTTTCATGTTAATGCTAAAACATGATTCCAAGTTGTGCAAATAGGTCCTCTTAAATGTCCCAAGTGCCTATACTACACAAACCTCGATCAAAAACGGACTCTTTAATTGCATGGTTACTTAAAGAGGGCACAATGTCATGACTTTTCGAAGGCCTTTCATGTCGTTCACGGTTACTGGATTAAGAATTTTTTTTAAATAATTGTTGGGGCAGATTTCAATTCGTATGCAAGTAGTAATGTTTTAAGTAAACGTATTTATATATTGAATATTATTCATATACAAATGTGTACAAAAAGGGTGATTTATGCTTCTGCATCAAACCTCCGCTTTATGCCAGGCCTAGCTATGGCAGTTACAGCTTCTAAGCTTTACAACAACACCCATTTTGTATTGATGTAAATTGGCTAGTTATTAAAATGTATGATTTTGATAAGTGTCAAAAATATTTCAAAATATTTATTAAGCGACTCAAGAGCAAGTATACAGTATATGCCCGATTTATTTTCTCTCAGCATGTTAGAGTAAATATAAATATGTATATACAGTACATGTATATAAATATACAATAATAACTATGTCTACATACTTTGATGAACTTGTTTTTAATGCTACAATAATTAAATACTTTTAAATCCACAAAATAAATTGCTTTTGTTTATTTATGAAATGTATAATTATTCTCAGAAAATTGCTCTCTATACACTAGCATTTTGGCCTTGTACTTAGAACGACACAGACACCCCAACACAGCAAACCACAGAATAAAATAAAGGCAAACCATGGAACCAGCGGTAGAGGTTTGAGGCTCCACCGCTGGAAATAGGATGTTATCATATTGGTTTGTGGGCAACCAGTTTTACTCTGCACAAGCACTCACATAGATTAATGCTAGCCAATGAAATATATAGAGAGCTAATCTAGACAAATGCATATGCACTACAGAAATGTACAGGCCTGTAAATCCCTTTTAAAATTCCCTCCAGATTTTCCATTACCGTCGGATCCCTGTGCATTACTAAACTCTCAGACATAGTAGTAGTATCAAGAATTATTGCCCTGTATACCCACCAGCTGTAATGTAGCCAGCATATATCTGCAGGCTACTGTGTTCTCTTTGCCTTTGACGATGGCCGCAAAAGATTTTTTCACCCCGACACTAGAGAGTGCCTGAACAATCCTGTCTCCATACTCGTGGATGTCAAAAGTTTGACACGTCTCCTGTATGGATGAAAAACCTCAAAAACATAAAAAAGAGGCCCACCTAATCCAGTTAAATTACAACCAATAGTTCCCTTTTCTTTAAGGAGAATAAATCTAAATTGAGGTCACATTAAGTAGTTGCAGGAGGACATTGTCTCTGTTAAAACCTTTTGAAAATGTATCCATCGTTACCTGAGCAGTGAGATGAGGGCTGATCCCATCCTCCCACTCTTTCACTCTTCGCGATAATGCCGTTTCCTGTGCGTACTTCTGAGAGTTCACCAGAAACAAATCCTACATACAGAGAAATAAATGACCAATGTACAATTTATATTAAGCATTATTCTCCAAGAAATTATTTGTATGACCAAGCTTTCGTACCACACTCTTCTTCACCAGATCTTCATAACTTATCCGGCTCATATGCAAGTCTTGGAAAATTTGCTCCTGTTCACCAAGGTGTTCTGCAGGCTCAAGTTCATCAACCAAGTTCTCATGTTCCTGATCTGAAAAGTCCTCGCCTGAATTAAAAATACCACAAACATTTTTATATTTTGAGTTTATTAAATGATGTTTCCATCCCATAATAGATGACACAAAATACAACTACTTAGTTTTGGAAGAGAGCAACAGTCCTTTAAAAAACAAAGCATAAAAGGAAAAATAGATTAGATAAAAGTGAGGCACAAGTGACTTTGAATTTGATCTTTGCGTGCAAGGGGATGTTTCTCACCCTCTACGCCTAGATGCCGGACCTCCTCAATCTGGTCCTCATGATTCTCTGGTTCCAAGTAAGTTCTCTTCAACTCCTCATCGGAGACAAAAACACCCTAAATAAAAAAAACATGTCTGGAGTTAAATGACACATCATCTACAAAGATACACAATCATATAAACTATCACTTATTATTTCAAAATAGTATTTACCCTTTTCCTGAGTATCTGCTTTTGTACTTTCAGGCGCTGGCCCATTTTACTCACAAAGATGTAGTTAAGGTCTACAACAAAAATATTGTTTTTATAATTACAAATTTCTACGAATCCTTGCAGAAATTGTTTGTAAAGCAATATCTTTGAGAATTACCAGGATAAGTAGGTCCATTCTTTAGCTTGCGATCTGCAACCTCAACTGTAAAAGGCAAAAACAGCTCTTCTCAGAATCGCAAGAAACATGTGATTTCTCACATTCCTGTGTAAATACTGGAATAGATACAAACAACTTACAGGTTTTGGAGAACCAGCTCCCAAAGTCCTGCAGTTTTGAAGGGCCCTTCCTCTTCCTCTTTCCTGACTCCTCAAGACCTGCTGGCACTTTGCAACATTTCCCTAAAGGGCAGAGAAGACAGAAATGTCCAACAGGTTTAAAGTAATTTTGGAAAAGATAAGCTAATTTATGTTAACTTGTCAGTTATTTTAAGGGGAAATGTGATAATGACACATCTTGAAGAAAGTAAGATTGACAACACACCTGTTTTGAGAGGCTTGTCCTCCCCAAATGACGCATACGAGTCATGCCATTTCCAAGGGTCCATAATTTCCTGGAACATGCACATAAAATTGCATACATCTGTACTTGTGAATGTAAAACAGAATTCTTACATTGGTCATTTGGCACTTATACACAATGAGCTTTCCCTTAAATTCAAAAGCAATTCTCCATTTAGAGGTCATGCGTGCACTAGAGGTTGACCGATAGTGGATTTTGCAGATACGATAACCAAGATGGTGGAAAAGTACGATAACTGATAACTTTCTTAGCCTTTCCTTACTATGATGGGCACAGACATAGTGGTAACAAAAGTCCAAATATAATCCCAGATGCAGTTTACTGTGCAACCAAAAACCAGATAATAACCAGAATAAAAATGAAGATTTGTAGCATAGCAAGACCGAAATAAACGCACTTATTTTAGGATTTTGAAATTTGTTCATTTCACTGCATTGAAGAGAGGCTAAAAATATGGATGAATATTGTCAGTCTGTGTTTATTTTTTATTTTTATTTTTTATTTCACCTCTAAAGGCTGTTGTTATACTGTAGAACCAAATTGTTCTAACTGTAGACTCCTCCAGCACCGGCCAAAGAGGAACACAGAGGAATAAAAAAAATTAAAAAAATCAGCAACTATCGGCACCGAATAATTGGTAAAACCGATATATCGTCTACATCAAGCGTGCACATGACCTGTTGTCAAAATGCCAGCATGATCTCTGCCAATTTGTGAGTAACAGCTGTGGTACCTTTACCAAAAAGTAAATCCAGCATTTTATTGGTTTTATGTGTGAAAGTGTACCGGTAAGTGCAAAGATAAAAGGCTATTTCATTTCAGTGCAGGGTGTTTGTACCTTGAGCTGCTTGGGCTCCTCGAACACTGACTGTACTGCAGGTCTCGGTCTCAGCATCCTCCCCTCACTGGTGGCCTTGAACAATTAAGAGGGAAAGGCAAACTTTAAAATTTAAATGACAAGACCTTTTCCCAAATGCCAAAAAGAAATAACGTCTACAATTAATTGCAGACAAAAGTGATACCTGATTCCGTTCAAGCCACTCCTCAGACTCTACTTCTATGCCATGGTCTTCCAATGGAGGACAAACCGCTCCACCAGCATCATCTTCATCAGTGTATACATCACCCACCTCAGCTACACCCTCTGAACACCAGATGACAATCATCAGCCAAATACAAAATAGTAACAGGTGAAATTAGTAAAATATATAAGTCTGACTTAAAATGTTTCTACTACATCTTTATCACATTGGTCTTCTGTTTGATGGTCCTGGGATTTATGAGTACATCCAAGCAAAACAAAGTAGTTCAACTGAAAGTATTTTGGACAGTCTTACAGTCTTACACAATAAGTAATGAGTGTGCGTCCTTACCTGTCTGTAAGGGCATAGGTGCATGTACAGTAGAGTTGAACTGGTTTTCTGGCATGTTTTTAAGGAAGTGAGTGAGTAAAGACCCCAGACGCATCAGTCCCGTTTCATCCATGGTGAAATTATTAATTCGAAAATCCTTACAGCTGCCCAAAATCTCCCCTTTAAGACTGGACAGACACAAATTCCCACACAAACTATTGTAAATCTTTTACCCTTATAAAGTGCTCTATCAGTTAGTAAAATATATTTTCCCTTGTCCATTGCTCAGATAATATTCTCTTGAGATGAAAAAAGCAATAGGAATGAACTGGTATTGATGGGACATACCACTAATCAGATCAGGTCAAAGCAATTCTGTCCGAGTCAGAATTCCTGATTGGAGGGCAGGGTCTTTACCTGAGAAGAGGGTATTTCTGTTTCTCATGGGATTCTGCAGGAATGAGAGATTCAGGAGGGAGACGGATAATCCTCACTGGCTAGAGAAGCATAAGGAAGAGTTATACAAACAGAATGGTATGGACATCCACTTTACACATAAAGTGTTGTTAGTTATTGTTATGACATGACACACAAAAATGACTTTAATGGGAGAAAACTGACTTACCTCTGTTGGATCTTTCATTGTTATATTCAGAGAGTTGGCGTTCTCATCCTGCTCAATCTCATCAAACTGCATTAAAAATACATTCAGCCACACACACAAACAAACAGATACAAAACCTTGAGATAACACCACAGTCTAAATGAAGGAGAATGCTTGAGTGTTTGCAGAGCACTACAGATGACTCATTTCTATTAGACGCATCATCAGGAATGAGTATCCCAATAAAAACAGAGATTTGATTGTTGGCCTTCAAATCATTTCCAAAAAAGGGTTAATAAATTCATATTAGGTCATATTCAGAACTGCAGAGCAAATACAGCAGCTCAATAGTAGAAATAAATCCAGTAAATTTGGAGCAGACACTAAAAAACACTAAAGTCCATCATTTAATGCATTAAAAATAGTCACTATAATCTCTCTGCAGCCGTTATCGATCATTTACACACCTCAAAATCATCATCTCTGTTGCCTGAAGGGGATTTGTCTTGGTTACCATCAGCCAAAGAACCTTGTTTGTTATGTCTGTTGAGATTTACACAAACGTCTTGACAACATATTTCAACTGAATACACTACCAGTAGAATATTTCACCTAGAAATGAAAATTCTCTCATCGTTTACTCTCTTTTATGTCATCCCAGATGTGTACGACTTTCTTCTACAGAACACAAAGATTTTTAGAAGAATATTTCAGCTCTGTTAGTCCATATAATTCAACTAAATGGTGACCAGAACTTTGAAGCATCAAAGATCAAATAAAGGCAGCATGAAAGTAAGTCAGTCTTCGGAAGCGATCCAATTGGTTACGGGAGAGAACAGACCAAAATACAACTCCTTTTTCACATAAATCTTGACATCAGCAGTCTCCTTGTTCATCATCATTTCAAGCTTGATTACACTTCCTAGCACCATCTAGTTATCTGCCTTGAAATCATGATCGTGCCTACAGATGGCAATGGCAAAATGTACAGTGAAAAAGGAGTTACATTTCAGTCTGATTAGACCGCTTAAGAAGACATGGATTGAACCACTGGTGTCATATGGATTACAAAAGTAATGCAGCCTTAATGTGTTTTTTGAAACTTCAAAGGTTTTGTCAACATTCTCATGCATTTGATTGAATATTTCAGCTCTTGCAGAGCTGAAATATTCTTCTAAAAAACGTCATTTGTGTTCAGCAGAGGAAAGAAAGTTACACATATCTCTGATGGCAAGAGGCAAGAGAGAATTTTTATTTTTGGGTGAACTATCTCTTTAAAAGAAGAAACAGAATCTGGAGGGTCAGGACACCAACACTTACTTGTTTTTGTTTTTGTTAGAGATGTAGTCCAATGTTTGAAACACAAGAGCGTGAAGAAGCTCCACCTTAAGATTCAGAAAAGACAGAATCATCTTTGTGCCATCCTAAATCTCTGCTTATTTTGTGACATATGTATTTAGGATGAGAAGTAAAACACTAAAATCAAAAAATCAAAACATGTCCTTTGACACAACTAAGCTAAAATGAAGACTCTTTTGTTAATTTTAAAAAAATTCTGATTAAAGCAACTTAATATGAATATATAGTTAAATAAGCCAGCAAAACGGACACAAGTAGCATTAAATATTTTACCTTTCTACCATAGATGCATGTTGATCCTTGAATTAGAAGTGCAGCCTCTGCAAAGTTCATCATAGTTTTACCACCATCAAATGAAATAGTCATCTGGTCCAGCTGTCAACGATACAGACAACATCAACAATAGGAGTCTCTAGAACAGGACAGAAGTTGTTAAATCATTAAGGTACTACTTGATCAATGTGTCTAAACGTTCCCACCTCCTCTAGATACTCTCCGAGTTGACTGGCCAGGTCAATGTCCCAGTTTTTGGTTAGGTCCCGCAGGGGCTGCAGTAGGTGGGCATATCTGGTCTCTGCAGAATCCATAACCAGCTATCTCATACCCAGCAAATCCTAATTTTAACAGGCATTATGAAACATTACCATTCTGATCTGACCAAATGCTTTTGTCATTAAGCAACAACATTAAGGCAAGGTAAAGCACAAGGGCAACTTTTTGACTAAGAAAGCTTTGTTTCATAATACACTGTTACAGTCGCAGACAAACCCCAATTTTCATTTAAATTGAAAATCACATTTTATAAACCATAAAAATGGTTCAAAGCAAACTTGCTAGCTGGCTACAAACATACCAGTAATAAACAGATGTATCATTTGAACATAACATTAGGTGTATACATGTATTCTTTAATAGCATCATTGTTTGTTAGCACACATTTTAAGTTATACTTAAAAAAAAAAAAACTTTAAACCGTTTTGAAACTAGCAACAGCTTTACAACTCTGAAACTCCGGCTTGATGATAATCAATATAATCCTGCTCACAATTAGTATGCGAATAAGCAAATGCTGGTGAATTAAAATAAATGTTGCTGTTGTTTTATGGTAATAAACAGTTTTCGTCACTAACCTGAACAAGAAAACAAAATCTACAAAAGCCGCGCCGCGCGTGCGTCAAAGTTTGTTTTTGCCGCGTGCGTGACGTCACACCAAACGTCAGTAGAGTTGCTTCCCTCTGATGGACTGGAGGTGCATCACACATGACGCTTCATCATCATCGCTGTAATATCAGAGACTGTAAACCATTCCGGTCGTGGCCAAAAGATGGGGCCATAAGCCAGCAACATAGAATTGAGTGGAATAGCCGTTAATACACGGAAAACATACAAATGAACAATTACTGTGCAGAATGCTTTGAATAATTGTTCAGTTAACCATTTCACACTTTTGAGGACGGTTAATTGGTTTCTAAACATAAAATAAACGACCCCTTCCCTAAAACTAAAAAACAAACAAGTCAAGAGAATTGCCCACTGTGAGAAAGCTGAAGCAAGATCATCTGAGGCAATTAATCAGCTGTTGTCTTTTTACAGGGATTTAAGTGCCCACTGCACACGTGGGAAATGTTTTGCAAAATTATTTATGATGCTGCACATTATAAATAAAACTGCACATTCTGTCTGTCTATGTATGTATGTATGTATTTATTCTGTCTGTCTGTCTGTCTGTCTGTCTGTCTGTCTATCTATCTAGCTAGCATATCTATCCTTCTTGTTTTATTCGTTTATAAGTGGTAGCCTACCATGCATTGTGGCTGATGGTGTTTTGGTCTGTTCTCTCTCGAAACAGATCACATTGCTTCAGAAGACATGGATTAAGCCACTGGAGTCTTGTGGATTTCTTTCATGCTTTATTTGATTTTAGGAACTTCAAATTTCTGGTCACCATTCAATTGAATTGTATGGACTAACAGAGCTGAAATATTCTTCTAAAAGGACGGTTCTACAACAGTAAATAACATAATAACAAATCAATTGGAATATTACATTTAATATTTAATGTAAGACAGTAAGTATTTATATGGCAGCGAGTAGCCTACTAATTTCAAGCTCAGATCATTCCCACAGTCATATTGAATGGGAATATGGGTGGCCTTTACCTACTGGGACGTACGCGGCTGTGTCCCTTTTATAAACGGACAAATGTGAAGGGCGGCTATGTGTAAATGCTGATTTTAAATGAACTGGTCGAGTTTTGAGATATATTTTTGTTTGTTTGTTTGTTTTCGATTTCTCGTACCCGCGCTGTCTGCCAGCCCAGCGGCAAGCTTGAGATGATTTCGCACACTTGGCTTGATGTTATGTATATAAATATAAATGGTATAAATCTATAATATACAGACATAAAACACTGCACTCAGATCTGTCAGCTGGTGTGGCTGCAGAATAATGACTGAAAATGCGCTTTCATTGCTTAGCGCACTTAAGGGACCGTCTGAAAATTCAACTCACTATTAAACACAGGGCGGTGTCCTATCACTCATTCAGTTGACGTGCAAGTTAAACATAAAACATTAAAAGTACACTTTTACAATCCAAATGTTGTAGTAGGTTGTCAGTTAAATGACTGAGCTACTACAAGTGGAAGTTTTATAGTAAGTCCAATAATATGAACACAGAATTAGATTATTTAAAATTAATAAATAAATAAATACATAAATAAACATTTCACAAAATATTTCACATTCCAAAGGTTGTAGTAAGTTCCCAGTAGATCGACTGATAAATCTCACCTGTAGTAAATCAGTCTCCCCACTGGGAACTTACTACAACCTTTGGAATGTGAACATATTGTTTTTGTTGTGCACCTGTTAATGTGCGCCCCTTGTTTTGGCCACAAGCCTAAAAGGACATATTCAAAATATAGTGGCTGTAGTTTATCCCCACATTGTATTGCTATCATAATTTTGGTCTCTTTTGAAAGAAGACACATGGAAGTTTGTTGTTAAAAAGTAAAAATCAATAAAAGTCATGAAAACAAATTATTAATACTATTATTACTGTAATAATCTCATGTGTTATAATTTGGGCTGTCGATTTAAAGCATTAATTCAGTTCGATTAATTTTACAAAAAATAACGTGTTAAAATAAGCTTGTAGTACCACCTGTTTACTCCAGAGGGCAGTAAGTGAAATTTCAGCTGTGTGTCAACACACAGTTTATACAGTGAAGAAAAACACTTCAATAGGCAGAACAACACAAACATGCATTACGTTCTTGCGTTCAAAACACTTGAAGGAGCGCAAATCTGAACTAAGGGATCTCAAGATGTGTTTAAAGATGTGTTTTAATTTTTCAATATTTAAAGATAACTATGTATAATTATTTCATCATTATATATTGAATTATTGTTATATGAGAGGCTTTCTCAGCAAATAGTTTTATATGTGAATAAATGCAATTAATCGCGATTAATTAATCGGGACACCATGTAATTAATTCGATTAAAATGTTAATCGATTGACAGCCCTAGTTATAATATAAGTGAATAATGTATATTCATGCGAACAGCCATCATAGGCGACCCAATAAAACCTGTGAAATGTTTTTTTATTTTTAAATAACAATGTTTTTATTTTTATTTTTTTTAAATAACAATGTTTTTTTAGATAGAAAATGCAAGTCAATGAATGGTCAAATAAATGACTGCTCTGACGCCAGTGACGTTTTTGTTTTGGGTGGAGTTTTCAGACGGTCCCTTACGCAGACGTAGGCGAATAACCAAAGAATATTAAACCTAAAACCAACTTTACCCCGAAATTCAACGTAAGCCTTTTTTTTTTTTTTTTTTTTTTTACAATGTAGGCTATGCTTCCATAGTCTTGTGAATGTATGGCTATTTTTGTCATCTCATTTAAAACCATGCCTTTTCAAATCGGAGCAATGACAAAGACAGCAGGTTTATGTTATCACTGTGAGTGAGAAATCGGGCTATTTGATGAGAGAAATAGCTCAGCTGTAATAAACGTGGCGAGTTTCGGAGAATAAATGGTAGAGAATTTAATATTAACTGAGACGAAAATATCTGAACCATTAAACAGCAGATAACTTTTATTCTGTCTCACAGCATGGAGGAAGACGACGGTGCAGGTTGACCAATCAGAAGAAAGGGGCGTTTCAGGTCCACCCGTATATGCAAATAAAATATTAAGTGAAATCAAGTAATCAAAACGCACAATGTCCCGAGGCTATTTTTCAAATTTCCTATTTTTACCTTGAGCATTAAATAGAAATTAAGAAAAACAATTATTATTTTTTTTAATATTGGCTTTAAACGAATAATGAAATAATAAGTCGTTTTTTTTGCGATGTTGAATTCCTAATTGAATACGAAATTAAACACCCGACTGAATGTGATGTATTTATTCAAAACTATGAGCATCAAGTGAGAAACACTGATGGGTTTTGTCCTCAACTTAATAACGCCTGATACTTCTACAGATGTTACAGTTATTCATTCAAAAATGATAATTCATGTTTCAAATATATATAAACAAAAGGCTTTTGTAATTAAATGTGCACATGTCATTTGTTTCTACACTTGCCTTCATATTTAAATCAATTTCTACTCCCTATTTGCTGAACTATACTTGTTAGGCAACTATTAATTTTAATATTCTCTATAAAACCAGCAATGCTGATAATAATAATAATAATAATAATAATAACTATAATCTATTACAAATAATAGAATCAGAGTAAGTATTAATTGTGAATTTGATTGAATATTCATCCATCTGCTCAACAGCAAGGTTTGCAAACCTCAGAAAACAATTCACAAAACCAACAACATTACTAACTTTCTTCAATTTTTCCTTTAGATTTTCTGTCACAAGGGGCTGGGTGCTCTGACATCGCAAGTTGTGCATGCCTTCTCCCACGCTATTAACATTGCTGTGGCAACATTTTTGCAAAATAAATGATGTGTTTCATTACAGTTCAGAGTGAAATGTCTACTATGTGGCTCTAAAAGTTAGTGAAATGTTCTCCCGAACAGATGAGGTGTTTAAGGTTAATGTTATATTGAGATTTAAATCAACAAAACCTACCTCCCTATAAACCTTAAACCTAAACCTAACTGATAGGGTCATGAAATGTGAGATGAAAAACATGATTGCTGAAGCAGCCACGCCATTTTTAGGTGCTTCTTTGACACTTTCAGCTCACGTGTCGACCCTTCAGGACTCGTCCCCCAGTCTTTTGTATATGCAACACTCAGTCAGTTGAGCTACCACACAATGTAATCACACTTAAACAAGCTTGTAAATGTAGTTGGTTATATAATGCAAATGTTAAAATGAGTCACGTGTTCTAGTAAATTAGTTTATATGTCATAAGATAGCACTGTGCGAGGAAGGGAGTGAATAAGTGTAACTTATAATATGAGGTTTACTTGGGGATAAAAGTCATTGTTGTTTTAGTGCCTGCAGTGTTCATTCCACCAGGAAATTGCCGTGTTACATACAACAGGCCACATAAAAATCATTTTGCAAAAATGTAGTTATTGTAAGATGATTCTAAAACCAGGTTTGCGAATGCCAGTGTCGTCGGAGACAGTAAAAAGTTGACTTAACAAACCAGTCGATTTTAACAGCATCCTCTCTCACACAATATCTCCTCTCTCTGGATTTTATTCTAGCTAGAAAAAGTAACTTTTTTAATACTTAAGTACAATTTAATGTGGAAACGTTTTAAATTTCACTCAAGTATGTTTTTGTCTAGATACCTGGACTTTTAATTGAGTTACAATCTTCAATCTATCTATCTATCTATCTATCTATCTATCTTTCTATCTATCTATCTATCTATCTATCTATCTATCTATCTATCTATCTATCTATCTATCTATCTATCTGTTTGTCTGTCTTTTCTCTCCATCCATCCATCCATCCATCCATCAACCATCTTTCTTTGAAAGATCTTTAAGCTTTTTTGTCTGTCTGTCTGTCTGTCTGTCTATCTATCTATCTATTTGTCTGTCTTTCTCTCCATCCATCCATCAACCATCTTTCTTTGAAAGATCTTTAAGCTTTCTTGTCTGTCTGTCTGTCTGTCTGTCTGTCTGTCTATCTATCTATCTATCTATCTATCTATCTATCTATCTGTCTGTCTGTCTGTCTATCTATCTATCTGTTTGTCTGTCTTTCTCTCCATCCATCCATCAGCCATCTTTCTTTGAAAGAGCTTTCATCTGTCTGTCTGTCTGTCTGTCTGTCTGTCTATCTATCTGTTTGTCTGTCTTTCTCTCCATCCATCCAACAACCATCTTTCTTTGAAAGATATTTAAGCTTTCTTGTCTGTCTGTCTGTCTGTCTGTCTGTCTGTCTATCTATCTATCTATCTATCTATCTATCTATCTATCTATCTATCTATCTATCTATCATCCATCCATCCATCCATCCATCTATCTGTATGTCTGTCTTTCCATCCATCCATCTGTATGTCTGTCTTTCCATCCATCCATCCATCCATCCATCCATCCATCCATCCATCCATCCATCTATCCATCTATCTATCTATCTTGCAATTTAATACCGGTTGTTTGATGACTTGGAAATACTGTACCGTACTGTAACTATACAGTTTATAAGTAGTAGGCAGGTCATGATGCTGCTGAGCAAACTGCTTCAGCACAGATATGTATCATCACAAACAGAGTGGGCTTTTGGTAAATTTTGTTTGGCAGAGCTTTAACAATACAAACAAATAAACAACAAAAAATTATTTGGCACGACCTTAAGAAAGCACTCGCGCTTGTGACCACGTGACACGATTCCTGGAAAGTTCCTGGAAATCGGTATTTTGTATACCAGTCTTTTTAAATGTGGATTTAGGCGTAAACGACAAGCACACTAACATACACAGAAAAAGCAGAAGAAAAAAAAGATACGTAGGAATATCTCATCACGACAGAAGAGAGTAGGCTAATCATATGTGTTCTGCTCGCTTGAGGCGCGTTGCAATAACGAGTTTTACCGCACGGCGCGTGCGGTGCGCTTGTAGACGGCGCGAGACGGTCAGTGGAGTGTCGCTCCCCATAAGAATCAATGTAAATGTAAAGGAAAACGCGACCGCGGAGCTATTCACATCTCTCGCAGTGCATAATGCGAATGTCAATCTGCTGAGCATCAAGGTGCGCTGCTCGGTTGATAGTGAACTGATCACTCTTTCCGGCAGCTGGCCATTAATAAATGAGTGGTCTAAACCATGGTGCCACTGAACGCCTGTAACGTGAAACGCGCTGGACTTGGTTGCTTATTGCTTTCACTTAGACAAGAGGTAAGTGATGTGCGCTTTCTCCTTCTGTCGCTATGTGTGTCGTCGTACAGGCTCAAATTTATGCCAATATATGTTTTTCTTTTCTTTTTTATGTCTCACTAATTCATTATGTATCAAAAAACAGACATTAAATGTATGCTGAAGAAACTTAATGTAGTACACATCTGGAAAGATAAGGAGAAAAATATAAAGCAAATTTATATTATTAGTCGTACTGTCATCGTGCGTGTCATGCAGTGCAGTTTCGAACAGAGAGCCAGTTCTGCGTATTTTGCTATCTCGTGAAGGCATGAAGCCTTTGTTTTTATTACACGTGCGCATTGTGCCATTCACACGGCAAGTCCAGTTTTTTTGTTATGACACTTGTGTTTTCGTTATTTAAAAAAAAAAAAACTAAAAAGCCGGGTAGAGATAAAAAAAAATAGCCTATATATTTTGCCATTTTAGACATTTATACTGACGTTTTAATTACTCAGGAGAGATGAAAGCAAAATTTGTAATTTTTTTTTATTCACTAGGCTATTACCATAGGCTTTTCTTTACATGTATTAAATTGCATAGGCTATGGAAATTAACATTATCTCAAACATGTTTGCATTTTCAGATTGGCGCTCTCCAACATAAAATCCAGGGACGATCTGGAAGACCTCTCACATGTTTTGGTTGATTGTAGGAGTCACTCGTCTTTGAGGGATAATTATAGACATTGACTGGATGCAGAACGGGGTTCTCCAATGACCTGTCACTCATCCGACTCCACAGAAAGCATCGAGCATGAAAGTAGATCGCGAACCGAAACCCAAGTCGCGGAGTCCGAGCAGCAGAGTCGCATTTCCACTGCCAGGAGAGACCTTAAAAACACTGGTAAACGTTGAATGCTCGTTTTACTACCATATTCTCTTTATTTGGCTTGAATTAAATGTTTTATATAACACGCAGTGATTCATTTATACTTAAGCTGCGTCAAATGTGTTGTTAAACGTGATGACAGGTCATTTTAAATGGCTAAACCATTAGATGACATTGGCAATAACAATTTTATTTGTCCATTTAGGTGTACTTTAATCTCCTAAATCAGTGCTTAAACTAGCTGGACGTCTGTACTATCATGCTCTCTGAATTATTAGGCATGCTTGAGAATATTACACAGGCTATTGAGAGTTTTTTGTTCCTTTGATTTAGGGTTTTGAAATGTTGTATATTGAATCTGGACTGTGCAGACTGCTAATTGTTATGTATTTACTTAAATTGGATGAATTTAATTTGAGTCTTGTGTGTGTTTTGTTGTTGTTGTTGTTAATTGTGAGGCAGAGCAGAAAATGATCGTAAAAAATTCTGAGAGATGAATGGGAACAAAAGTGAATGTAGGATCAAATATGTTAATTTCCTAACAAAGCCTTCACTGTTCACATTTGATGTTTTCTTTTTGCGGACATTCTGTAACATGAGCAGACTGAGTCCGGCTATTGTCACTGTACAGTATACAATATATAAGAGAGCAACACAGAGCCATTGTGATGCTGTAACAAGATCCAGTTTTTAAGGAATATTCCGGGTTCAATTCGAGTTGAGTTTATAAAAAAAAAAAAAAAAAAAAGAAAATATGGAAGTTACAGTGAGGCACTTACAATGGAAGTGAATGGGGCCAGTGTTTGGAGGGTTTAAAGACAGAAATGTGAAGCATATAATTTTATAAAAGCACTTACATTAATTCTTCTGTTAAAACTTGAGTTTTATTTGAGTTGTAAAGTTGTTTAAATCATAATTTTTACTACAGTCATTTTAGAGTTTGTTGACATTGCATCGTCAGGGCAAAACGGTTGTAAACTTGAACATAACTTTACACAGAAAAGGTTAGTAAGAGATTTTATCACACTAAAATCATGTTAACGAACATATTGTTTATGTCTTCTGGCTATATTTTTTAAATAGTGAGTAATTTGAATGTTTACGGCCCCATTCACATCCAGTGCCTCACTAGTTGCTTTTTTTAAAGAAAAGTGGGAGCAAATAAATATTTATTTTTGTGGTAATTAATATCATGAACGAAGGCTGTCGATTGAGCTTCACTTGCATTGAACCTGGAATATCCCTTTAATGTCTCTTTGCTACTGAGAAAAAGGATGTGAGTTTACCGTTAAGGTTTCAAAAAGTGAAACATCTGTCAAGCATCTGCCATCAAAAATGCAAAAACTGTCAAGAAAAACATTCAGATGCTCTACTTAAATATTTCATGAAAAAAAAAATGTCCCGCTAATGTTTTTGCAGTGCTGTACAACAGTTGCTCAAGCAGAATAGCCATGGTTGTAGCTGTGTTAAGCCACATGTTGTTGATTTTGTGAGTGTGCAGTTAGAGGAGTATGCTGGGATCTCATTTTACACAAGCAAACGACTGAAACAGAAACTGTGGAAGAGGGTGCGTGACCATGTGGATCTTTGTGTTCTTTTCTCGGAAGCAGGCTGGTATTGGGGCAGCCTGACTGCCAATGAAGCCAAGGAGATCCTGCAGGATACGTCGGAGGGCACGTTTCTGGTCCGAGACAGCACTCAGAGGGACTACCTCTTCACCATCTCTGCCATGACATCAGCTGGACCTACCAACCTGCGTATTGAATACACGGACGGCAAGTTCAAGCTGGACTCTGTTGTACTGGTCAAGCCCAAACTCAAGCAGTTTGACAGCGTGGTCCATCTGGTGGAACACTATGTTCAGCTGTCGAGGACATCTTGTAAGGGCAGGACTACTCCGCTTGCCCCATCCAGTGGCTCAGTTCAGCTCCTTCTGACAAATCCTGTGTACACGGCCACACCGTCACTGCAACATCTGTGTCGTATTGCCATCAATAAAACCACACGACAGGTACAGGAACTTCCTCTGCCAAACAGGCTTAAGGACTACTTAACAGACTACAGCTACAATGTATAGAACTGCAAGGACAACAATGACCATAAGTGCTGAGGTTTCATAGTCAAGCGGTTCTGATCTCACTTCATTTGCTTGGGATCCATCTCCTTGCACCCAAGAACTGCATGAAGCAGAATTTAATGCTAGTATTAAGTGTCCTTCATAGAGCACTTGACATGTTGTGGGCTGTTGATATTCTACAGACAGTTTTAATGAATGAGTGAGAATGTGAGTGTATGATGATACTGTCCTTCACTGACATCTATGAGATCTAATGAGTAAGTCACACCCATCAGATAATACGCCTCAAGAGTGTCCATGCGTCTCTTGAAAAGAAGCAAACGTCTGAGATATTTTGCATCCCGTGTTTGAGACATGGGACTTTGAATCTGTATGCTTTTGACTATGTTTTTATTTGCTCACTATTCATGTTATATTTTTGTACTGTAGTCTTAGGTAAGATGATCATCTGAGCTCTTTTCTCTGTCTTGATGTCACGGTTGAGAAAGTCAAATTTTGCTCAAGGAACTAGGGATGGGTATTTACTGTATATCCTGATGCCTGAGTCATGACTTTGTCACGATACCTACTGAAACCCAAAATAAAATGAAAAAATAAATAAATAAATAAATACTATTACATTCGAAAAAGCATGCTTATCCAATGTTTAAAAGACACCTGCTTATAAAAACAGTATAAAATTGTGTAAAATTAAGGGGTTTAGAGGAATATTTCGGGTTCAGTACAAGTTAAGCTCAGCCGACAGCATTTGTGGTATAATGTTGATTACCACACAAAAGTATTTCTTTAAAAAAAAAGCAAAAATGGAAGTTACAGTGAGGCACTTACAATGGGAGTGAAACGCGTTTTACAATGCAAAAACGTGAAGCTTAAAATTTCATAAAAGCACATGTGTGATCTCAGTGATTTTGACCGTGGCATGATTGTTGGTGCCAGATGGGCTGGTTTGAGTATTTCTGTAACTGCTGATCTCCTGGGATTTTCACCTAAGGTTTCACCATTGTCTCTAGGGTTTACTCTGAATGGTGCCAAAAACAAAAAACATCCAATGAGCGACAGTTCTGCCAACAAAAGTTATAAGTTGATGAGAGAGGTCAATGGAGAATGGCCAGACTGGATCGATCTGACAGAAAGGCAATGGTAAATCAGATAACCACTGTACAATTGCGGTGAGCTGAATAACATCTCAGAACATGCCCAACCTTGAAGCGGACGGGCTTCAACAGCAAAAGACCACGTTGGGCTCTTGATTAGGACCATAGTGTTTCTAATAAAGTGGTCAGTGAGCGTTCAGATTGGCCACATTCACTTACATTGTAAGTGCCTCACTTTTAAAGAAGTTAGTCCAAATTATTTTTTGCAGTAAAGAACATTGCGC
Source organism: Moxostoma hubbsi (assembly GCA_032164185.1). Lineage (NCBI taxonomy): Eukaryota > Metazoa > Chordata > Actinopteri > Cypriniformes > Catostomidae > Moxostoma > Moxostoma hubbsi. The sequence continues at coordinate 11,914,653 of JAVLUX010000041.1, forward strand.
CACAAATGCAGTCCATTGAGCTTAACTTGTATTGAACCAGGGATTAAACTTGCCAAAATAAAGATATTCATGCTCTAAGGGTGCATACCTTTGCAAATAAAATACCAGCTATGTATTTTTTTGCATTCACTGACCCAAGGGGTAATTAATCATCATGGTTTGTGTGTGCTTTTGTTGCATATGGTGAACCAGTTTTGGTCTATGTTAACCCTACCTCATGTAGGCCTTAATAAACCTGCATGCTGATTGGTCGTATTTGGAGAATACTTGATTCTATACTGAATCGTTATTTTGACACTGACCAAAAAGGAGTGGCTAGGTCAGAAGCTTCGAAATTCATTTAAGCTGCTCATTTTTACTTTCTCCTCACTTCTATTTTTGAAGTGATTATAAAGACAATTGAATTTTCTTTTGTAGTTGCTGATTTATTTGACCTCTTTCTATTTTGGTTTCGTGAAACATAATTTTATCAGTTCAAGCGTGGCCCACCCAATGTTCTTTTCACAGTTGTGCTTGAGTGTTAAATTCCTACACCTCATAATTAGCTTTTTTTCCTTACTTTCAAATACAATATTTAAAAGTAGTATTATCCCCATTGCAGTAATCTGAAATGGATTATTGATTGGTGATTTGCTTTTTTATTTAACTCTCAAGGAAAAGTCTGTTCATGACAAGCTAGAGAAAATCCTGATAGCCACTACCAACTTAAAGGAATAGTTCACCCAAAATGTAGAATTCTCTCATCATATACACAACCTCATGCCATGTGTATGAATTTCATGGCGATCATGATTTCAAGCTCAATTGCACTTCTTAGCACCATCTAGCACTCTGCGCATGCCTCAAGCACTTTGAGACCTTATTCACAGCAGCGCCATCTTTGATTTCTGACAGGAATGCCAACAGGACTGTGAGGGAGAGATGTACAGTCTCTTTAATGGGTTGTATTGCAGTTTAAAGTGTTTCTGGATCGTTCCAATCAAAACTTTGAAAAAACATATATTTTTAGGAACATTCAGTAGACAAAAAACTCCAGACAACATGAGTTGTGGAAAATCAGATGTGATCTAGGAGCTTTTTACAGCTTTATAACTTGTGTGCCATTGAAGAGAGGTCTATCCCTCACATCCTCGTTGTCATACCCATTAAAAATGGCACTACAATGAATAAGGTCTACAGTGAGATGTAAGTGAAGTTGTACAGTGAAAAATGTGTTTGTTCTCACCCAAAACCAATTGGATCACTTAAGCAGACATGGATTAAACCACTGGAGTCCTTTGGATTACTTATATGTTGCTTTTTGGAGCTGCAATATTTTTGGTCGCCATTGCATTGTGAGGACCTTCAGGGCTGAAATATTTGTAAAAAAATTATTTGTTTGTGTTCAGCACAAGAAAGAAATTCATACACATCTGGGATGGCATGAGGGTGAGTAAATGATGAGAGAATTACAATTTTTGGGTGAACTATCCTTTTGACATGGGTGAAAATACACCCACCAAAATCATTGAAGGTCACTCTTTGCTAACATCTCTCAAATCCGGTGCTGATGTTATTCCGTCCATGGTGCTTCCTTAAGGACATGGTAACTTGTAAATTCATTAAGATGTGAATGCTGCATTTAAGCCAACTTCTCCACTATAAAATTCCATGTCATGATATAATTCTACTACATTGTGCTGCATCAGTAGTGAATGAATTGTATCACAATAAGTGAGAAATAAAAGCAAACATAGCTTTAATTAATATTCTGTGACTGTCTTTTTTGTCAACTACAGGGTGTACTGAAAATACTATGAATCTTGTTCTGTGTGTAGCTGTAATTAATATGTTTATGTTGAGGTGCATTAGAAAATTGGAACAAAACATAAGCAGATTTTGGTTTGTTTTTCCTCAACAAATTCACTCCTTTATTTTTGCCCCTGAATGAGCCAATCATCTGCTTATTTGAAAATAACACCCATCATCAAGGTCACACACTCACAATACAGCAACCTGGCAAACTCTCAAACCTTCAAATAAACCTCACATCCTACACTGACTTTTGGTTTAAAATGTTCAGAAAATATACAGCTAAACCAAACTTTTTCATCAGTCAGCAGGTATAAGAGATAACCAAATTGATTTATGCTGTTTGTTTGGAAATTTTGTTCTGAAGATTCACTTAAACGTTTCATCACTGTTTCTTTAATCCAACAGTGTTTGCAGACATGAGTTATGATTTTCTATTAGCTGGCACTTCATTATTTTATTTATGAACTATTATCCCTGATGTTGTTTTAACACAATAAACCTAAATCCTGACATATTACTCCAGTACTTCAGTGGCTCAGTCAATGTATCTGAGCTTGTTTTAGCCTGTTGCCAATGGCAACAACATGAACAAGAGTTTTAATATTATTTAAAAGTGCTTTTTTGAGTTGACAACTTAAAACTTTAAACTCAACATGTTAAGTTTTCATTGCATCAGTTTGTATACTCAACTCAAAAACACATTTTGAATCAACTACATTTAGTACCAGGTAACTTCACACATTTATCGATATTTATTGTTCTAAGAAATGCAAATTACTTTGAATCTAAGCACATGTTAGACAAACATCTTAATTGTTGCCCCAACTAGCTTAACAAAGTTGTCTGAACAAACTATTTAATATTGAACAATGTTGTTGCATGAATACATTTGGTTCCACTTTATATTAGGTGTCTTTAACTACAAAGTACGCATTTGATACAATGTTCTTATTATGTACAAACTTGTTGTTGCATTGTACTTACATTTACAGTACCTGCATTTAATTACATTTGTAGTTACACTGTTAACCTAACCTCTAACCCTAAACAGAACCTTTGCCCAACTCTTACCCTAAAGCCTATCTCTAAACCCTAACCCTAACCCCAACCCTAAGCAATCCCTAAATCCTAAACCTACCTGAACCTCAACCTCAGTAGCAGCAAATGTGAATCTTGTGTGAATTTTGCAGAGCAACATATAGTTACACAGTTACTGCATTGCATTGTATGTATTTTAATGTTATTTTCATAGTAGTTCAAGACACCTAATATAAAGGGTGAACATACATTTTCATTACATTACATTTACATTAAATTTGTATGTGTTATAGGCTTATTTTTTGCTGTTTGCAGACTTTATCTTTGCTGTTTTGTTGTTGTTTTCTTCATTACAGTTAGTTAATGGTTGTGTGACGATGTTCAGAGCTAATCTTTTTAATGATGTTTGTTGATTTTCATCATTACTGATGTTTTTGTGTCAATTGTTGAGGTCTATGTGCCTCCTTGAAAAGTTACTGTTATCACTTTTCTGAGTTTGCTTTGCAAGATGCTCGTGCATTAGGTGGCAAATGTTGTACTGTTTACTTCACATAAGGTATACAGATAAAGTACAAAAGTATAAAAAGTTGAAGTAATTGATTAATTAATTATATTTAGTTATTTGTACTAAACAAGTCAAGTTCACATTACTTAAATCAAACGGTTTTGTTATTTTTTTATCTGTTGTCTCAACAAGACTTTTTAAAGGTGCTGTGAGTGATTTTAGCAGGTTTAGAATTTCGAAAAGCTGAGCTGTTGGATTAGCCACGCCCCCTTTTCCAAAACCCTGAGTTTCTTTTTTTTACATGGACACCAGCAGAATCTGTTGTCAAAAACAACAGCAGTAAAACAGCGCCCTCAACTGTTATGAACAACATGGCATAAAAATGGCATTATGCCTCAATATTTCACTACAACTATAACACTAAAAGAACTTGCAAAATGATTGACAGGTCGAAAGTGTCATTGTCCATGGCCTACAAACACTTATTTGTTTGCCGTTTACATAGTCTAGAGCTGTCCCAGAGACCTGTGAGATATCTCATGACACTTATTTCATTAATATATTTCAGGGGGTAGTACAATTTTTGTATACCTTTCTATGAAAAAAAATCGCTTACTGTACCTTTAAATTGAAAAAAATTGGATTTACAGTATATATCATTGTAACTTGAGTCAAATCAAAAATATAACAAGTTTATTTGAGTTAATGCAAATTCTTTACCTCAGAAAAGTTTACTTTTTTAAGGCAACACATTTCCATAAAATGTTTAAGTTAAGTGAACTTGTCCGGGCTTACAGTGGGATATTTAGTTTGTTTGTTTGTTTGTTTGGAACTGATTTGGAAGGTTTTGCACTTTGGTAGTCTGTTCCATTTATTTTCCATTTCTACAGCATTTTATTTTCTAGTCTGTTTCTTAACCTGCCTGTGTTTTTTAGTCTGGAATCGTAGCTTGCTCTAAAGCATGGAAATTCTGAGTAACATTTTGAGTCACTCCGTATTTTCTGAAAAAATTGTGAGTACAAAGACTTTGCAGACATTTTCTCAGGAGGCAACTGACGACACTCGCTAAATGCAAGAAATAATATTTCCCTGTTAAATATTGACACCCTTGGCCAGAATGAACTGCTAAATGCTGGTGTTCTCCTTGTTACAGTACAAAAGAGTTGTTTGGTCAAAGGTAAAAGATATCTTGGATATATTGCTGTTTTCCAGGTAATCTAAACTTCATTGGAATTTATATGGAAATTGGATGTAATTAACCTCACACGTTTCTGCAGTAACAAGCACTTTTAAAAGTTCACTTCAGCATGCAATCCACGTTTCACTCAAAAATAGTTTAAGACCTTTGGTGCTTGAAAACCCTTTCTGAGTCTATACTTAGAATTTTAACAATCCTGATGTTATTTATGAAAGACAGTGGCTTCAATCGGGAGACTAAAGTCACCTAAGTCTCCCACTTCAGTTAAACTAAATCCCAATTGGTAATTAGCCAAAACGCTTGCAGGATGTTTTAAATGTAATAAAAAAAAGTGAGAGTTAGAAAAATTAAATCAGCTTGAGTGAAAACATTCTTTCATCACTCCCTGGAGTGTCACAAAGTAATGGTGCCATTTTGGATACACTTTCAGAAGAACTCTTCCAAGGAATCCTTAGTGTCATTTAAACCGAGGGAAACTTAAGCTAGTTTAAAAATACAAACAATACGTAGAAAGAAGCACAAACATATTTGTTGTGCCTGAAACTTGTCAAAGATGTTGCAGAAGACAAGAGGGCCTAAACTGTAGACAGGACTTGACACTGGCTTGGTGAACATCTTAGCTCATGCGATCAAGTAAACAGGATTTAAAAGGAAAATTTATGAGCAATTGCAGTCAAACTCTCACTTCTGTATACCTCACAAATAACATGCACAGATGTCTGTTTAGCATGCAGTCTCTTCACAGAAAGCAATGCAATATATACTATTCTCACAGATAACAAAGATAATAACATAAAATGTAAATGTACTTTTGGACAATGATAATAATTGTTGGCAGGTGTGGCTTGTGCATCTGATAAAGACTATACAAGTACCCTAATGTTACTTTTGTAACGTAAAGCATGCTTCAATATGAGACATCTTGCTTTATCAAGCCCAGGTGATAATATCTAAACCGTACATTCAAATACTGTATAAAACAGGTCACTAAATATCATGCAATGACTGCAATTTCGCAGTGCATTTTTCCAGAAATATCCATGTCCTTAATCAGCACTGTAAATGCTTCCAGTTTAGCTTGAAGTCCATAAGCCTAAAAAATAATGGATTCTCTGAAGAGAAAATCCTTGCTAACAGATTTTAAAAGGCTTAGTGTAAAACGTGCTGGATGTGAGGCGGGTGCTTTATGTGTTGTTGTATAAGGAGCCATGGCATAAATGTAATGAATTGAAAATATGGGATATGGCACAGACCCTCAGGATTATACATGCAAATAAAGCCAATGGGGATTTACATAGATACATCCAGCTTCTTGCAGCTCATAAATGATATTTAAATAATCCGCTCTTCCTGGAACAACTGTTGCTCTGATAAACCATAACTGACTGTGGCAGGGCGGAGGGCGGGGCTGCGTCGTGATTCTGCACAACTGGCCCCGCCCTCTGCTCTGCCACACTGCCACATTCAGGCATGGTGTAGTAAGCTATATTCTGGGAAAAATAAACAGTGTTTGAAAAAATAAATTCACTTTGTAAGCATGTTTTAGAAGAGTGAAAGAATAAAAATAAGCTAAGTTTTACAAACATGGTTTAACAAATAAAGTCTGGAACAATAAAAAAGCTTTTTTTCCTTATCAGGGAACAGCGCCAGTAACGGGAAGCTTTATCTTATACAATATTTTTACAATAAATTTCTCCTTTAGGCAAACTGGAGCTCACTCTCTCTTGTCTAATGGTCTGCATCATGAGAGAAAGGAAGAGAAAGAAAAAGAAACAGAAAAACAAAGGACTATAATTAAGATCGCTTACATTATATTACTATGGTTACCAAATTTTCCTCCAAAATAGCCTACCTAACTAGTAACTAATGCTACAAATAAATTGTGCACATGGCACTATGCACCACCAACTGTCATACGAAAAATTTGTATGAAAATAAATTAAAATGTAAGCAGAAAATGTAAGCGCAGCATAGTTCTAGCGGGAAGACTAGCAGCTGTACATCAGCGCACCATTAGCTGGGAAATTCCTAGCCAATCACATGTAAGCTGTTGCTTTATAAGTCTGCTCACAATCTATCACATTGCTGTTTCAGTGTGCTAACACTGCAACCTCCTCCACCCCACCACCACAGGTTGAGTCCAGTCCTACATGGGGGTAGGCTCCTCACCCTGCCTCCTATCTCCAGCAGGATATGACGGTTCACAGTACAACTTCTTCAGACCGACCAGACAGGGCTTTCGCCAAAGAGAGACATTACTTTTCTGTTTTACATTCATCAAATAAATGTAATCTTATATTTCACTCAAGTTTGCAAGTCTTCCTGATAGAACTACAGTTCCATGGCAAATTCTATAGGATTTTGTTGGTGATCATTATTTGTGCAAAGTTACATTTCCGGTAACCCTTAAAGGAATATTCCTGGTTCAATACAATTTAAGCTCAATCGACACTATTTGTGGCATAATGTTGATTCCCAATTTAGACTTGTTCATCCTTTTCTTAAAAAAAAAAAAAAAAAAAAAGAGCTAAAATCGAGGTTGCAGTGAGGAAAAAATTTATTTTTGTGATAATCAATATTATGCCACAAATGCTGTCGATTAATCTTAACTTGTATTGAACCCAGAATATTCCTTTAATAACTTAATTTATTTACAGTAATTACACACATTTAATGAACACCATCTCATTATATACTACAATATCTATACTATGTCTCACAATACTACAAGGTGACGAATACATACCAATTCGTACTACTTCATTCCTATGAAAACGTTCGACTTATACATCAACCAAAACATACATTTCACGAACATGCGTTTGGAACCGGAAGTGTCGCTTTCTTCTGTATTACACATCAGGGCCTGGTTTCCCAAAAAAAGTAGATTGTAGAATCTATCTTACAATTCATCTTAGATTTGGAGCCTGTTTCCCAAAGCCATAGTAACTTAAGAAGTACTTGAAAACACTCCAAAGTGCACTTGAGTAATTGTAGTGGGCTAACAGCATCCATCGTAATGAGACAGACCTATGCAGTCACCTTCAGGACTATCGGAAAATTAAAATGAATGCACTTCATACATTTAATTTTTTACGATGAATACATTTTATCCAGCCCAAAATCAGAATTTAAAAAGCTTTTTTTTAATTTTTATCAACAGTTAATAATTATAATATTAGTAAATGAATGCATACAATTTATTAAATTAATGAATAAATTTTTTTACTAGTAAATAAATAAATGACACTGAATTTTGTTGATGGCCACATATTTGGTAACCTTGATTGCTGAATGTTCCTAAAGCACAGCTTCCAGCCTCCTACTTTGCACTCTGTTGACATCATGGTGAACCTTGTTATATTGAGAATGTGCTTGATCATTGTCAGGATCAATCACAGGACCTCAGTGTCTAACCGTAGTCTATTAATATATGCCTTCACTGACATTGGAAGCAATTGCACCTCAACCAAGAGAATTGGTGAAAACTAAACATTGCAAACGCACATCTATAGACAAGGCAGTGATTCTCTAAAGGTATTTGATCATTCTGCGCAAAATGATCACAAAACTACATTTAATTAATAACACCTGTAACATTCCTTTAAGAAGCTCTTAAATTGCATTACAAATAGGTGAAGTGCAGTGTTGGGAAATGCATGTAAAAACAATGAACGTTAGTAAAACTATCATGGAAAAATGCTCTTGAGCGCTAAGATCAACTGTTATTGGGAAACGAAACCCTGGCCTTTAACATTAATATCATGGTTATGTTTACACTCTGGGTAGGGAAAGGTGTTACACTTTTGGGGGTGGGGTTTGGGTTTAACACGGAACAGATATTTTGGTATGAATGAACACGAATTGGTACGAATTGACCATGTATTTTAATAGCTTAATTACAAATCAGTGTGGTAGACATTGTGGAACTGCATTTTGTATTTTTTACTTGTTTGAGAGTGCGTCATGGGATTGGATGGTCACTTCCGGGCTTATTTCACAGGCTTTGTTGGCCAAGGTTCTCTGATTGCTGAAGCTTTCTCAGTTGGACTATGGTAATGTAATTATCCAACTGGAATTCCGCAATTAAAGACGCCGAACAACCTCGGAGCTCATGATAGGTCTGTCTTTAACCATTGAAAATCAATTTGTCTGTGTTAGAAATTAAAGGGATTTTTTCTTCCAGAACCAGACTGTAGCACTCTATAGCAGTGGTTCACAACCAAGGGGCCGAGGCCCACTGGGGGCTCCAGCAAACTTCCTACAGGGCCCCAAGATGACTTAAAATAAGTTATATAATAATGATTTAACATGATGTCACTAAAACTGCTATAATCAAGATGTACAACCTGTAAATTTATTTTATTCAATTCCCTGTTGTTGTTTTTATTAAATACAATACAGTTCTTGAAGCTTCAAGAATCACTTATCACAATGACTGACTTTAATATTTTTATGCACCAAGATTCTAGGTTTTATTTGGAAATGCATTGATTTTTGCTACATTTAAGCCTCTCATCCACACTAAAATGGGGTTGACAAACACTGCTCTATAGAACTGTGGCACTGTTGGCATGAGTGAGAAAGCAACCTATACTCGGGTCAGCTCTGGTTCAGGAAGAAAAATAACTTGCGCAAGCGTTTTTGCCGATTTAAGTATGATGACATCATCAGTTGCACAAACACACACACACGTGCACTATGAGTGGCAGGGGAACGTTGTTTGACACAGAAGAGTTTATGTGCCCTTTAGATAAGTGCCTGAGAACGCGTGTATTACTCGCAATGCACATTTGCTGAGTTACGGCATGCGCCATGTTGTTGTGTTAATTCTGACTCCCGGCCAGATCGCAGCAAACGTGCCCAGTATGAAAAACACCTTGAGAAGTTGACAGAGCTAGACTACAAGCGATTGATAATTCAAGCAGGGTGTAATTCACAAACAACACTGAAACTGAGTATTTCTGTTGTATTTGTAAGTCGCCTGAACAGTGGCTGATAACTGAGGGAACGGTAATAATGTTAAAAATCCGTTCCTCCTGCCTTTCGTTTCCAGCCGGTAGAAATAAACGCGACATGCGACATATTTCTGTAACACATAATTATATATAAATTACTTTATCTGTATTTATCAAGCATTATTGATAAGCGGACGATGAGTTTGCTCATGTTTTCCCGGTTGTTGTAGGAACTTCATTGGCCTGTGTGTTGTTTTGGTCAACGCTCAATAGATTTCAGCACATTTCACTCGGTCATCGGGTTCAAATATGGACCCGAAGCACAGAAACTGCTCCGATCTCCGCAGCTACAGTTGGCCGATGAGCTTTTAGTGGACGACACGATCATTCAATATTTATATCTGGAGGAGATCTTAACAGAGATTAATTTAAAGGAGATTAACAGTGAGTCATCGAACAGAAAGCAAGCGTTGAAGCTGCTGGATATTCTGCCCACGAGTAACATCACTTTATACAGTCATTAGAGAAAGAGTTTCCCTAGATCAAATACACGTTACTGCAGTCACTGTGTGCGGAAGACAAGAGTGTCTTCCGTCCATCACAAGTGAGTCCCTCGCGTGTGTGTGTGTGCGCGCGCGCGTGCAGACGAACTTGTTCCTAGATGTGACGTTTCTATATATATATATATATATATATATATATATATATATATATATATATATATATATATATATATATATATATATTACAATTATTTTAAGTTTATTCTATCTGCTTTTCCCTCTAGTGATGCTCAGTATAAAATTATTGAAAGAATATTTTTAGAATCAAAATATTTTAAGAAAATAGTAATAATGTCAATTTTACCCTGCTCATATTGAATTTTGTATTAAATAGTATTTCTCTAATAAGACTAATGATGATGTTATTTAAGGGATAGTTCACCCAAAAATTGTAATTCCCTAATTTACTCTCATGCCATCCCAGATGTGTACACTGAAAAAATGACTAGAAAGATTTACTTAACTTTTATTTAGCAATTGTCACACACAGTTTTTCTAAGTAAATCTTAATGGTATAACATTAAGTAAAATTAGTTTATCTTAATGACTGTATATTGATTAAAGTTAGTGAGTAAGTGTAACTTAAACATTATAGTAAATATAGTAATTTTTACTCACAATTATTTTCCTTTATAACATAGTGTTTTCACAGGGAAGCTTTATTCATGCTATATAGTTTATGAGACAACCTCATCTTGCATTTCTAATGATAGCATTAATATGTATTGCTGTGCACGCAGACCTCAACAGATGATGATGAAAACTCCATGACGGTGACCATCAACAGATCATTTTTTGATCATGAATAGGTAATTTTGAGTTGAAAATGAATTTCAGACTTCAGACTCAAAACAAGAAATTAAAAAAAGATAACTGCAAATTCAACAATAAAATTATGTAAATAAACTTGCAAACAGTGAAACCATGCAAGCTCATTAAGTATTCAAGCCTGATACATGCTAGAAACACCATCTTCGAAAAGTTAAGTGAAATTTACTTATTTTTATCAGTGAAATTTTATCAAATTAGCAAATAAATATGAAAAGGTTTTTACTTTAGGATTAATACATGACATTACAAATGTATCAATCATACATTTTACTTATAACATTTATGTTGACATGTTTGAATGTAGAATTTACTTTATATTTTCATGTTCTCCCTTAAACTAGCTTATTCAATGTTGAAAGTACTTAATATTCTCGTCTATATTTACCTCACCACAAAAAAATATTTTTCAGTGTATGACTTTCTTTTTTCTGCCTTTTTACTTTATTATTATTATTTTTTTTTTTAGATTTTTAGAAGAATATTTCAGCTCTGTAGGTCCATACAATGCAAGTGAATGTGTCCAAAAACGTTAAAGTTCCAAAAAGCACATAAAGGCAGCATAAAAGTAATCCATAAGACTCTGGTTGTTAAATCCATGCCTTCTGAAGCGATGATAGGTGTGGGTGAGAAACATATCAATATTTAAGTCCTTTTTTGTATTATAAATCTCCACATTTACTTTGACATTGTTCTTCTTTTGTTTTTGGCAATTCACATTCTTTATGCATATCGCCACTCACTGGACAGGGAGGAGAATTTATAGTACAAAAAAGGACTTAAATATTGATGGATTTCTTTCACACACCTATCATATATCTTCTGAACACATGGATTTAAACACTGGAGTCATACGGATAACCTTTATGCTCTCTTTTTGTGCTTTTGGAACTTCAAAGTTCTGGTCACCATTCACTTTCATTATATGGACCTACAGAGCTTAAATATTCTTCTAAAAATCTTTGTTTGTGTCCAGCAGAAGAAATAAAGTCATACACATCTGGGATAACATGAGGGTGAGTAAATGATGAGAGAACTTTAATTTTCGGGTGAACTATCCCTTTAAGTTAGCTAAAACAGGGATGGGTTTTTATAACACTGTTATAAGCCCTTTTTAGTTCATTTTCTGGTCAGTTGCACTAATGTGAATATATTTTTTTATTCTGTCCCTGTTCCCTCCTTGCTTCACCTGATTTCACTCACTGTCTAGTAATGGATCAATCACATTTTTAGTTCACATGTTGCACAGCTATGAAAGCATGAATATAATTCCTGGAGGTCAAGCCATTATATCAGCCATGCCAATGTGTGACCAAAGGGTAAAATAATAAGTGGTTTAATTTCTTCTAATCCTCTACACTAAGCCCCCTGTTACCAATTCTACTAATTCTTGGAGAGAACTTAAAACATAGAAAATATTAATACACTTTGGGCTTGAAAACCAATTTGTTTGAATATAGTGTCTGTGAATTCATTAATTACATGCACAGCAGTATAGGTTCAACCATACAGATGTTTAGATGCAGTCACTGCCAGAAGAAACATAAAAGTTCTGCGCACATAGAATAAATATTTCCATTGCCGATATTTCCGCTGCTATTCCTCTGCCCTGTTTTTCCATGAAAGCTGCATTAATTCCTGCCAATAATGCTGAGGCCCAGCACTCCGCCGAGCATCCTCCTTTCTAGGAAAAATTTAATCAAAGCCATTTGTTGGCTGCTCTCCCTCTCCCTCCAGTCTCCAGTTACTGAGCTGAAGATTTTATTGACTTACTGTGGTTCAGATAGTAATAAATTGGGGGGATGGGTGGGGTTAGGGAGAGAGAGAGAGAATGCATAAAAGAAATGGAAAAAAGAAGTGTGCTTGTGAATTTCTAGGAAATCGAGGAAAAGTGCTACTCTGAGCAAACATTCTTCAAACTTAAAAGTATAGCTCACCCAAAAATGAACATTTTACTTACCTTCATGTTGTTCCAAACCCATTCCAAACTTCTGTGGAACACAAAATGAGATGTTAATCAGAATGGCAACCTCAGTAACCGTTCAATATTCAATGCATCTTTTTTTTTCCATACAATGAAAATAAATGGTGACTAAGGCTGACAGCCTCTAACATTAATGTTTTCTTTTTAGTTCAATAGAAGATAGGAAGCCATATATGTTTCGGACAATATGAGGGTGAGTAAATGAGGTCAAATACCCCCTTTAAGCACTTGCTTTCATTTAAAACTCTCCTTAGCCTAAAAGGTTTGTTTTGGTTCTTTTAGAGACACAAAAGATCATGCTGCTTTGTTCTTCCATTCCCAGTTTTATTTTTGTATGCTGCTCAAATCATTAATATTTATGTCCCTATGAATTTGAATCTTAACAGCAAATGATGTCATTCGGTTGGCATGGTAACTTGTTTTTCCAACTTGCTTTTATTCTCCGTCATTGAGGCATGCCCTGAATCTACAGTGTCTCGTGCACATTAATAAAGACAATTTTTGTGGTTTTAAAAAGCCCATTTGTTCTGATAGGCATCTTGTTACCTACTTCAGTGACTCAAGATCAGTCAAGTGGGTACAGGAGTTTCTTATTTGTCCATTGTGGTACACCTGCAAGTCATGTTTATTTGCATGTTTATTTACGAGATGTTGGCTTTAAGGAAAACTGCGCAATTTTTTCCTAAAGTTCTGTTCTGAGAATGGGCATACCTGAAGCCACGGGTTCTGAATTTGAAGCTGTTTACAACATATATATATATATATATATATATATATATATATATATATATATATATATATACACTCACTGAGCACTTTATTAAGAAAATTATGGTTCTAATAAAGTGCCAGATGCGGCCCATAACATTGTCAAGTTCACGTCAAAATAAAAGCATCTGTCAAAATAAAAGCTTCCGTCAAAATAAAAGCTTCTGTCAAAATAAAAGCTTCCGACAAAATAAAGGCTTAAGGATTTAACCGGACCTTACTTTACTAGGTTGTTTTTATAATGTTGATATCGCAGTTCAAATCACAATATCTTTCAAAATATTAGGGGGGGATTGTGTGAGCCCATGTCACACAGAAAGACTATTAAAGAGCTTAAGAACTGGAACAGATATCTGTCAACATACAGCTGTTAGCCAGGGTCAGAAATTAACCAATTCTTGAATGGATCAAATATTTAAAACATGCGAACAAGATGCCTACATAGTGAATTCCTCTGTTGTTCATAACATTGTATCATGTCTATCTAATGATAAGTTTAGTGTAGGTTTAGTCCCACTGTATTGACCTAAACAGACATCTTGAATTCAGCAGCAGTATGTCAAAAATTATGTTCCTGAAATCGGTCTGTGCTTACCAAAATTAGAATCACTGCCCCCAGTGGCCGATGCTGGAAGTGTATTTGAAAAAATCGGTATGTGTGAGCTCCAGTTTCCTGGTGAAATGTCCACAGAGTGGTGCAAAAAAGTACAACAATGAAAAAGAGGGGGTTTGTATCTTCCTTAAGCTTCTGCAGACAAATAGCTGGTTGAGCAATAACGCAAAACCTGACTTCTCTCCTCACGTCAGTGCAACTTGCCCCCTCTCCACCTCTTCCCAAAGGAAAAACGCTTTTAATAACTTTCTTTTGAAAGAAGCCAGCACAGTGCTGTTCATTTGTTTTTATTGGAACATCACATTCATTTTCCTCCATTCTCCCCACCTATCTCTATGTACAAGTCTGATTTCCAGGAACATTGGCTTGAGGAGAGTCTTCCTGTCAGAATGTGGAAGCTCGGAGCAGGCCCTGGCTGTAGTGTTACGCCATTCCAGCTGGCCATGTACACTTCGACTAACTCCTGGATGCCCTGCATCTGTTAGGTCACATACTGGACACACTGAAAAGTATTGGGAGTGACAAGAAAATATAAATGTGTGATTTCAGGGATTTTCTACCTGGGAGATTTTGTGCCTATTCTTCTTGCCTCTGCTTTCAATTTTTGAAACGGAATATGTCAGGTTCAGTTCACATTTCAGCATTTGAGGAATAAGGCTTATCAATCAAATAAGTTTCTTGAAAAAAAGAAGCAAAAATATCTGTTACAGCGAGGCACTTACAATGAAAGTGAATTGGACAACATTTTTGGAGGGTTTAAAGTCAGAAATTTGAATCTTATAATCTTATATAAGCATTTATATTAATTCTTCTGGTAAAACTCATGTAGTATTTGAGCTGTAAAGTTGTTTAAATCATCATAAACAAGATTACAGGGTTTGCAAAGTTATGTTGTCATGGCAACAAAGTTGTAAAATTGGCTATAACTTTACACAGATAAGGTTATTAAGTGATTTTGAAAAACACAAAATCATGTTAACATGCATATTTTGTACGTCTTGTGGCTATGAATTCATTTCCACTGTAAGTGGCTCACTGTAAACCAGATTTGTGCTTCTTTTTAAGAAAGGGTGGGATATACTGTACATTTTTGTGGTAATCCACATTATGCCACAAATGCATATGATTGACCTTAACTTGTATGAAACCCAAAATATTGCTTTAAATTGAGTGAACGCTTTATTAATGACTTTAACTGATTATCTGAACTAGGGATGGAATGATCCCATTTTTGTCTATTCTGATCCGATTCTGATACCTGAACTATCAGTACTGGATGATCCGATACCAGTGTTGTTTTTTTATTAATGAGTTCAGAACATCTATAATTCACTACAATACTTTTTGTGTAAAGAAACAAAAACCACTAAAAATACATTATTTCATTATAAAATAGGAAAACAGTTACATAAGAGCATGTGCAAAACTTTATTGTTAACTAGTCTGCAGGATACAGTATTGAAAATAACAGTATTCCAGTGAAAGTCTTGGGTAGAAAAGAAGATTTTCTCTTTACACATTTTAACTTATGTCTGGACTTGTAAACGGTTTCAGATCTCTCACGAGCCTCTGCATGTGTGTGTGTCGGCAGAGCGGCGCTCATTCAGTAAAGCGTGGTGCCAGAGACTTAGCTGTGCATGCTGACTGTATATTTATTATTAATCACAGCCTTTCACAATTCACAAAGCTTTTGGATGACTGTGAGAGCCTGAAAAGAATGCACAAGTTATATGGACTACTTTAATGTGAATTGTAGGTTATTTATTTCATTATCTGAGCTTGACAGTAACGTGCGGTATCAGATTTTGATCGGGGTTGTTGGATGGATACCTGATCTGGGTAAAATTTCAGATCGGTGCCATCCCTAATCTGAACAATAACAAACTTAATGTTTCTAAATTATCAAATTGTTTAATATCAACATGTAGTGAAGTAGTTATCTTGGTCACTGTTTAGTATCCCTTGAAAAGGATAGATATTTTTTCAGGGAATTTTATGTGGGCCATTTGAATCTAAGTGTTTATGCCATCCATTTTTTTTCATTGAGTGTAAACACACACATGCATTCATGTCTTCTGCATATTTTGATTCTGTTCATTTTAAAGCAGTGCACTATTTTCAGCTTACTGTATAGCACATTCAGTTATCCGACTGGAATTCTCTCCTTGGGCAGCAGAATTTGTGGTTGTAAATTGAAGAATGAAAAATGTAAAGCCTGGTAAAACTGGAACCGAATCAAACAGTGGTGTTACAGCTCACAAAATCAGATTTCCCATTTCCTTTTGATTATCTGAAGAAATGTATTACATCACAAACAGATGGAGCTTTTAACTGTGTCATTATTCTCTTACCCTCATGTCATTTCATCCCTGCTTGACTCTCTTTCTTCTGTGGAACACAAAATTAGATTTTGTAATATCACAGTCTTCTTTCAATACAGTTACTTTAAATAAATTAAAGCTTCAAAAAGGACCCATTTCCATGTGACTGAACATCTTTTGTTGTTGATGTCAAAGGCCGTGCATCCAATCAAACTCTATGGTATTTTGGCAAACACTCATCGGTCAATTGGTAGAAGCTAGCCAAATTAGAACGATGGCAACATGGACAGTTTGCATGACATCCCTTACAAATGATGAACAAAATAATGCAAGGGAAAAGAACACACAATTGATCTAAAATACGGTTTCACTTGCGACGAGGATAAGCATGGTGTGCAGTGAACACAATGTGCTTTTTGTGATGTAGAAAGAAGGAAACTATCAAAACATTTGAGTGTTTTTGAAAAATGTCATGGACATTTTTGTTTACCTTCGTACAATAAACAATTTTGGTACTGTGTTGTGTACAGCCTGCAGTCTTCATATCCTGCAGGTTTAAGTTAGGATGTTGATGATTATATCTTTCATGGATGGATACCTGATATGTGATACTCCATGTGTCTAATAATATTTCAACTAAGATAAACAAGCTTTGTTCAGTGACATCATGCTCGTTTAAGCAGGGTTTATTGTAAGATTTAGTGGAATTTTCCGGAGATACGGCACAGCTTGCTGTACGCTAGATGCCATGTGTGGGCGGTTCACTCTCACCCTCTCTTTGCCTAGAGAGACAGACCTGTTTTAGGAAATTCAAATGAGGACACTTTCACATCCACTCACGGATTTATATATATATAAATACTTTGTGGGTTTTTCTAACTTTTTTAAATATTCATAAACCTTCACATTTACTGCATCCTCTCTCAAGGATGTTTAATTCATTTTGTAAAAACTGCTGCGGATGTTTTAAAAAAACAAAAACATCATGAATATGCAAAATAAATTGTACAACATTGTTGGAGTTACACATTTGTGATCAAGGGATCTGCATTCTTTATGTTCTTTAAATTGTGCTTTCTGTTCCATCCAACAGCTTAGAGTTAAGTGTCCACAAGTACACCCGGTAATGAGGCTGGAATGCTCAATCCTATAAAAAAGAAACAATTCTCAGAAAAGTAAAGCATTTCGACAAAACGTAGGGAATGTTCTTTGCAAAGCACTCCTTTTCTTTCTTTCATTCGTTTGTTCTTTCTTCCCCTCTTTCTTTGTTACCTCCTTTTTTCTTTCTTATTTCCCTTCTTCATTCTTCCCTTCTTTCTTTTCTTCATTCTTTTCCCTTCTTTTTTCTTCCCTTCTTTAATTTATTTTTTCTTTCTTTTCCCCTCCCTCCCTCCCTCCCTCCCTCATTTCTTTTTTCTTTCTTTCTTTTCCCCCCTTATTTGTTCTTCCCTTCTTTTCTTTCTTTCTTTCTTTCTTTCTTTTTTCTTTCTTTTCCCTTCTTTTTTCATCACTTTCTTTCTTCCAATCTTTCTTTTCCCCTACTTTCTTTTTTTCCCTTCTTTTTTCTTTCTTTTCTTCTTTCTTTCCCCTTCTTTTTTCTTCCTTTCTTTAATTTATTTTTTCTTTCTTTTCCCCTCCCTCCCTCATTTCTTTTTTCTTTCTTTCTTTCACCTTATTTGTTCTTCCCTTCTTTTCTTTCTTTCTTTCTTTCTTTTCATTCTATCTTTTCTTCTTTCTTCCTTTTCCCCTACTTTTTCTTTCTTTCTTTCTATCTTTCTTTTTCTTTTTCCCTTATTTTTCTTCCCTTCTTTTCTTTCTTTTTCTTATTTCTTACTTTTTTCATCTTAATTTTTTCTTCCTTCCTTCCTTCTTTCTTTTTTCTTCCTTGATTCAAAAATTAGATTTGAACAAGACAGATCCATAATCACTCCTTTGTACTTTACCGTTGTCTTTGCTCTTTATTAAATAAACTTTACTTGTGTTGTCTTAATTAACTTTACTTGTGTTGTCTTAATTAACTTTACTTGTGTTGTCTTAATTAACTTTACTTGTGATGTCGTCGAATACTAATAAATAGCCATGGTGACATGACATTTTGTATGTTTCTTTTAGGAGTTAGTTTTGTTATTTTAATGACTGAATGAGCTATGGAGTTAATTTTTAAAGTTCAGACCGATTTTCAAGTTCACTTCCAATTTATTTACAGTCTTTATGTCTAGCGTTCTCATTTTCCCCTCCATTTCTTTTTCTCTGTGTACCTTCAACCCCATGTTAATCAGATAAAGTATTGCCACAGACATGCTATGACTCTGCTGGATCTTTACCAACTCAACCCTGTTGCTAAATCAGTGTTGTGGTGTTTATTGCTGATGCTTAGGGCATCTTAACACTCTTATCTCCTTTGTTCTCTGAGATCTAGTAGCCCCACAGCTGTGATAAACTACCACAAAATATCAAAATCTATGGCAGAGAATTACTGTGCTTAAAAATTACAGTATTTGTAACAGCGATGAAGACTTTTGTCACGATTCTTTTCTCCTCCCTTTAAGGCGCTGTTTATTTCGAGTTTTTTTCTTAATTGCTATATAAACATGCACTAGACAGACATCTTTGACGGCCATGCTGCATCTCGCGATTTTTTATTGTTGTTGTTTTTAGCATCTTGCACTGTAACGCAGTGTTTTTAGATGCCGTGTCATGTTAAAAGAACCTCAAATCTGCATCTTCTGCATGGCCCCTACAGCTGTTTGCGAAACATTTCATGCTTGTCACGCTTATTAACTGCGGAACAGGACACATTTTCTGGTTAAACATACCAAAGAAAACCAAGAACAACACAGACAGACGTAGGACATCTTCATGTCAGGCCTATTTAAACAGAAAAGAATAGTCACCTCCACTCACAGCAGAAAAAGGCACTTATGTTACATTAAGTGTTTCAGGATCCTTGGATTATTCTCAGATGCCAACAAAAACTAGATTTTTATTTATAAAAGAGGACGATTAAGGGAATAACTCACACAATAATACAAAATCTGTCAATACTTCCCCCACATGTCATTCCAAACTGTTATAGGAGACTTTTTGAAGAGTCTTTACATAGCTCTTGTCCATACATAGCAATTATAAGTGAATAATGACTTACATTTCTATATATTCCTCACATAAAGATATTGTATAACTTTAGAAGTCTTGGAATATAGCACTTTAGTTGTATGGACTAATTTTATGGTGCTGTCATTGTCTGGAAAATAGCTGTAGAGATACAATATAACAGCATCCAGCTTTTGAACAACATGAGAGAGAGTAAATAATGACAGAATCTTTATTTTGGGTGAATGATACATTTAAATGAGTTAGATTCCACTCTAGAAGATACTGAAAACATAGGCTTCATGCATGTGGATGTCCTGACCTACAGATAGAGAGTTGTTATTCTCATGATGTAGTGTGGCCATTTCTGTCAATTTACCACAGAAATCAATGGACGTCCTTGATTTTGTGAAGAATTTGGGAACACTCAAAACAAACTCTCAAACTGACCTTTGCGCCAATCATCCCCACTGCTCAAATAAAACACATCTCTATTTTGTTTCAGACAAAAACAGTGACGTGTCTTTATTGCACAGTGGCCTGTAGTTCTTCTTTACAATAACTCTTGTTTAAATTCTTCTTGAGTCACTCTATGGCTTTCATGGTGCTGTATGTAAATATAGGTCATGCCGTTAGTGTATCAATATTGGTATACTGATGCATGGCATAGATATCTTCATAGTGATGATTATCATATCAATATCAGATTGTATATAGCAGTATGAGCTGTTACACTCAGGGTCATAGTGCAGCTATAGTGGGAGTTATTCAAATTGATATACTCATAGCATATAAGAGAAGATCTTTTCTCTCTCCCCACCCCCCACAACCTCCTGTCCCGAAGGTTACTGAGGTCAGAATTACACATGCAATGCCTTTCAGTTCCAACCTGAGTGCATTAACACTGGAAAGCATATTTGAATAAACATGCGTGACTACAACATACTGAGTTGCTTTTAAACCATTTCTTTGGCCTTGAGTTTGTATTGTTTATTTTCCTTCAGGATGGGAATCAAAATAAGGAATTGAACAATTCTGGTTGTAATTCCAGTTCCACTTAACAGTAATGATTGTCTTAGTAAATTTAATATAGATAAAAACATGTTTGTTTTTGTCTTTGTTTAGATGTGTATTTGATGCATTATAGGATATTTGATATATTGGTATTTTTTCACAGAGCCAAGTCTTTCTCACTTGTCACATTAAATGTATACAGCAACTGCGGTTTGCACAAACAACGCTGCTTAGTGTTTTCAAACTGGCGTCCGGGATCCCCAGGGGGCTGTAAGCAGGTGCTAGGGGGTCCACATAAATTTTCAGAGAAGAAAAAAAGTGCAAAAATGTTAGCATTACCATTGATTAATTATGATTATTTTATTGTATTGAAAGCCATAGTAAGAAATACAAATAAATCACATATAATTTAATTTATTATAAAAAAAATTTTTTTTTATAAGAAGTAAATATTGTAATTCACTATTCTCTGAAAATCTGCTTTGAAACAATATTCATTGTGTTGTTGAATACTTTAGCAAATGTATATAGTGCTTTTAACAATAAATATAAATAGTTAAAATAAAATAAATAAAATGTTATTGCATTACTTTAAATTAAATAGAATTGAAAATGTTTCTCTTCAGGTTAATACATCAACAATACTTCAAAAGCAAAAAGATACACTGTCAACTCAATAAGAAATCAATATTTTACAGATAATATTTAAATCATTTCTTTTGGCTTCAGTAGAGTGACAAATCTTTTAATATTTGTAAGAAAATCCTCTGAAAATCTGCTTTGAAACTATATTTATTGTGTTATTTTATTCTGAATACATTTACAAATGTATATAGTGCTTTTCACAATAAATATAAAATATATTAGTATTATTAAATTGAATTTAATATTTTTCTCATCGGGTTTCTTCATCAAATTCATCAAGAAGTTTGAAAACTCCTGTGCTAAAACATTATTTCCTTTGCTGTAGCATTATAGATTCTTTAGATTCTATCGAATTTATTTTTTCCCCCCCTAATCTATTATTCTGTTCGAGGATTGTTTTAAAAAATAGAACAGCTCTGAAAAAATAAATCTCATGTAACTCTTTGGCACATAACAGCTGTTGCCTTTTATATTTATATTGCGACTGCCAAAACATTTTTAGCCACCACCTGTTTTTAGTTTTTATGAGCCACAGCAAAATTCCATCTGTTGGGAGTTCATTATGGGAATTATTCATCAGATTTTTATTAAATGGAATTAGCAAACCCAGTTGGATAGCATAATGGTCGAATGATATGCATGACAAAATTCTGTTTGTTTTTTTAATGTTAGATTTTAGATTTATTTCAGGTTACAATAATGTTTTCAAACCCTATTTCCTTTTAGTATTTGGTCTTCTGTTATGTGGTGTAATCATTAAATGATTTCATGTTGTACACAGTTAGATGTGCTTGTCTAATACGGATCATAACGTACGACATGCTGCATTTCTGCATCATAATTTAACCTCTGTCTTTCTCTCTGTTTTCAGTTCAGTGTGGTGTACCGGACCACATCCTTCCGACAGTTCCGATCAAGCTGCTACTTCTCAACCAGCTGGCTGCTCATCTCGGCCTTGAGTGGAAGTCTGTCCTGCTGGACCTGCGCCTGTCCTCTGCAGATCTGTACTGTTGTTGTGCTAATCACCTGCTCACGGTACATAGTCAGGTACTTGCTGGCCTGGTGATGTGGAAGCAAAGGCATGGAAGACAAGCCACTGTGCAGCGTCTGCTACAGAGCCTACAGACTGCAGACATCCCACCATCTGTTATTCAACAGGTGCTTGAGGTCATGGTGGTGGGGACACTTGAGACGTGTTTTTGTGGATGCCACAAACCCTACCACTTTTGGGCTTTGGAAAACACTTGACAAACAGACATTGATGGAAGAGAAGCACTGTATCCTTGTGTGACTCACTGCTATACGTCGAATATTGGAACACTGTCACCTAGTATGCCTCATCAGTCCATATGGAATTAAGCATTAGCCTTGTTTTAGTTCTAGCTTTGAAAATTCAAACTACAATAGAAGTTTTCTTAATTATGCTCCCAAAATTTTTTCTTTTTATTACACTTGAATGGATCACTGTATTACTAGTGTTGTCAATCCATTAATATATTTTTAATTGCATTATTCGCATATTTAATCGCATTTAATATCATGTAATAATAAGACTGAGAAAGTCCCTCGAATAACAATAACTCAATATATAATTATTAAATAATTATAAATAGTTATATTTAAATAATTATACATATTAAATATATTGCAAATATTATAATTGAGATCATTAAAATGCATTACGTTCTTGTGGCAGACAAGTAAAGAATTGATAAGACAATACAAAAAGTGGCTTTAGAAGTAAAAATATTCACTGTAAAAAAGTGCTGTAAATTTACAGCAATCTACTGTGATTCTTTAATACAATAGTTGTTAAAAATGTTGCATTCTGGGAGATCAAGAGCAGGTTTACTGTTAACTAACTAGTTTTACAGTAAATAGCTGTTCTATGAAAGGCTTTAGGGGAAAATTAACATTTAAAATCATGATATCACCTTGGCGAAAGCTAAAGGGACATTTTGAAAACAAAAATTTTGAAACATATTTTAAAATTCCCCGTGAAAATGTTAGTTTGTGGCACATGGTTAGTGTTCATGATGTTTCTGACCAACACCTCTGCACTTTATCATCTCACATCAGCCTTCACATGTCTGTCTAATGAGAAGTCAAATAAAAAAAATCAACCCTTGAAGTAATGCCAGAATTGCCAATTGCCAAATTGCCAGGATTGAACAGTGTATTTTTTATGAAAAACACCAACCTGTACACAGTAAAATAACACACCTAAGATAAATACCCATAAGCCTTTGTGCTTGAATAAGTATATATACTTTGGCATTGAACTGGCGCTACAAAAATGGTAAAATAAATAAATAAACATGTACAAAATTTTATTCAGACTTAATAGAAGTCTTAGTTTAATTAGCGTTGTTGTTCTGTTATCAGTAATTGTTTTTTTGTTTGAAGTCACCATCATGGTGATTAGTGTTCTCTTGAGCTGGCACCTTACACTTTCTATGTTATTATATTATGTTCTTCCAGCCAGTCAATATATTTAACTAAACCACAAGTTATTACACTGTGCTGCTTGGAAGACAAAATCTAAGAGCCTGAATATCTGATCCTACCTTAATAAAAAAGGCAACAATTATCAAACAATTAAAGGCAACAATTAACAAACATACATTTATGTAAAGTAAAAGCTGAACATTAAAATACAAGTAGCTTAGATTTCAACAAAAACCACATCAAAATAAACCAGTAAATAGTAAAAAACAGTAAGTAATTTCTTCATGCATGCTGGGAACTTAGCAGTTAATTTGAACAATAGTAGATAGTATGTAATTTGACATCTATATGCAGCTAATTTACCATTGTATACTTTAGCTGTAAAAACAGTCTCTAGCTGTTCATTTCAGCAAAAGCAAGCAACCTTTAATTTTACAGTAACATGCTGGCAAAACCTGTTTTTTGATGAGAACATTTTTAACAGTGCTGTTTATTACCATCATTTTGATCATAAGCCAATCAGTCCACAGCAATCCATTTTTCAACTGTATTCGTCAATCTGTCCGAGATAGATTTATTACAAGGGCTTTTCTAAGGACGCGTCAATGTACACATGCGTCAGACAAAAGTTTTTTGAGTGTCTCACTTTGGTTGCGTCGCACCATAAACAGTGTTTTTAGGTTTCTGTGTCAAGATAAACGTAGTTTGAAACTTAGGGAAACATGCCTCGAAATCTCTGCTGACCAGTCCCCCAGTCCCTGCCACTGAAAAACACCCCACAGCATGATGCTACCTCCACCATGTTCCACAGTTGGGATGGTATTGTGCAGGTGATGTGCACTGCCTGGTTTCCTCCAGAAATGACAATTGGAATTGAGGCCAAACAGTTCAATCTTCATTTCATCAGACAAGAGAATCTTGTTTCTCACAGTCTGAGAATCCTTTAGGTGCTTTTTTATGCGTCTTGCACTGAGGAGAGACTTCTGTCTGACCACTCTGCCATAAAGCCCAGATCAGTGCAGTGTTGCGGTGATGGTTGTACTTCTGCAAATTTCTCACATCTCCAAACATGATCTCTGGAGCTCAAACAGAGTGACCATCGGGTTCTTGGTCACCTCTTTACAAAGGCCCTTCTCCCCCGTTTGCTCAGTTTGGCCAGGCGGCCAGTTCTAGGAAGAGTCCTGGTTGTAACTTCTTCCATTTAAGAATTATGGAGGCCCCTGTGCTCTTGGGACCCTTCAGAGCAGGCTACATTTATAGTATACATCTATATATATATATATATATATAGCCTTCCCCTGATCTGTGCCTTGACACAATCCTGTCTCTTGACCTCATGGCTTGGTTTTTGCTGTGACATGCATTTGCAGCTGTGAGACCTAATATAGACATGTGTGTGCCTTTCAAAATCATGTCCAATCAATTGAATTTGGCCAGGTGGGCTACAATCAAACTGCAGAAACATCTCAAAGGTGATCCAGAGAAATGGGATGCACCTGAGCTAAATTTCAAGTGTCATAGTAAATACTTATGTCAATGTGATATTTCAGTTTTTTCTTTTTAACAAATTTATAGTTATCAAAAATATGTTTTTTGCTTTGTCACTATGGGGTGTAGATTGATGTGATTTTTTTTTTAACCATTTTAGCATAAGGCTGCAGCATAACAAAATGTGAAAAAAAATTAAGATGTCTGAATACTTTCTGAATGCACCGCACACTCTTAAAGCTTGTTTCGATGAAAATATTACTCTACCACACTGGAAAAAAAACTAATTGTCAGGTAGCCTAAAAAATATTATTTAATATGACTGAATCAACCTGACTACTGTTCATTACATGGTTTATTTTTCCGATTTACAGATTTCAACTTTTGTACATTTCTATCAAAGTGAATTGAGTAATCTTTAATATATATATAAATATATATATATATATATATATATATATATATATATATACATATTATGAACTAAGCATACTGTGAAGATACTGAAATGCTTCACATTTGTGCTTAATTCATAATAATCTACATTACTTAAAAATTACTTGATGCAGTTTGGTGTAAATTTGTCATGTAACTGAAATGCGTAAATCGTAATTTATTTATTATTATAATTTTTTACGAATTCATGTATTTATTAGGGGTCGAAGCAGGTAGAAATAGATAACAACTTCCAATTTTTCACTTTTTAATGGATGCTGCTTTCAATAGAGAGTTAGATATCCAAACTCTACTCTTTTTGGATAATTTCTAAAAAAAATTTATTTGAGTTTGTAAATCTAGAAATGATCAGTAACATTAATTGACGAAGAAGAACATGTCATTCCTTGTAAACATCTCTTCAATCCCAGCTAATGTCTGTCATAGAAGAGTAAAACACTTTATGTAATCTGTGATTGAAACCATTTACCAGCGGCTCAGTGATACGTTTGATCAGGAAATAAAAATGGTTCAAGGAACAAAAAAAAATACCTAATACGAACAACATTTTTAGCAGATCCTAACCGAAAACCGGAACAAAGTGATTTTCAATTATTCCGGAGGGAAAACGTTATTTTTAAATGCTGATAACCGGTTATAACTGTTTCATTTTGTACAGATTATTTTATGAAGGTTTATCACAGTATATTTTTGGAACTACACCACTTCATGTTGCCGAAAAAATCCCGTTGTGGATGATGCATTCTGTGAATGAACACCTTTTTAACAACTATGTATAAATACCACATATACATGCACGGTAATCCAGATACAAGGAAAATATTATTAGAGGTACAAATTTAATTTCTCAGTTGATTCCAAGTCTTCACTGAATTATTGTTTGATGTGATGCATTTATGCAGATTGATGCTCAGAAGCAGATCTGTAAATAAAATTACATGTTAATTAATTGCTTTCTATGCCTATAAATCCACCACACTGGAAAAAACAATTATTGCTTATTTTTGATTATTTTTGTGAGGCAATGACTTATATTGGGCTTGGTTTTCCAGATCATGTTGCTTGTTTCTCTTGAGAGATTTGGCAACACTGCAATTGATATTTCACCCACACCTTAGCTCAGAGTACTGTCATTTTAAAAAGAGCGTTATTAACTGTTCTTTTATGGAACTGTATTTGATGTTCTCAGTGGGGTCATACTTTTCACTTCTCATTCAGAAATGGGCTGCTCTGCCCACTGCCCTCGATGTGCTAATATCATTTTTGTTTGATCTGAAATGCCCACATGGAAGTGGAGGTGGTGTTTTTGGTTTTTTTTTATGAAAGAAAATGTCAGTCTTGTTTTTGATTCTTCCTTTGATGCATTATACAATAGAAGAGGTCAATGCATTTGAGGTAGAGCTTTGAGTTAAATGTTTATTTGTAATGTTTATTGGAAGTCTCCAATAAGCTATATGCAAGGTAAATGTTAAAAAAGGTATAATTTTAATTATTATTAAGCATTATATAATGCCTTAAGGATAGTTCACCTGGAAATGAATGGAAAATCTGTCATAATTTACTCAACCTCATGATTTACTGAACATAAATTATGTGAAGCAGAATGGCAGTCTCAGTCACCATCCACTTTCATTGTCTCTTTTTTCTCTTTTAACATCTTTTGTGTTCAGAAAGTTTTACAGAAGAAATAAAAGTCATTATGGTTGGGAATAACACAAGGTGAGTAAATGGTGACAGAATTTTTATTTTAGGTGAACTAGTTCATGTGCATTCATAAATGAAAGAAAACCATTTCTATGAGGAAGACTCGCAGACTTGAGTGAGGTTTAAGATGCCATTTATTTGATGAATATACAACAGAAAGGTAATGTCTCTCTTCGGAGTAGACCCCATCTGGCAGTCCGAAAAAGTTGTACTCTGAACCGTCATATCCTGCCAGAGATAATAGGCAGGGGCAAGGAGCCTACCCCCATCCAGGATGGGACTAAACTGGTGGTGGTGGGGTGGTGGAGGCTGCTGTGTTAGCACACTGAAACAGCAATGTGATAGATTGTGAGCAGACTTATAAAGCAACAGCTTACATGTGATTGACTAGGAATTACCCAGCTAATGGTGCGATGATGTACAGCTGCTAGTCTTCCCGCTAGAACTATGCTGCGCTTACATACAATGTCAAAATGTTAATGCTATTATTGCAATTTGTTATAAAGTGTTACCAAATGTTTTGGTGACATGTTCTAGTGTAATCTCTGCCTGTGCATCTGTTCATCTGTACTACTGACTGCAGTTTTTCTCTCCATCTGTCACTTGCTGTTTTATACAGTGGTGTTTACTTAGAGCATAATCAATATTTACCGATCAGGTGTGTTTAATATGACACAGATCATTTCCTAATCTCACAATTATTAATCAGAGTGTCTGTTTTGCGTGTGTTTAATAGTATGTGCCATCGTTCCATTATAGTTACATGCACTGAGGACTCACTCTCTTGTGCATGTTACATGATAATTTCCTCTATCCACATCGTGTATGTGTGTTTGTGTGTCATGCTTTTGTTTTTCTGTTTTGTCATCCAGGTATTTCTTCGAAGATATGAGACTTTGAAAGCTTTCCTAGAATTGAAGCATGAAAGTGTTTACTTTGATGTATAATTGACTTACCTAGTTAAAGATAAATGGCCATCAACAGCCCCATTGTCCCTGAGGTGAACTGATAATGTCACGGCTGTGAATGACAGAAGACCCTCTTGTGCTAATAAACTGATATCGGATTTGTTTTAATGAATGTTCTTCATATGCGCAGTAGCATATAGTACAATCAGAGTTCCCACAGTCATGGAAAATCTCAGGAAATATCAGAAAGCTTTGGACAAGGCATGGACATTAATAATAAAACTTTGGTAACACTTTACGATAAGGTTGTATTTCTCAACATTACATTAACTACATTAGTTAACATGAACTAACAATAAGCAATACTTGTACAGCAATGTTTAATCTAAGATAATGTTCATTTTTATATACTAGTAAATTTTTTACATGATAAATTTGTTAACATTAGTTAATGCAATATGAATTAACACGAACAAACAATAAACATTAGTATTTTTTGGAAAATTAACACAGAATAATAACTGCTGTAAAAAATAGGATCGTTCATGCTTTGTTCATGATAAATAGTGGATTAACTAATGTTAACGAATAAAACCTGTTACCAGAAATTCTACAGTGAATGTACAAAATTTCCATTTGAAGGTGCAATAACGATTGTTAAGAATCCCTAGTAATCACAAACGACAGGGAAAGTCATGGAAATTCTTCGGTCAAAACAAGTGGGAAACCTGTACAATGTTTTTACATAAGTACATTCCTCTCATCTGGGCTATATTTTTGAATAAAGACTTTGACTCTTGTCTAAACCTAAATGTAAATCTGACACATGCAAAGCACACATACATATACAGGCCCTCTGTCCTCTTAGCTCCCCAATTCCAGGGAAGTGTTTGAAATTCAGCGTAGTGTATTTTTCTGTTCCAGTGTTTCTCGGAAATGTGCAGGGTATTGTAATTTCAGTCTTCAGCTGGGACGGTTGAAACCCATAAAATGATGCGTGCGGTCCAGTGGCTCAGAAAATTCACGTGCTGTGCAAAAATGCACCACTGCCTGTGAAAGCATCTCCGCAGCATATAAAAATGCCTCTGTGGGCTCACTGCATTAGTGTTGGGAGAATAGTAAAAGGTAGTCAGAGGCAAAGCATTTATGTAACTCTTAAACAAACGTTGTGTTGTAGCAGACTGATCTGACAGTGAAATCGGAAACAGTAGGTTGACTTTAGCTAAAATCTTTCTGTGATTACCGAAATTAAATTTACTGCCACCAGTGGCCAAAACTGTAAGTGTTATTAGGCGGATGGGCATGTGTAAGCTCCATTTTCTGGAGAAGGGTCTGTGTGAAATTTTTTCCCCCCACCCGTGTTCCGGCAACTCCTGCTATTGATATAATTAGACATCAAATGATTGAATGAAAGTTGTCTATACGTCACCAGCTTGACGATGCCTTCTGATGAAACTTTGTGTTTTTCTTTTTATTAATAGTAAATGTCTAATAAATGTACTGGAAAGAAAATAATTTGTTATATGTGACATCATTTTGTCACATGTATGTAATTTTCTAATTTTTTATAATAATAATAATATATATATAGTAATGATCAGTTCAAGTGCCTGTAATTACAGAATCCCCCATTTATCTGAAAATAATGATAATATTTTATATACACACACACACACACACACACACACACACACACAAAGTATAGTCAGGACATTACTGATGTAAAAAAACAGACTTTTTTTTTTTTTTTTAAGTATTTTTTGGTCAAATCTAGACAGGCCCCATTTCCAGCAGCCATCACTCCAAAACCATATCCTAGAGTAATCATGCTAAATTTATAATTTGGTACTAGAAAATCCCTTGCCATTATAATCAAACACAGCTGAAAGCTATTTGGTGTGTTAAATTAAGCTTAACATTGTTTCTGTGTTTGTTTTTGAGTTGCCACAGTATGCAATAGACTGGCATGACTTACGGTCAATATTGGGTCAAAGATGGCAAAAAATAAACATTTTTCTCTTGAAACTTGTCAGTCAATCATTGTTTTGAGGAATGAAGGCTATACAATGCTTAAAATTGCCAAAAAACTGAAGATTTCATACAAAGGTGTAACTACAGTCTTCAAAGACAAAAGACAACTGGCTCTAACAAGGACAGAAAGAGATGTGGAAGGCCAGATGTACAACTAAACAAGAGGATAAGTACATCAGAGTCTCTAGTTTGAGACGCCTCACATGTCCTCAGCTGACAGCTTCATTGAATTCTACACACTCAACACCAGTTTCACGTACAACAGTAAAGAGAAGACTCAGGGGTGCCTTATGGGAAGAATTGCAAAGAAAAAGCCACTTTTGAAAAACAAAAAGAAAAGTTTAGAATGGGCAAAGAAACAGACATTGGACAACAGATAATTGGAAAAGAGTGTTATGGATCTTAACCCCATTGAGCTTTTGTGGGATCAGTTAGACTATAAGGTGTGTGAGAAGTTCCCGACAAGACAGTCACATCTATTTCAAGTGCTACAGGAAGTGTGGGGTGAAATGTCACCTGAGTGTCTGGACAAACTGACAGCTAGAATAACAAGGATCTGCAAAGCTGTCATTGCTGCACATGGAGGATGAAGTAGTTTAAGAAGTTCTGACATTTTTTTTCAAATTGTAAAGTATTTGTTCATGTTATTAATGTCCTGACTATACTCTGTGATCAGTTGAATGCCACTTTTGTGAATAAAAGTACCAATTTTTTTTCCATAAGAGCAAAATCTGTACATTATTCCAAACTTATAATATACATATATATATATATATATATATATATATATATATTATTATTATTATTATTATTATTTTACGTTTTAGCACAATACCTATTGTCAAAAGTAAATTATCAAAATTATCTAAAACTAATTGTAGAATTAATTAATGATAAGAAATTATGGAAAAGAAGTGACAATATATGTTACATATTGTTTATTAAGCTGTATGGAATATACTTAATAGTAAATATGTCATACAGCTGATATATAATATATAATATCAGCTGTATAGGGCAGAAAAGAGTAAAAACACACACATACACTGGAATATTCATACATGCATGTGATACTTTTGTAATGTTAACCAATAAAAATATCATTGAACTTCGAACTTAGTGGGTGTTTGTTTTTCTGTAACTTATTCAATATGATTTCCCTGTTTATTATGGTTACTAAGGCTATCCACCTTTTTCCTGAACGCGGAAGTGTTCCACGATTCATCTGTTTTCAATTTCCGGTGTCCATTGTTTTCACTCGCATCTGCGTATACTCTTAGCGAGTTAAGTAATGTTTAAGGTATTACATTTGTAAAAAAAGATTTAGATGATATTTATATGGACAGTCCCTCACCTGAGTGTGTAGATGACATTAAGTGATGGTCAGAGATAAGATATTATGAATTATTCTGAGTGGTTATGACAGTCATCAATGGCACAAGTTGAGCCTAAAATTCATTTTTACACCAAGTAACACTTAAATGTTTGTTGATCTCCTCTGGATTACTCGTTTTGGCAGTTTTTACTTGCCGTCTCGAGACCAGAGATACAAAATAGGCAATTTTAAATTATCATGGGGCCATCAGTGGTTGCTAAGGAAACTGTGTATATGAACGACTTCTCAACTGGCCAATTGCAGACCGCTTGTAAGTAGCTCTTATTAGCCAATCCGAACGCAGGAGGCGGGACCTACCAGAATACCTATGGAGAAAAAAAATTACAAATCACACAGTCTGTCCACTACAAGACACACCCACCACATGTCACGGCCCCTCCAAATAACCAGCGAAATCCTGAAGTCTTGGAACAGTTGGATGCCACATTCTTACAATGTGTTTGTTGTGTTTATTTATTCATATGCCTTCATCTATCCATAACTCTAAATCGAACCATAATCACAAAGATTTAAAAAATGAAAAGTATGTCATTAAATATACTGCAAATCAAAAGTTACTTTGAATACAATCATCCAATCATGTGGCGACAGTGAGGAGAAATTAGATTTTTGATGACTCATGAGGTGATGAAGCTTGAAGCATGATATGCTAATATGCTAACCGATTAAGCTTGTGAGTTAATGGAAGAAAACAGAAAAGAGAAATGTTTATTTTACAATTTACATATTTTTTATTTTTGTACAAGCAGAAATTGGACAAACACCTTCAGGAATACAGTCAAATGTCCACAGAGGGGCACAAAAAGCGAGTTGTTTTCAGCTGTACAGGACAGTAAAGAATAATGCATATTTTATAAACTGACCCCCCTCCCCCAACCTAACCTAACAATCAGTGGAGTAAAAATTTAAAGTTAGATGGGAAAATGCAACCTCTGAATCGTGATCATCACTAAATACACAAACGCGATTGCTTCCAGGTTTACTCGTGGGATCCGAATACGGCCCTTTGTCTCAACCAGCTCCCTATATCGTGAATCAGTATATTGTGCACTTGAATTTGGGCAATGACTTGACGTTTCCTAATCTAATGATGTTTCCAGTAAGGAAACATAGTGAACAATAATGCTCCCTGGTTTTTAAGATGCATTGGGGGATTTTTTAAAGAGCAGGCGTTTCAGTGCACTGGAGTGATTTTGCGAATGACTCCCTGATCAGTGCCCAGACTTCTGAACTAGGGAACTGATTGAGACGCACCTCGGGTCACCACACTGCTGACACAACGCATTTCCGGTGGTGCCAGGGGGAAGGTAAACTTGTTGTTGAGTCGGCATAATGTGGCTGATCGTAAGCTATTTAAACTCTCGGAAACAACATGCCGACTTCTTGTGTGATCATGTTGGTAGTACTCCATTGAGTTATAGCAGTGGTCACCCGCTTTCCCTGAACTCTAGAGGAAAATATACTTGAGGGTTGCTGTAAATGCTGTGGCTGGCTCCTCGGCTGAGGTTGCCATAGAGACCGGTTTTGGATGGTGAGACGTTCTATACTCCGCGGCCTTATGATGGGTTGGCCTTTGTATTCGCTCCTCTTATGGTTTCAGCAAATGGATAGCTCGACAGGAAGCCAGACACAAGGAATGATGCTTTTCTGAGTCAGTGTAGTAGTTATGTTATGAGATAAAATCAGTACAAAACAGTACATTTTCTCCTGAATTAAGTTTGATTTGTATAATGTTACAAATGTTAGTCTAAAGTTTACTGAAATTAATGTCACAATGCAAAAATCTAAATGGTTCTAAAAGATTAAAATTGCATTTTTTGTATTGACTTGGGGTTAAATATGACCAGGAAATTTTATTGACAGTTTTCTTGAATCGCTCAATACAAGTAGCAAATCATGTAAACTAAAAGGTAGGACTCAACACTTCCTAGTGCCGGAATCAGAGGTTTGTTAAGTTAAGCAGTAAATGATATGTGCATAAACCTACAATAGTGAAGTTAAGGGGTAAGGAAGCACGTTTAAAGGCTGTGCATCATACTGTACTTATCTAGGTAATTGTCTAAGAAATGCTCTAGTGAGACTTTATCAGAGCAAACCAGCACAGTTCCACACCTTAAAATCCAGATACCTCTCTTATTGCTTCCTGAATCCTGTGTTTGCATGGCTTAATGGTTCTATTCATGAATGAAGCATACAGATCGGTGGTAAAGGTCACAGACTTGTTCTGGGACTTTTCATTCTGCTCTCTGGATAACACTCTGGATATAGCATCCTCAAGTGACCTTCTTAAGTCTGCAGCCATGCAGAAGGTATTATCTCTTTATGTGGATTAATGCTGTTTTCCCATAACATGAGAATAGGATTAGAGTCTACTCTTCCCCCAGAAGTGTGCTTTGCAGTTATTTACTTTTTCAGAGGTTTTACAAAGTGTTTTATTGGTCACAAGACCATGACTCACCTATTACCTTCCACCATTTTTCCATGTTTTCTAAGCTTTTAGATGAGGCCATGTGACCATCTCCATTTGCAGTATGGTTCAGCTGATATTTGGATGCCAGATTTCACATTCTAAAGAATCATTAGGCCAAGAGAATAATTAATACGCACATTAATAAACATGTTTATTTAAAAAAATAAAATACATTTTTTGTCATCACATATCACATTTGTACATTTCTGCAAACACATGACTTTCTTTCTTCTGTGGAACTCAAAATGAGATGTTAGGCAGAATGTTAGTCTCAGTATTCACTTTCACTGAATGGAAAAATTATGCAGTGAATTAAAATAAGACTAACATTCTGCTTCTTTGATTCTTTGATTTCATTCAAAGAAAATTCATATGGGGAAGAGTGATCTTACAGTGAAATCGGAAATTTGAACTATTCTTCAGCTGAAATCTGTCTGTGCCTACCCAAATTCAAAGCACTGCCCCTAGTGTCCAAAGCGGTAATTTTTGCTGTGCATATGGGTGAGTGTGAGCTCCATTTCCTGATTGAAATATAAGGAGAGGCACCAAATGTGAGTAGTAAAGCAAGTTGTTTTCTGTTGTATAGTATGTAATACAGTGAAGAGAAATTTATATTTTATGAACTGTGCCCTTCAACCCAAACCCCTAAACCTAATAGTAAAAATGAAATGTTAGGGGGAAAATGCAACCTCTGAATCATTCTCATCATTGATAATTCAAATGGGATTACTTCCTGGTATCAACTAGGGCTGCACAATTAATCGAATTTCTAATCGCAATCACGATTATGGATGCCACGATTATGTAATCGTCCAAAACCGCGATTACAAGAAAAAAAAAATCTGCGCGCTTAAGAGGCGTGTTTAGATCATGTCACGTTGTGACAGACAGGCAAATCAACACTTTTAATAATAGTCTGTAGGCGTGTCCTTATCAACGATCTGACTGTCCACTGTCAGTCTGTATCTCGTGTAATGTTTATTTCTTGAACATGTCTGCTGATAAAGAAACATCTGATTCCGATAACGTGCAAAGTGTTGCTCAGAATCCACCACGAACCGAAAAGAAAAGCTACATCAGTGGTCTGGAATTATTTCGGATTCACTAGAGATGACGTCGAGCAGCGTGTTATACTGTGTAAGTTGTGTCGAACAACTGTTTCTGCTCCATCAAGCAACACCACAAATTTATTCAACCATTTAAAATTCAACCACAGAGTGCAATATGAGGAGAGTGTCAGCGTAAAAAAAAAGCACCAAGTGATGCGAGAACTGCAACACAGACACCCATCACGAAATCGTTGTTTTGTGCTTCTCCGTACCTGGCAGGTTCCCAAAAGCAGATCGAGGTAACTGAAGCGATCGCGCATTTTATTGCAAAAGACATGGTACCGATTAATACAGTTTGCAGCGCGGGGTTCAAAAAACTCATAAGCACACTGGACAAGAGATATGTCATCCCCTCCCGCAATTATTTTTCTCAAGTTGCGCTACCTTCACTTTATGCAAAATGCCGCGAAAGCGTTGAATCAGATCTGCAGAAAATTTAGTTCTATTCCACCACGACTGATTTATTGTCCAGTAGAACTCAAAGTATTTTTATGGCTTGTGTTCTAGGCCAAAATACTTGATAAGGCAATCTCAGTTTTTTTCTTTCTTTCTTTCTTTTTTCTTTTTTTTCCATTGTTTTAATTTTAGTTTTAGTATAACAATTATACCATGCATACTATTGCATATTTGTACTTTTTTTATTTATAGAAACCAAACCAATGTATCGTTTACATTTGTGGCAATGAGAAAAGCAATAAAAGTTTTTCAGGAAGAGTATTTTCAGCTTGTTTTTTTTATTTTTATATAAAAATATGGCATGAAGTTGCTTTAAACATGGTATAAAGCTATTTAAAACATCAGTCAATGTAAATTATGATAATCGTAATTAATAATCGCAATTACAATTTCAAAGGAATAATCGACAATTATGATTTTTGTCATAATCGTGCAGCCCTAGTATCAACGCAAAATCTGAACCCGGGTCTCCCACACTGCAAATGTAACATGCTTCCAGTCATGCCACAAGTGAAGGTAAACACTTGAGCTGATTCAAAAATGTCTGATGGGAGATGCCGCTTGTCAGTGAGTTGGCATAATGTAGCCGATCCTTGAGTACTGGAACTTTTGCAAAACAACATGCTGACTTCATGTGTGAACATGCAGCGTGGGGGAACAACATGAGGTAAAGTTTTTGTAATAGAAATAAAATTTTTGGGTAAACTATTCTTTTAACTACTTGTTTAAGATTATGTTAAAGGCATTTGCCAATAATGGCAATATAAAGTAGAAGTAAAAGTACTAACATAAATAATTACTTGAGTAAGAGTAAGAAAGTATCCAATTATAAGAGTACTCAAGTAGTAAGTTGTTACTTTCACAAATTACGTAATATATGCTTACTCCCCTATATTCCATTACATAATACACATTGAACATGTATTACAGAATTATTATTATTATTAATTGAAATTCTGTCATCATTCACCATCATGTTGTTCCAAACCTGTATGAATTTCTTTCTTCCATGCAACACAATATGGAGATATTAGACAGAATGTCAGTCACTATTTACTTTCAGTGAATGTGTTTCTTTATATACAGTTTATATATATGGTGACAGAGACTGTCAGTCCTTAACATTCTGTCTATTGTATTTGTGTTCCACATAATACAAAGCCTCACAGTGGTTTGGAACAACATGAGGGTAGAGAAATGATGACAGAATATTAAATTATGGCCGAGCTATCACTTTAAAGAGATAGTTTACTCAAAAATGAAAATTCTCTCATCATTTACTCTCATGCCATCTCAGATGAGTATGATTTCCTTTATTCTGCAGAACACAAATTCAGATTTTTAAAAGAAAATCTTTGATGTTCCAAAAAGCACATAAAGGCAGAATAAAAGTAACACATAAGACTCCAGTGGTTTAATCCATGTCTTCAGAAGTGATATGATAGGTGTGGGTGAGAAATATATCAATAATTGTAATTTTTTGCTAGCCAGCAGGGGGCGATATGCAGAGAAGAATGTCAATCACCAAGATTAGAGAACCCGTCTCCATGTTCGCTCCATGGGCAAATTAGCGCCTAACTACCTCTCCACTGTAAAGTTATTTCAGTATGCTTTTTAATATCACAACCTTCCATGCAGATGATGTATTAAATGAAAAATAAGAAAAGCTACAATGTGCTTTATTAGTACACTAACATTAGACCAAGACTAAATTAAATAATTTTATAGCTTACTTTTGAAACATATCGGCAGCATTCTCTGGGTTTGACCAATTAAATATAAATTGCTAGATGCAAAAAAAACAAAAAAAAACATTAAATTAAAAATATCAATACCAAACGAAAAATAAAAAAGATAAATTACCAGAACAAAAACAAAACATTAAATTAAATCAAATTAATAAATTACCCCACCCCCCACCAAAAAAACATTATTAGGTCTATGTATTATTGCCTAATTATTGCCAATTTGTTTTCTATAATTGCACTTCTTTTAATTTACCTTGGCCTATAATTCCGTGAACGAAAAAGAAATACATTCTCAGAATGTTCTACACTTTTTTTTAATCAAAACTAGATATGACTGTCAAAACTATATGTCTAATGCAGAGTTCACTTTTAGAAATACTAGTGTTTTTAAATCTTCCTCTATTCGCATTTGCTGAGCTTCTTCATCAGCAAATGTATAAAGCATAAATTAGCTTACGGTACTAAAATAAATTCAGTTGGCAATCGAGTAGTCAAACTATGCAATATTAACATGTTGATTAGTTCAGTTGGTGTTTTGCGTCATTAAAAGTTTCTATTTAATGCAGGACTTTATAGCCTACAGTTAAGATTGTGATGCATTAGATTAGAATGATGATTTGATTATTCAAAATATTTAATAGGGGAGAGATATAGATGTGATTTTCTGGATACGTCTTTTAGGTGGCAATTCCCTCCCCACTTGTGTTCTCCTTCACCATCCTGTCATTAATTTTCAATAAATGGCAGTTGATGCAGAAATAAAGAGATGAGACACAAGCATGTAGTTAAGTCAAGCTTTACCACAAGATTAACTCAATAATAGGGAGCGTGAAAACAGAAAGCAAAAGTAACCTTCGTGCTGCAGGTCAAACATTACCAAGTGCTGCTAGATTTTAAATAAGTATTTTTTTTATCACATTCTTTTCTGGTTCCTTTCTGGTTATATCAGAAATTCCACCTTTTCTTCATGCCAATAGTGTTCAATGCTGCTTAACACGTGGTGTATTATTGCATTAAGGTCCGTTAACAGGTGTTTTGCCCGTGATGGAGCTTTAGTGGAGTGCTCTTGGAGCGAGAGAAAACAATGACACTCCGATATTTTAAAAACCCGCTCCTTGCTCCAGGCAAAATCATACCACTCCACTCCTCGCTCCACTTCCACTCTGCTCCGCTCACATACTCTGGTTGCCACCCATTCACTTGCATTGCATGGACCTACAGAGCTGAGAAATTCTTCTAAAAATCTTTTTAAGTTCAGCAGAAGAAAGAAAGTCATACACATCTGGGGTTGCATGAGGGTGAGTAAATAATGAGAATTGTAATTTTTGGGTGAACTATCCATTAAAGGGCTCTTGTCAGATCTGGATGAATATGTCAATAAGAAGAGAGGTTTGGAATCATTTCTAGTAATTATTAAATTACTAGTGAAAATGTCCCACAAGGACATTATATATAATGCTGAAATATAAACAAAGCTAGATCATGCTTTATTAATGCCTTCTTTTGCTATTTCATAGCTTTTTAAGTCCTGTGTGGATTCTTATTTCAGTGTAGTTACAGATTTCAGTGTCATAAGTATTTAGATCATTAGTTCTATACATCAGTAATGCCGCTCTCTAAATGCAGAGTACACAAGCTACATAGGGCACAAACCCTGATCGTGGCACACTCGCTGTGTCTGAAACACCCCTTATCCACTATAGAGTTCACTATTTCCAGTTTTCGCTATTTTGTAGTAGTATCTGAATTCTGAGTGAGCCATTCGTTTCCTACTTTTGTGCACTCATTTTTACCCACAAAGCACTCTGATTTCAAGTGTACATTTCAAGTACACTCGTTGATGGTTAATTTCCCACAATCCACCACAGGGAAGATGTACAAGCTGTGAGTTCACTGCTTCCTTCACTCCTGCAATGTTTTATTTCTTGCACAGTGTATTAAATTACTTTTTGACAAATAATTACTGGATTAAAATAACATAATAACACATAGAGAGGCAAAACATACAGATAAATTTTTGTTTACTCTTTATATTAACACACAATATATATTACAAATGACAAACAGAATGAAGATTTATTGTATTAAAATATTATTTAATAAGAATAACAAATAAGGCCCAAGTATTTTAAAATATTATATGTGACGTTTCAGCACCAGCCCCAGAGCTCAGGCACTCACGTCCGAATTCACTCATTTCACTCACTTACTTCTGAGATATAGTGAACTAACTGCCATTTACTATATCGGAAATAGTGAATGAGTGAAGGATTGCAGACACAGCCACTCTCATCGTGATGATTGCCTTGTGCACGTCACACGTGCGCGTCACGCGCACTTCGCTGTGCACGCGCAGAAATGCTGTCTGTTCGCGCTCCAGTTGTCGATCATGCGAATGGCAGCAATTTACACTCAACTTGGATGTTTACGTGGATACAGTTAATTATACTGCGATAGTTTCCAGTACCCCCGCGAGGGCGCGGAGTATATGCATAAATACTGCTTATGACATGCGGGACAAAGCACACTGATATATTGCTGCACTAATTAAAAAAAATTACACTTAAATACTGATGTCACAAGAGCCCAGTTACAGAATCACCCTGAAAATGACCATCACATTACACAGAAAAACCCGAATTAGAGCCAAAATTTACCTCAGCTTGCTGCCTGAAGTGTGAGCTGTGAAATATCAGCTTGTCTTGATGTTAAATGAAGGCATTGCATGACGAAACTATTATTTTTTCTCACTGTGTGGAGCGAAGAAGTGTTTCACTTTGAAGAGTTTGATGCTGCTGCACTGATGACTTGAGTGACAGTCTCATCACTCAAGTGGGACTGGGAGCGTCTCATCGCGCGCAGCTGTGAACTTCCGCTCTCGTAAAAGTCCCATACAATAATCTCTCAATAAATTACACATTAATTCAAATTAAACCCAGTAATTTAACGACAGTAACGCCACACATTGTAAAGAATTAAAAGTAAAAAAAAAATAATAATAATTAGAAATGTACTTGAGTGAGAGTAAAAAGTACCCACTTTTAAACCTACTCTAAAAGTACAATTTTCCCCAAAATGTTACTTAAGTAAATGTAAAGGAGTAAATGTAGCGAGTTACTACCCACCTCTGTGAATAGATATAGCTAGGTAGATAGTATATTAGATAAAAGTAGTATGGTCTTTCCATCACTGTACCATAGTAAAGCCACAGTAGTTTTTTGTAAGGGCCAGAACAACATAAATTCTTCTAAATAAATCATGTCGCTGCTACTTATAATCTCTCTAGCTGCCAGTTGCCAGATTAGACTCTTGTCATCCCACACTGTGCTACTCTATTACATCCTGTAGTCACAAAGCCTGAAAAACAGCTGCAGTGAATTGAGTGCAATAACAAAGAGTTGTGTCTGAGCTTTAGATTTAGTCCGTCATACCCCAGTCATCTGACTCTGTGTGTTACAGTGGAAATAAGAGCTCACCCAAGTGTGTGCCAGTGTAGTGTTTCAGGCCACACAGTGTTTACACACAGACATGGGTGGCACTAGGGGTAGGCCAAAGTACCAGTGCTTCGGTATCAAATTCATACTAAATATGAATATAAGTTAATCATAACAGTTTTTCTACAAGTATAATACCACATAAAGATGCAATTCAGTACCCATGCATTGTCTTGTTGGCTTCCTTTTAGAATGTATGTGTGCAAATGCAAGAAGAGCACACGCAACTCATGATAGAGGCTGTGTGTGAACCTTCAAAATGCCTGTTTTGGTGAGATATTGCAAAATACATTGAGTTGGTCCAACTAGATGGAGTAACAACCAAAATATTTACAGATATAACCATGAAAACAAGAGTAATAACCTATATACAAATGTGCTCAAGGAATTTGCTAAATTTCAGTCAAGAGCCATGGCATTTGCAAAACTCTTTTAATAAGAAACAATGCCATGAACCTCACAAACTTCGGCAAATCTAGCAACAATTTTTTCTCATAATCACCTGTTTTAGCCTATTTACAGCCTGAAAATCAAGGATAGGCTACTGAATTGTACATAATGCGCATCCAACTACAGAAAACCACAAGGGACAAAAATAGTGTTTTTTTCAGTGATAGAATTTTATTTTTAAGTACATATTGTTTAATGCACACAACTAGGGCCATAGCTAGTGGAGTGAAAGGTGGTAACGACTCTATGGGCCCAATGAGCCAGGGGGGCCCCACAACAAATACGAAACTGTATTTTTAACAATATATTTTATATATATATATATTACATCTGAGGCTGAGACAAAAGTGTGTGGGACCTTTAAGGCTAGCTTTAGTATCAGTAATAAATAAAGATTTACTATATAAATGTCACTCCCTTGAACCCCCATAATTGGATGACGACATCGCCGCTGCATCAGAGAGCGTCACAGCGGCGTCTTATGCTGATGAGTCATCTGGGCTGCCCAGTCTGAGCTGACCCGTGAGCGCGAGGCTGGACTGGAAACCTCCGTCACCCCCTCATGGCTACTCAATCGGTTCCTCGGGTCAGGGCGCCAGTCAAAGCCACGCCACAACCCCCCCAAGATCTGCACCTGGGTAGTTCCGACCCGATGTACTGCAGGAACTGCGCTCTGCCACCAACCTCGCTCTCGAAGAGCCACGAAGGTCACAGCGCAGGCACTCGCGCGGTTGATGGCCACCCTCATGGTCCAGGAGCATCACCTCTGGACTCTGGTCACCAGAGTCTCCTGGGGCATATGGCATCCTCAGCCGTGGCTGCACTACTCGGGTTCATGCATGTGAGACCGCTTCAGCACTGGCTACAGACTCGAGTCCCGAGATGGGCATGGTGCCACGGCACATACCATGTGACAATCCCCCCTTCTTGCCATCAGACTTTCAACCCTTGGACAGACCTCTGCTTTCTGCGGACCGGAGTCTCCATGCAGAAGGTGTCCTGATGTGTCGTGGTGACCACAGACACCTCTTGACAGGTTTGGGGTGCTGTGTTCAATGGGCACACTGCTGCTGGCCTCTGGACAGGACCCCGGCAGTGTTGGCACATCAACTGCCTAGAGTTGTTGGCTGTATCTCTTTCCCTACGGAGGTTTCTCCCACTAATTGGGGCCAGCACGTCTTGATCCATTCAGACAGCACAGCGACGGTAGCATACATAAATCGCCAAGGTGGCGTGTGCTCTCGTCATATGTCACAACTTGCCCGCCATCTCCTCCTTTGGAGTCAGCCACGACTCAGGTCGCTGTGCACCACTCACATCCCTGGCAACTACAACACGACAGCGGAAGTGCTGTCACGGCAGGTTTCGCCCAGCGGAGAGTGGAGGCTCCACCCCCAGGTGGTCCAGCTGATATGGAACCAATTCGGCAAGGCAAAGATAGATCTCTTTGCCTCCCAAGACAACTCCCACAGCCCACTCTGGTACTCCCTGACAGGAGCTCCTCTCGGACAGTCGCGCTGGCACACAGCTGGCCCCGGGGGCTGCGCAAGTACGCATTTCCCCCAGTGAGCCTTCTTGCACCGGTGCTATGCAAGATCAGGGAGGACAAGGAACAGGTCACCCGGGCCTGGTTCTCGGATCTTACAGCACCTCCCTGGAAAATTCCCCTGAGGAAGGACCTTTTTTCTCAGGGACGGGACACCCTCTGGCACCTGCACCCAGACCTCTGGAACCTCCTCGTCTGGCCCCTGGACGGGATGTGGAAGATCTAGTGGATCTACCACCTGCAATCCTAGACACGATCAACCAAGCCAGAGCTCCCTCCACCAGGCAACTTTATGCCTCCAATTGCCCTATGCGGCACTCATTCGCGAATTGGTGTTCTTCTCGAGCCGAAGACCCACAGAGGTGTGCAGATCGGTCAGTGTTTTAATTCATCCAGGAGAGGCTGGAGGGGAGGCTGTACCCTCCACCTCGAAGGTGTATGTAGCTGCTATCGCAGCCCACCACGACGCAGTAGATGGCAAGTCCCTAGGTAAGCACGACTTGATTATCAGGTTCCTGAAAGGCGCCTGGAAACTGAAACCTCCTGGGATCTCTCTGTGGTCCTCTCGGGCCTTCAGAGACCCCCTTCGAGCTGCTTGATTCAGTTGCCGTGTGCAATGGGCTCTCCATGAAGATGGCCCTCCTGATCGCGTTAGCCTCCATCAAGAGGGTTGGGGACCTGCATGCGTTCTCTGTCAGCGACACCTGCCTGGAGTTTGGTCCAGCACATTCTCACATCATCCTGAGGCCGCGACCGGGCTACATGCCCAAGGTTCCTACGACACCCTTCAGGGACCAGGTCGTGAGCTGGCAGACCCAGCCTTCTGATTGCTGTGTCCAGTACGTGCTTTGCGTACCTATTTGGACCGCACGCAGAGGATTCTGAGCATCTCTTTGTCGGCTTCGGCGAATGGCAGAAAGGGAACGCCGTCTCCAAACAGAGGTTAGCTCACTGGGTCATTGATGCTATTTCCTTAGCTTATCACACCCAGGCCATGCCCGCCAAGTTGATCCAGTGCGCCTTCTATCCCAGGTTAGCCACTAAGTGTCGCTCCCTGGATGTCCTCCTCCCTAGCCTGCTGGCCAACGAATTAAGTGGAGCAATTCACGGCCAGACCCACTA
Source organism: Moxostoma hubbsi (assembly GCA_032164185.1). Classification (NCBI taxonomy): domain Eukaryota; kingdom Metazoa; phylum Chordata; class Actinopteri; order Cypriniformes; family Catostomidae; genus Moxostoma; species Moxostoma hubbsi. Next base: position 11,958,801 of record JAVLUX010000041.1, read on the forward strand.
AGAGTCACAGGTGCTCTGTACTGGGTTCAGGCTCCACAGGCTTTGTTCCATTTTCAGGCAAACTCCCCGTGATGTATTTCTCATGGTATGGTCCCCCTGTCGGCGGACCCGCGTTTCCCTTGGGCAGCCATGCTGCCCCGGTCGCCATACTTGTAGAGTCCCCCCTCATTAGGCTGGACCTACCACCGCGCCATTTCCCACGTACAGCTTCACAACCCTCATGGTGTATTTGTCACAAGTTACCTCCTACTAGACTGGGCAGGATGTGGCCTCCGCAGGGTCTTTTCCACCTGAAAGAATAGGACCGGGAAAGACCACCTTCCCCGACGCATTTCATAGCTTTAAAATAGCCCCAGCCGCTTCACGTCCTATGTGAGAGAAAAGGCCGCCGGGCTTGCTCCCATGCTAATCATGTAGTGCCTGCTCCCCCCTCAGGGGTGCGGGGAACCTAAGGTATGTATGTGACATCTCTTTAGGCGTGTTGGGGAGGGCTATGTGCAGCTGACACAGTTGCCTCTAGCATGCAGTAGCCTGCTTGCACCTGTCACGACAGTTCACGTAACACGGTCAGTGCGTGGCATTTTTAGATGGGACGCCTTGTGTCACTTCATTCGACACAACGTCAACAGTCGTTAAACCAACGTCGTGGTTACTGTTGTAACCTCTGTTCCCCGAGGGAAGGAACGAGATGTTGTGTCCCTCCTGCCACAGCACTAGACCTAACACTGTAAATGGCCGTACCTTATTTTCAGCTCCTCAGTGCAAAATCCTGACTGGCACTCGCTGGCCCACTTCCCTTTATACCCGTATGTCCGGGGCGGGGCATGCAAATTCTGTCTGCCAACTTGACATTGGCCTTTTCTCAGGTTCAGAGGTACGTTTGGCGTCCCAGGAAGACCCCCTTGTGTCACTTCATTCAACACAACGTCTCATTCCTTCCCTCGGGGAACGGAGGTTACTAAAGTAACCATGACAGTTTTAATCATGGATTATGAAATCAACTGTTATGCCCATGTATGACATGTATGACACAAAGAAAATAAACCTCCGGAGATTTGTACTTAAGCTGTAACCATTGTGGGCATTGTTTCTCTGAACTGCATAGTGTGTTACTTATATACAAGACAGCACCTCTCTTTCAAGACAATGCTACACTTTCGATGCATGGTTGTTGCTGTAATAGAAAACAAAATATCAAACCAAATGGAATCTGCAGACACATGATCCTCAGAACTAACTAGCTAGAACTAGCTATGTTTTGGTCATCCCTATTTGTCATTGACTCTTGTGACTTCATACTGACCGTATGCAGTCTAAACATTTAAAGACTGAAGAATTTCTAAGAACAAGACAAAAGCGTATTTCAGTTTTTTGCAAACAAACATTTCTCCTGTGCTGATCCAGGCTGAAGGACCTTTCTTCTTTCCTTGCTTTTGCCTTCGCAGTTACTGATTCCTCCCTTCAATTCACGTCCTGTTATTCTTAAGCTGTGGTTGTTTTTGCTGTCACAGTAATAAGCGGGTGGGGTCTCAGCATTCATATCCTTTGTGTGTATGTGTGAGAGAGCGAGTAAGCATTTGTGTTAGGGGTGAATGAGGTCATTGTTAGGTCTTGGTGTCAGTGTGTACTAGGGTATGGTGTACATTCCCATGAGATCAGATCCCAAAACCACAACATCTTTGGTTATATGAAAAAAGTGTGCGTCTGGCTGCCCACAGATGACATAGTTGAGAGGTGTCTCTCCTTATCCTGCCTGTCTCTTTGTCTGTCTAGAGGGGTCTATAATTATGTTTGTCATGTACAGTAAACCATAAGAGTAAATCATGTTAATAGCAGTCCCTAGTCTGGCTGATCCAGGTATTTGGATTCTACAATGATGATACGTTTTTATACGTAATTATATTGTATAGTGAATTGGCTTCACCATTGAAATGTAGCAATCTATTATGGATTACAATTAAAGTTTTATTGCTCAGAGGTTTCTTTTTCTTAGCGCATGAGACTTAAAGGAGTTCTGCGGTATGTATGCTTAATTTACTATGTCGTAGATGTTCCTTCTAAAATTCCAAACTGATCACACTGTGAATTCGGCAAAGGTAGGTCGAAAGCTTTGCTGCTGAAATCGGTCTCTGCTTACCGAAATTAGAATACCTGCTGGCCATAGCTGGAAATATTGTTGAATGTATGGGAAAATGTGAGCTCCAGTTTCTGGGTGAATTTTTGCTGTATTTTTATTGAATGATGTAATACAGTCAACAGGAATGCAAATTGTATTAATCCCCTAACCCCAAACCTAAGCATAAACTTCAGTCGAGTATCAATGTAATTATAGAGGGCTAAATGTAACTTCTCAATCACGCTCACCATTAGTTCCCACGAGACTAGAACCCATTTCTAGGAGGTTGCTTGCACAATGCGTTATCAGTGGCGCTGGAAGGTAGAAATGTCTGATGGTGGTTGCAGCTTGTCAGTAATTTGACAGTATGGTGTTGATTTTATGGTACTTGAACTTTCGACAGCACCATGCTGACTTATAGTGTGATCTTGCTGAACATCCTGTATAGGGATATTCCGGGTTTGCTTCATATTATCAGCATGTGTTTCATAATGTTGATTACCACAATAAATTATTTAAACTCTTTTATCATTTTCTTAAAAAAACAAAGAAACAAACACAATTGTTTAATTAACATAATTTTTTGTTAAAACATGTGGATAATTTGAGCTGGAAAGTTGTTTAAATCGGAATTTTTACAATAGTTTTAGGGTTTTAGTGTTTACGGCATTAAAAAATTTGGTATAACTTACACAGAAAAGATTAGCAAGAGATTTTATCACGCTAAAATCATATCAAACACATATTATTTACATTTTGTGGCAATACTTTTGAAAAAGTAAGTATTGTAATGTTTATGGATTGGCCCCATTCATTTAAATTGTAAGTGCCTCATAGTGCCAATTATTAATTTTTTTAAGAAAATTAAGAATGAGTCTAACATAAATTTTTGGAAATCAACATTGTGCCACAATTGCTGTCGACTGAGCTTAACTTGTATTGAATCCAGAATATTCCTTTAAAATAGAAACAAATGAGACAAATTGCTGACATATATTACAGAGCTATAAAATGAATGTGGGCATCATAGCTCAGATAATTTGGTATTGGAAAATTTTGATAAGAACTGTTGAACTCTTTTGATTATAGACTTTTTAAGGTCTTTTGGCTTTTTACTAGGAAAGGGAAAGTAGAGAGGTGACAGGAAATGAGAGAGAGAAGAGTGGGAATAGGATCAAGGACCTCACATGCCGGGACTCAAACTCGGGTCACCCACGATGCATCAGCACCACATGTCATGAGCACAGCCTGCTAGGCTACGGCTCTGACTTGTTTGTAGACTTTTATATTTTGGAGAATCAAAGCCGTTTGTGACACTGTTGACATCTAAAACTCTAAAATGTGTTCTGAAACTCTCATCTGAGAAGCAGGAGACCAAAAATTCAACATTTGCACTCCATTTATTCTTATTGCTTTCTGTGAGAACCAACTATTAAAGATATTAAAAAGATCTCCATTCCAAAAGGAATCCATTGCAACTAAAGCACTAAACAGTGTGTTTTATCAATCTATTTGTCTAAATTTGTCCCCAGAAGTTATCTAAATTGGGAACATTTGGGGACATCTTCATTTGAAAAAGATTATTAAAAATATAATAATAAATAAAGAATGTTTTTTTTTTTTTTTTTTACTGCAAAATAGTTTTTAGGTGTAGGGTTTGGTTTAGGTGAAGTCAGTACTATTCATTATAATTACCTATGTTATATTACCATTTAGATTTTATAAGGTTGCTGTTATGACTGGAGCTTAGTAAATGTGTGTGTGAGTCCTGTGATTGGCAGTTGTTTATTAGATTTTCTTTGATCTCAAAACAGAGACTCTGTGTTCTAATACCCATGTGCTCAAACACACAAGACACACATTAACACAAGCTGATAGTAAAGCACCATATGTTCAGAGAAAGATTTGAGTGAGCCTGTTCTGCGCCATGCTTTTATGCCAATATAAGGATGCACGTGATGCCTCTCAGATTATAAGATGAAGGCAGCCATACTGCACTGATTCAGACCGGCTTCTCTTGCCTCACACATCACAACACAAGACAAAAGAAGCTTTTAAGACTGAACACTGGGTCAACACTGGGCTTGATAATAATGCTTAGCAATTAACCTTTGGAGGTATTTTTACAAGAAAGCAAAAATATGAGTGTGTGAAGGATTAAAAAGGGGTGGTTGGCGTGTGAGCAGACGGAGTTACATAACACCTTCGCTACAATGACTTATGGCTTAACCAGCGTCACTCTCTCTTACACACATGCACACACGCACGCATGCATAGGTTTGCTTCATTACTGAGGACATGTCATAGACTTCCATTGTTTTCACACCAAGCTAGCATTACCCCTAAACCTAGCCCTGTAAGGAAACTGTTTCCAATTTCAGAATTTTATTGATGAATCGATTTTTACAAAGGTGGAAAATCTCAAAATATCCCTCAAGGAAGGATTTGTCAGATTTAGTTATATCTAAATAGGGACATGCAGTATGCATGCCAAAGATGTCTATTGTTTTTATATAAGCAAATTCATATTTATATATTTTGATTATTTATACAATTATAAAAAAAAAGTGTGCAGTCTTTATGTCCATCAGGCAACATTTTCAGCTTTATACTTAAAGCACATTAAAACATTTGCTTATCGTGTGGCTTGATTTGGCTTTTCTCTCATTTCTCAGTTTCTCTCAGTCAACATCATTGTTCTCAACTGGAGCCATTTAAATAGCATAATGAATGAAAAACAATTGATCTTTTCCCTCCTGAAATGCTTTTCTGGTTACAAAAGATGTGTTCCCAGAAGGGCATCTGCCTTCCTGGTAGCCACACACACACACACACACACACACACAAAACCTTTATGTACACATTGAATGAGGGCAGGAGAGAGTGTCTCCTTTCATGGTGTAAGGAGATGAGAGATGAGTGGAATTTCTCCAGGATTACATACAGTGCAGCAGGCTTCCCAGAATTCCACACACTAGGAAATGGATTTCTAGGAAGTGGTGATTAGAACGAAATGGCAGAACGCCAGACGCGTAGGATCACCCATCCTCAACTCCTCCTCCTACACTCTTTCTACACCTCTCTCTCTCTCTCTCTCTCTCTCTCTCTCTCTCTCTATCCATCTTTTCAACTTCTGCCATATCTCTCTAAATATACTTTATAATTTAAAGACAGTATCTAATGCACCTTTCATGATATCGTTGTATTAATACCATTTTATCATCTTAATTACATTGTTAAAAAGAGTGTAGCTGTACAGATGTAACACTTGAATGATCATTTCTGAACAGGACAATCAATAAGAGATTTCTCAAAAAAGCACCATTATCCACAAATCATTATCAATGTGAAAAAAGCAACACATTTTGAGACTATTTTATCTGTATTATATAATTTACATTTAATTCTGATGCTTCTGAAATATGTTCCTGAACTGGTTAGAACCCTGGGGGTTTAACAAATAATACATTGTTTACTCAAAAACCTCAAAATATTTCTGTAAAATGAATGTGTGGATCTCTGTAAGGGAAAATATATATTGAGGCTACCATTTTAGGACTAATACAGGTTTTATTTTTTATTTAATTAATTAATATAATTCATAGGAGATTGTAATCTCAATAATAATGTTATGAAAATAATTTACAGAATTATTTTTCTCATTTAAGGTTGCAGCAGCTTTTTCTGCCTGATATTTATTTAATTTTATTTATAGTAGTAAGTATGTTATAACATATATTTAAAAAAAAAAAAACGGTTGTTACGGTGTTATAAAACCGTGTCTCTTCTTGACTGTCTTTTTCACTCTCTGTTTACTCTCGCTTCAGCACTCTTCGTCACATGAGATTTATTGAGTCTAAATGAGTGTTGGAGAAGTAGGTTTGCTTGCCTTGCAATTTAGTCTTTCACTGATTACTGTCTTCACATGTTTTTGCACTTTAATTTAGCAAGGCAGAGGGACTAAATCTAAACATTGTACTGGATCTGACAGAAGGTTTGGAATATGCTCCAATAAAATTTTGTGGCAATTACCTCACAAATTGTATTATGTATTTTTATGGTAATTCTGAGAATGTTTGCTCACAGAATGTTAAAGAGAGCCATAAAGAGTTTAATGGAATACCTTTGCACACAACTTGACACCTGTTTTGATAGCCAAAGGGTGTGAGCAGTTTAGGCTGTTGTGTTTTATGACCTCTCACACTTCACACACACACACACACACACACACACACACACATTTGTTTTTCTATCATGTTGTGGACTTTTCATTGACTTCTGTTATTTTAATACTGAGCTAATGATATTATCCACCTAACCCTTACAGACACCTTTTTGTATTTTTAGATTTTCATTAAGACGTTATTTAATATGTTTATTTGTAGGTACTGTTGGCTTGTCCGAACAATGTAGAAGATTTCAGGTTTTATTATACTTGTAGGAACATTTGGTAGACAAAACATGACCACAACACAACAACTGAAATCCAGAATAAAAAAAGTGTGTTATGTACGTATGTGAATGTCTGTGTGTGTATATTTGTGTCTATAGTTTTGACTCCAGTAATCTTAGAAAATCTCCCAAAATAAATGATGTTTTTATAGATTTATATGTATATTATAATCCCAAACAAAAATGATATATAGACATATATGAACATGCTGTATATACTGTAAAATTATAGTTCATATATGTGGGCACATTTCCAAGTTTATATGCCATATATCAAATTTCTCTTTGGAAAAAATTTATGTTTTGCAAAAAATAAAATAAAGATTATATATGTATATATCTTTTAGGGTTAAGGTTATATTAATTGTAATTATATTGACTTAAAACTAATATAATAATATAGTATTCCTTCATTTAGATAGGCAAGTAAACACGTATGTGAATAATAATAATAATAATAATAATACACACACACACACACAAACAATCCTCCAAATGCAAAGACAGAACAACTCTTCCTTCGCTATCAGTTTGTGGTGTTTGGTATTTATAGGCTCGTAAAAGATATTTACACACATTCCATAATCATTTCCTATTTCATAAATATTTCCATATTTCTGTTCATTCCAGCACATAAATCTCATTCAGTCTCTGCAGCGACAGGGTGACAGCCTGGGGCGTTCTGTCTGAGAGTCAGATCTGTGAAGGAAGGGTCAGACGAGGATTCTGAGAAATACCTGAATGCAGAGATAATGAGTATTAACCAGGCTTATTGGAAGCATATGTCCTTTTCTCACAAGGCTCAGCAGGGTTAAGTTCTGAGAGTTCAGGACTGCATCCTCCAATACTGTGATTGAGGGGAGCAAGCATTTATGTGTGTGTCATGCGTTTCTTTGAATTATACTAGAGTTCCTTGAAGTGCTTTCTAGCTGATTAATTTCTTTTGCTGACCTGACACCAGGGATCAGACCTATTCACCCAGAAATGAAAATTCAGTAATTATTCAATCACCATCTTGTCGTTCCATACCCATTTCTAACAACGAGTGTTCAGTCTCAGTCACCATTTACTTTCATTGTATAGAAAAAATAACATCTGCTTTTGTGCTGCACAAATATATATATATATGGAAAAACAAGTAAATGTATGAAACTGTGTCGTGTAACTCAATCCTGTTTCTCCCCTTTTGGTTTGGGAGGCATCTGAGTGATGTAGAAGTGGCTATTACCTAATGCAAAGCGCTTAAGGCTTCCTAGAACATTAGCACAGATGGGTAATGTGCTATTGATCCCTCCAGAAGCCCGGAACTCTGGAATGTGGCTCTTCTTGTTGTCATAGTGATAGGAATTTCCATACCTTTATTTTTGTCATTGTCTGATGGATTGCCTCTCCAGGCATGATCTGTAATTGTATGCGTGTGTATCTTAGAGTGTGCATTTGTGCTCTATTATTTTGATCTATAGCACTGCCTTTGAAGCATAATTATTGTAAATGATTTCCAGTTCTTCTTTTTAAAAGGACTCTGGGATGTGCATTATGCAACTCCAATAAAATGAAGAAGCCATGTTTAATTACAGATGAACCATTTCCATTGTTAGATTTAGAGGCATTTTGTTTTCTGAAAGGTATAGTGAAAAAATGAGGGGGGGGGGGGGGGGTGGGTGGGGGGGGGGGGTAATTATCGGTAATTATCGGTCATAATTTACTCACCCTCATACAAACCCCTATATGACTTTATTCTGTGGAACACAAAAATAGATATTACACAGTATATGAGTCACCATTTACTTTGGTTCTATAGAAGAAAAAAAAGGTCTCTTTCTTTGGTTTCCACTGAAGATAGAAAGTAATTCTGGTTTGGAACAACATGAGGATGAGTTAATTATGACAGATTTATTTAAAAAAAAAATTTTAGGGTTTGTAGTAATTTATAATCCAAATAGGACTTTGAAATTAGCCATGGTAAAATTTTGACTGACGGATTAATAATACATCAAAGTGTGTTCAATTAAATAACTGCGGTGATGATTGCAGAAGGTTGTGTTTTCATTTATTTAAGTACAGACCTCTCTCTAAAAGATTAGATTTTTGACCTGTTTATAGGCTACTGTAAGTAAATATGATGTGCAATGCAGTAGCAGTATACTGAAATATTTCATCAAATATCAGATTAGGAAGAGAAAAATAGAATAAAATAGGTTTACTATGGAAAGAAAATCCAATAAAAGATTTCCACTGTCATAGAAAAATACACTATAGTGCAAAATAAAGCAAATTTGTCCTCTGTTGATAGATGTTTATTATTATTATTATTAATTGTATGAATAATGAGTGAGTATATAGTGCCACCTGCTGTTTAGATGCCACAGGAGAGGTCTGAGCAGGAAGTAGGATGAAAGATAAGATTTCTACAGAGTAATGTTTATTCTGGAGCTCCTGCAATCTTATTATAGGTGTAAACAGGGCAACAGTATTATGGCATCATTTTACATATACACAAAGTGGCCATTAATGAAGCAAAACACATAAAAAAATTAAAGCTGTAAAATAATTGAAAATATACAAAAATAAGAATATTAAAGACAATATTAAAAAATAAGATTCTTGCCTTTACAATTCCTTAAAAATACATAGATATTAAAAGGACAGAATTATCTTTGGCAGTAAGAAACTGAAAACAACTTATTTCCCGACTGCTCTTTCATTCTTGGCCAGATGGCTTCTGTGGACTGAGGCAGAACATATACTTTGTACTACTTTGTCCAATACTGACAACAAAAGAATTCCCCACCCTGACCTGAAATAGACAATGAAAAAAAAAAACTGTTCTTATCTGAACATTATACAGTTGACTAAGTTTTATATTTAAAGGGTTAAACTTCAGGATTTAGCATTAAGATTTGTATCAGTAGAAAACCAGTAGTATTTTCTAATTACCCCCCCCCCCCCCCCCCCCCCCCCCCCACGAGAGATTTATTTATTTTTAGTCTGGAAAAAAATCCTCCGATGACGCAAAAATCGTCATTTTGCGTCATCGGAGGATTTTTGGTCCAGAGGCTTAAAACTACAGCCAGTATTCCGCATGTTTTCACCACGCCCATATGGGGCGGGATCTCACTCACAGAATGTGAAGATAGTGTCAGCCATCTTTCTGTAGAAGCTAAGAAAACAGGCTCTTGCTCTGTGTAGAAAGTTTGTATACAAGTAGGCTAATCCCGATGGCGAAATGTAGTTTTGAAGTTGAAATGGCAGAAGGGGATTTCGAAGATCTGTTGCGAGAATCTGATGCTCGCGCTACCTGTACGTGCCGCAATACAGCGATGAACAGAGGCTGGAGCAGCTGCTGTAGCAGGGGAGCAAAACCTGCTTGGCAGGCAGGAGGAAGAGAGTGTTAAATTATATTCAGACTCGAGTTGGGGCGGACTGGTGGTGTCAGTGCTCTCGCTGTGCGCCTATGGAAACAGATAGTGTGTCCTATTGCTGTCGCGAATTTTAGCGATACTGGACGAGATCGCTGAATCCGCTGATGAAACTGCACCGATAACATGAGCATGTATAACTGAGCAGCCAAGTTTTGTATCACACATGGACAGGGGAGTCCTGGAAATTTATTTTAGGATCCTGAAGATAAATTTGAAACGCCAGCCAAAGCCCGCAGGGACAAACGGACGGCTTAGTGTAAAGTGAGTATTTTGTTTGTTTTTCTTTTTGTTACTAAGACGTCATGTACAGAGTTTGGACACAAGGAATTATAATGTTCTTCCCGCATAGTCAGTCAATTTATCAACTAACTCACGATTTATAGAGTCACGATGTAGCATAGTTGTATCATATTTTCAGATACTGCCGCCTGTAACCGGTAGGCGTGGTTTGGGAGTGGCCTCGTAAGGGCAGCAAAGCAAGTGCATTCTGGGAGTTGTTGTCTTTCAGCCACATGTGTAAAAAATACATTTTCTGCCTTTTCTCTGTCTAGAATGCTTCAAATTCAAAAATAATTTCACATTTATACTATATAAATGACCAATTTTAAATACACATTCATCTTCCCAGAGGTGAAGTATCCCTTTAACTTATAATAGAGCAGTGATTATCAAATCAAATTAATAACTTTTCCACAGCCAAAATCCATTTAGGAGCAATCCATTTAGGAGCATAAGGTTAGCCTGAAACAGAAAAGCTAAAAATCAGACTTACAGTGAGTGAGTCCAGTGTGATGATGGCTCCTGATACTTGTTTCATCTTACAGAGAATGCTGCTGGACTTAATCCTTTCCAAAACACACTCATGTTCCTGATCTCCCTGTTGGCCAGACACATTCACTTCACTCTCACTCAAATTCAACTCATCTGCTTTTTTCTGAAAGAGAGAGAGAGGATGGGAGGTGATAATCACGGATGACATTTTTGGACAGATTATCCAGCTCAAATTCTAACAACAAAATCTCTCATTACATTTGATGTGTATAATGGATATAAAATTATTTGTCCAAAGAAATACAGTTACTGTTTCTTCAGTCATTGTTTTACAGAAGTCAATCACTGTATACCTGAATTACCACCAGTAGATAATCGGACTCCTGTAAAGTGATGAATCCAGTGAACTCTGGATCAGGCAGGTAGGAGAAATGATCAACACATTCAACAATGTAGTTCCCAACTTTCAAAACTAATGTAAACACAGCACTGCGATCATTATGGTGGGAGAGAAACCACAACTCCTGAGAAAGAGAGAGCAAATGAAAAATATGACTGACATTTATTGCCGTTCAAAAGTCCACTTGTGACAAGTTGAATTAAAAAATTAGCATGCATTTCAGAATTTCTTTTTAAAGAGCACCTATTATGGTTTTTAAACGTGCCTAATTTAGATTTAAATGTCTCATACAATAGATTTACATGCACCCAAGGTCAAACAAATATTTAATATGCTCATAATTTAAATTGCAGCATTACCTTTTTTTCCCCCAGTGTCAAAAACGACTTGTTCAATGACCCGTTTAAAGCATTCATTCTAAACTCCTCCTTTCAGACAGCATACTCTGCTCTGATTGGTCAGATATCCCAGTCTGTTGTGATTGGTCTACCGTTGTGTAGTATTTGAGGGCGGGTCAAAGTGGTTCGCGAGCAGCCAATGAAGACCAGAGGCGGGTTTTAATTACGTATCTAATTATGTCTGTTAGTACAGGGAGTAAGTCTGGAATTACTAATGACTCGTTTCAGGTGTTCAGAATCGGTTCTTTCTTTTAGGAGTCAATAACTCCATTTGTCGTGCACTATGATTTTTGATACTTTGAAGACTTTTTTAAATTCACAAACAGCTATATAACACACTACATGAAAGGTAATATTTGAAAAACCATAATAGGTGCTCTTTAAAAATTCTGTAATTGGTGTGTTCCCATTTTTAATGACAGCTTGCGCTCCAGCTGGCATGGACTCCACAAGTTTGTGCAAAACATGAACCATCCACAATGATTTAAGAATGTTAGAAATAGCCTCTTGTGTGCTTTAATGGATGCAAGGAAATAACATGGTCAATGTCACAAATATGCTTTTTTTGATAAGGATTGTTTGGATTATCAAAATCCAAACACTTTTTGTTTATTTAAATGTTTGAAATAGATTTTGAATCCCAGATTTCTGAATGACCCTGTATATATACAGTATAATGTAAGCTATTAATACCAAAATACCAAAACTGATGTTTTTTCTTAATAAAATATCTACAACCACTGAAGTGCTTTAAGAAATAATAGAAGCAAATAAATGATTAATTATATCTTGTCAAATGAGAACTCATGTTGTCTGTTTGAAGACTCCACTTATACAGTATATAGCAGATGTCAGTAGAACTAATAAACTGTTGAGCTGCTGCATTGGTTCCATTCGAGGATTTAGCTCAGTTTAATGTAATATGTAATAATGACATTACCCCAGAGCTTGTGTCATGATGTGTTTTAAACTCTTTCCTGGAGGGATGGAGAATAATTGATTCCACCAATTCCATATTTGTCCCCTGCACATGAATCTTCCTTCCACCACTGAAACACAAGTTCAGCCAATCAAAACTAGAATAAGGTGTACAGCAATACATAATACAAAGCAATTAAAGGGCAGCTTTAAAGTTTTTAAAGTTCACAAACAAACACATGTGCACAAGTATATTGGGCACTTTCCACTGACTTCCATTTTTTTTATATTTAGCTAATGCATTTTACCTCTAAACCCTCACAAAAAACTTTTTGCATTTTTATGCAAAATGTTGTACATTTTGCAGCAAATTATAGCTACAGTATGCAAGCACACAGAGTAATAGACATTCCTGATAGCGTGAAGCCATCTTTCTTTATCAAATCTCCAGTTGTTCAATTAGAATTTTATAAAGTAAGCCTCCACCTCATGTCAGTAAACTGCAGCGCTTAACTATATCAGAGGAAATGCAGAAAATGATCCGGACATGGCTCTGATTTCTGCTTTCCTTTCTTGCTGCCTGTGTTGCAGCATGTACTGTATGTATTTTTGGTGTTTGAAGCCACAAGACTGTCTATTTTCTTATAACAGTAACTCTGTTTGATTTCACTAGTCAGCTAATTTAATGATTGTATAAAGAAAGTTCTAATACAGTCTTTCTACCAACAACTTTACTGTGACTTGGAAGAGCTCAGAAAAACATCAGATGTGAAGTAGAGGACATCTGAGCTGACAGCAAGAGGAAGCTAATCTCATAATGGTCTACAATGGTCTTGTGTGCCATACCTGTTCCAGGTGACTTTGGGCTGTATTCCTGTGCAGCTGGGCAGGGAACTATAAGTGATGATGCTGTTACCATGACAACCGCCATCAGGAGTAACAGCACACACTTTCACTGTTCCTTTAGTTTCACTAGGAGGAATGTCGAACCTTAGAGTGTCACTGAAGTGTTCAAACACCGGAGCCCTGAAGGGACACATTCATGTTTATATAGTACTGGTATATACATGATACATACTGTACACAGATTGGCCAAGACACATACACACAAAGCCTTACTCTTTTGGAATGCAGTCCAGATCCCCTTGAATATGGATTTTGGTGACAGATTGCAGGTTACGTCCTCTTAGTAAAACTCTGTTTTTGCCATGAAAAGTAACCTTGTTGGGTTCTAGAGAGATAATCTCTGGCTTCTATTGGAGATAAATGGTGTGCTTACTTGTTGATCAAACATTTCACTAAATGGCACACAGAGTAATTGTGTTATAAGAACTTGCTTAAAGTCTTCATTCACTCAGAATTCTGTAATGAGACTTTTTAATGAGTTTTGCCCTCAAAGAATCATACTGTGTTTCCATGAAGAGACGATGAAACAGCTTTTCCATCAATAAAATAAATACTTTATTGAGTCTCTGGCATATAAAGCTCAAAAATATTTATAAAGTATGTGCATAATGCAATATGATTGTGACAGAACATTTGATGAAGGTATGATATACAAGAAAACATCTGAAAGTTTTACGAGAAACTTGTTCCTCAAAAGTGAAACAAAATCCTCAGAATCTTTCATAGTGTCATTCATTTGAAAAGGGAACAATCTGTAAATAAAGTCCTTATTCTGTTAGGTGGAGCAAATATACAGTATGAAACTCACTTCAGAGCCCGTTCCAGAGTCTAAATCTTTACATGCATCCTAAAGAGTGAAAGAGAGATAACTTTAAATGCTTCATTTACTTTCCATTTCAGCCAATACATCGACATTAGGGGTGTAAATCGGACAGTTCATCACGATACGATTCGATATCGATTCTCTCAGCCAGCGATACGATATTTGCCGATCCTTCAAAAAATTATTCGATACGATTACGATTCGATTCGATTCATTGCTATATCGATCGATTAATCGATATTTAGATATTATGCGCCACTTTACACAACCAGTTTCATTTATATTAACTCACAAATGCAACCAAAAGATATATAACATGAATGTTTAATTAAACACTTTGAAAATTGCACCCTCTTTCCCAATTGGGACATTTACAACAACACAACAAAAATAAAAATAAATAAAAATAAATAATGGAGGGGAGATTGATAAAATCAATCAAGCTTATAATGGTCAATAAAGTCAATAAAGCCTTCCAGTCTTTTGTGCCAACATGTGCAATAGTGCAAATAACTGAGGTACTCTAGTTAAATAAATAAATGAAATAAAACAAACTAATATAAAAAATACAAAAATAAAACTGTTAAACTTATCTGACATTTGATCTTTCACACAACATAAGATCTATGAATCAAACAAGTGCTACAGTGCAGTGGTCTCTTTTGAGAGGTTTTTCTTTAAAAAAAAATCAACTGATCAACGTGTTCAGGAGAGAGGACACTGCGTTCTGAATTGACAATGTCAACACGCGCTCAGACGGCTGTTTTTCTTCAGCCAAATTAACGTTATTCTCCTCGATTCCATGTTTTCTTTTCAGATGCACTGACAAGTTTGTGGTGTTTCCGAATATTTTAGCTTGTACTGGCAACGTGTACACATAACATGGGTTTTATTTACCTGACCATCTTTTTTGGAAAATACAAAATGTTTCCAAACCCACGATTTGCGCCCGACAACAGCGTCAAAATGTTCAGCGTCTGTCTTTTCCATGGTCTTTTCGCTGCTACAGCCGCTTTGTTGCTGCATCTCATTCGCAATCCGACACACAAGTGGCAGGCAGGAAGTATGGTGAGAAAAACAAAACGCGCGCTTTGGCGGAAATGCGTAAACGGATGTTACGTGCGGACGTTGAGACTGTCAAAATAAAGGTATCTCATAATCGATCTTTTGTGTGTGACATCGATGCATTGTATCATTAGACGTTTGATCGATGCATCGATCCATATCGATGTATCGTTACACCCCTAATCGACATGTCAGCAGTTATCAATACTGCATTAATATCATATTGACTCTTTGTATGAGTTTCTAGATGTTTTGTAACAAATAACAAAAAAATAAATAATAATCAAGTAGTAAATTCATATAATCATCCATGTTGAAAAAGAAAACTTTACACGTCTTACCTGTACTTGTAACTGTGGCCCAGGTTCATGTGTCCAGTCACATTGCTTGGGAGAAGAGGACCAGTGACATCCAGATGAGATGCACTGCACACACCTGCATTAATTCAGTGTTACAATGTGACTGAAATAATCTCTTAAATAAGAACACAATATAGTCTTTATAAATACTTTTAGGTCCATGATGTGCATTTTCTCACTGTGTATAAGAAACATTTGATGAAATTTCTGTGATACTGGAGCAGTTCCTCAGCGTCAACATCTCTGTGATCTTCTGATCTCCAATAGTTACTGCAGCTGAGACTGTTAAACCTGAACAGATGAATAAATCATGCTTGAGATTACAAACAAACATATTATGACTACATAAATCCACTAAAGCTCCACTGATGGAAAACCAACCTCTGGTAGACAGCAGCTGGTCAGAAAAGCTACAAGAACAGTTTGGGAAAACTGCAGCTGTATCAGACCTGTCACACACATTCACACTTCCTGCAGTAAAGGCACATGAGAAGACGGGACTTCCTGTGCTCTTCAGACTCAAGACAAGATGTAGAGAAATCTGTGTAAGAGTGGACATTGGTGAAGAGTTGGTGAAGAGTAATCTTGGAAATATTGTGAAAATCATGAAAGTTTCCAAGCAAATACTTCTAAAAATGATATTTACATTTCTGGAAGATGTCTTTGCCACCTGAAAATTAAGTAGTTGTCTCTGAAAAGAGTCATTTGGGATGGACACCCATGAAGATTCTGAGCACTCATCTTTGGTAGAGCATCTAAATGAAAACAAAAAACAGCATCAACCAATAAATCAGTTGAAATCAGCTAGTCCAGTCCAGAACTGCATGCACTTTTCATCATATCTCTATGTATTAATAAATCTAGGTGCAATGAATTGGAAGCCTGACCTGCGTGAGTTCACACACCAGCCACAGAGAGGATCCATAGAAGCTCTGCAGTCTTTTAGAGTGTTGTATTTAACACACTGAGCCACAGACACTCTTCTGACCTACATGTTAACCAGAAACAGACAGAACCAAATCTTGATGCATCTGTCACAGGACCAGTATGACATCTGATATACACTCTATATTAGCAACGTCTGTGTTCTGGCATAAAACAATGTGTCACCCTGTTCAACATACACCAAATGGATGCACTAATACATTTCAGATGAAATTACTCAAGTAAGTATATTGTATAATAAAACTGCCTATAGTTGCATAATGCTTAAGCTACACATGCTGATATTTTATCTTCAGTTTTCACTCACCTGATTCTTCAAAGCTATGTAGACATGTTTGGAATCTACTGAATCAAAGTGCATTCTGGGAAACACTGATCGTTCATCATCAGATTTGTACAGCACCACTGGACAGCCGGCTTTGAATGTCTCATCCAGCACAAGCTAGAAGTACAAACAGCATTATGATCCAATAGTTGTGAATATTATGAATGACGACTGTAGAATTTTAAATTCAGTGCTAAACATGGAACAGTTTAGGGCAGAAAGAGTGATGATGCAATAACATAACCTGCTTATGTTATGGTAGTTTCTGAAGGGAGGAAGTATTTAAAATTAAGAAATTAAATATACAATGTTTTGTTTTTTTAATGGGGACTTTTCAACTTCTATTTTATTTAATCCTAAATTCATTTTCCAACCCTAACACAAACCTTTCTGCTTTTTAACAAGATTATTTAGAATGTTTATTAAGGCTGGTCCCCAAGATGATTTCATGATTTGCTATCCTTGTAGGAATCATTGGAGAGAGAGTGATGATGCAGACCTTTATAAATTGGCCATCTTTGGTTCCTATAAACAGCACAATCCAGGATTCAATTCTAACTGCTGCTGCTGATGTCATCGAGCTGTACTTGAAAACCACAGCAAGTGGCTGAAGTTTCTTACCACTCTGCAAAGCAAAGAACAAACAAAAAACAAACATAGGTAAAGTGGCTTTAGGGAAGCATGAAATTACAAAAGTAGCCAAATTGCTAAAACTAGCTTTACTTAAGCGAGAGGCTGTACTAAAATCGGATTAAAAAATGTATTTTGATACAATATCGTACTAGTTCCGACCTCAGAAAGACACCTTTCACCGTTGGGGCAGAAACCCTTCACTTGTCCGTCAACATGACTGATGTCGTATAAAGCCAGCGCTGTGTTCTCTGGATCACGTTCATTTTGCGCACTGAAGACACCTGCCCAGATAACGGACTTGTCTGAAGGAATAATGGTGGAGGCGAGAAGAACTGGACGAACTTTATCATCACAGCATCCAATAGTTGCACCTTTGAGGTCCTTGAAAATTTCATTTTTTCTTCCTTTAGAGTTATTCAGCCTGAACACATGAACTTTCCTCTCGGTCTCAGTCTCTGTGTTGATAAACAAGTACGAGATTTTGCGTGAAGATACCTGAAAGCCGTCAACAAACTCTACATGTGTTCTGGTGGTCTGAATGAAGGAGTCTGATACTCCATCTATTCTGGAGAAAATGCCACCTGTGCCAGAATTTAAAGTGTCCCTCAAGGTAACAATTGAATTTCCCTCCTTTCTCGCCACCAAAAGGTAACTTCCCATCGGGTTAACCTTAGGATTAATATCAACTATGAATGCTACAGATGTCTCATTCCACTGAGGACCAACCGATAACCTTTCCCAGTAAATACTGTTTGTGATGTCATTAATATCAAGAACTTCACAGTATCCAATGTCAGATGTCCCACACGTAACCAAAGTGCCGTTCGCGTCAAATGGCACCAGAATGGTCACTGTATTGGGGTGTGTGGCATTAGTGATGTCTTTACTCTTCTCCTCAAGTAGATCATGTTTCATCTGATGAAGTCGACGGTCGGTAAGAACGAACAACGTACTGTTTCCAACCACAAAGTCCTTGATGTCTCCATCAAAGTTGTGCACATCTTTGCAGATGCAATATTTGAATAGTACAAGAATTCCAAATAAATATCCTCTCATCTTGTACATCTGAGCGAGTCCACAAAGCTGCTCAATTGTTGGGTCTCGTCACCGGAAAACCGACACAAATGCGCTCAGATGCGTCCACAGGCTCAGTGTATGGAAGTGAAAGCAGCGCGCTGACAGATGCGAGATGACTTCCGCGCATCACCAATAAATCTGCAGCCCTGATTGCGACATGTTGATCACTTGTAATTATACCATCTTTTTAATTGCTTCCTATTAAACTTTCAACTGTCTAAGTTGCCAGCACAATAGAAAATACGAAGTAGGAACAAGCAGAGCATCGACTGCGTTCTCTTAAATGAACTTTACCGAAAACAGAATTCAGACTTCTTAGAGTTTCTGCGAAGTTGTGGTTCTTTGGTTACTGCTGCTTCCTTGCGGTGATAGATACATGCTGCAGCTTCTTCAAACTTGAGTAGACCTCACAATGGCCATACCACACTCTTAAACCGTTTATAACTGAACTTTATTGACATCCACTGAACTGATGGATTATGCAACACTTGATTTCACTTACAAGACTGACAAATCCAATTAAGTATCCTGCCATCTTGTATGCAATGTGTGCAATCAGATGTGAGCTCGAATATACTTTAGAAACAGTCACATGTTAACGGAAAACCGGTGTGAACTTGAACATATACCTTATAAATAGGGCCATGGATGCTTACACATAGATTAATTTTGTCTTGGTGACAGGAGCTTCCAGTGCACAAACAATACAGCAACAAGACAGAGATAATAATAAAAATATAGAATAAAAATAAAAGTGAATAGAAAATAAAGTATAAATATGGAAATACACAATAGGACAATAGTGTGTGTGTGTGTGTGTGTGTGTGTTTGTGTGTACGAATACAAAAAATCTGTTATATACAAGCAAGGGAATGTAATGGCAGAAGAGTTTGGGTATGATGGATAAATATAAATATTAAACTGTGTATTGCACATAATTATTGCTCAGTGGTGATGAGATGGACAGCCTGAGGGGAGAATACTGTTCCTGTGCCTGATGGATCTGGTGCTCAGTGCTCTGTAACACCTGCCAGAAGTCAACAGTTCAAAAAGGTAGTGGGCTGGGTGAGTGGGGTCTAGAGAGATTTTCCCAGCCTTTTTTCCTCACTTGGAAAATGTATAGTTCTTGAAGGTAGCGCAGGAGGCAACCAATAATCCTCTCAGCAGTCCAAACTCTCCTTTGTAGTCTTCTGATATCTGATTTCATGGCTGCACCAAACCAGACAGTTACTGAAGTGCAGAGGACAGACTCAATGGCTGCTGAGTAGAACTGTATCAGCAGCGCCTGTGGCAGGTTGAAGTTCCTCGAAGTACAACCTCTGCTGGGCCTTTTTCAGAATGGAATCAATGCAGGTCTCCCACAGGTCCTGTGATATGGTAGTGCCCAGGAACCAGAATGACTCCTCTGCTGCCACAGTTGGGGTGTTCCTCCTACACTGTAAACCCTAAAGTTATCATTACTGTAAAACATTTGAAGTGCTAATAACTCAAACTACTGAGTACAAAATTGAGGCTATGCAGAATAACCATAATCCCTTGCTGCTTGAATTATGATTCATTGATCAGAGGGAACAGTTTGGGTAATTTAAATAATTGTTATTAAGAATTCATAGATGTTTTAGCTATTTTATTGTATTATTTATGCATTGTTGCAAATAGTTGTTTGGTGTAATGTCATCATTAGGGTGATCTGTGTCTCTTTGTTCAAGTTCGACCCCGGTAACACTATCTCAGTTATGTGAATGTGCAGCTGAAGCGCATATATGCATTTCTGTAAAGAATTATTTAATAACTGACCTAGAATCAGTTATCATCTTAATATGAGCTGTGCTGTTGTTTGATCTAAAATTGAATACATTCAATTATAATGTACAACAGTAGAAAAAACAATATTTAAAATTCAAATATGAGTTGTCTACTTGCATGTAGTTAACTCAATTTAAATACTTAAGTTCACTTTACTTCAAAACCAAGTTAATTGAACTTAAATACTCAAGTTTTTGGAGACCCCATTACTCAATGGAATTGAGGGAACGGGTTTATTAAATCAAATGAGTGCAATGAACTTATTAGGGTTTTCAGTGGGAAGTCCACAATCATTTCCACCGTTTTGAGCATGTTTAGCTCCAGATTGTTTTGACTACACCAGTGAGTCAGCTGTTCAATCAGAATCATTCCAGTGATTCTAAAATGGCAGCCCCCATGAGGGTACCCCTGCCCCATGTAGAATAAAACAGCTTGTATAAGGCCTATGACTACAGTCCTCATCTCATATTAATGGTCATGATTTTATACATATGTTTCAAAATTATAATTCATTTCTAAACTTTTTTAAAGGGGACAAAATTACTGAGTGCACCTTTAAATAATGAAGAGTCTGGGAAAAGGAAACATAGTTAACATAGCCCTAGATCAATTATTTGTTAATTAACATTTGCAGATTTTTCTGTAGTTAATATGAGTAAATGCAGGGGGGGCTCTATAGCACCACCTAAAAAGTGGGCATGTTCGGGGGGCTCTGTAGCACATCCCTTTTGAGCTACCAAATTTTGTACACATATTGATCTCATCAAGCCAGACAACATTCATAAGCTCTGCCCAACAGGATGTTGGCCATTTTGGATTGTTTTAAAATTGCATGCTCTGGAATTTGAAATACTCTGCATAGGAATTTCATGTTACAGATTTTTGATATATTAAACTCTGTTGTTATGGTGACACGATAAAGTAATGTTAAAAAATGGGACACAGGAAGTGTCTCATTTCTTCTGCGTGCACTGTGTGATTTACATAAAAATTAAGCCATATATTTGGCCTTTCGGGCTGAACACATTGATGTGGCTATTGTGGGACATGGTCATGACGCCACCAACTGGCCGAGGGAAGTGTAGCACATTAATAGACTTTGAAATATCCTGCTCTTGTTAACCTTAATTGCTTCAAATGTTTTTAGAATAATGTCAAGAAAGTGAAGATTTAAAAATTCTGAAAGGATTCTTGATATCTTAAAAAGTGTTGCCATGGCAACTCATTAAATGTCATTATTCCTTTTATGTATATTCACATGTTTTTAAGGTACTTGGCATGCTTGAATTTCCATTATATTTTGCACACAAATCAGAGTTGTCAGCCATTAGGCCTGTGAAAATGTTAACATATGGGTGTGGCTGGGGAGCTCTGTAGTGCCACCTTTTGACAAAAGTGGTGGGGTCAGTTTCTTCTACAGTCACCAATGCCAGACAGCTTTCAAAATTACAGTCATTAGCTCCTCCACCCAACAGGAAGTTGGCCATTTTGTATTGAATGTGCATTTTTGGAATATAGCAGTCTCTGAACTTTTAATTACTCCTCCGAGACTGTCACCACATTTAGACAACTTTATGCCAAGACATTGAAATGCGAAATTGTGAACATATTTTTTATATATCGAACGGTGTAGCTATGGCAAGGCAAAAAATTTATTGCGGAAAAAGGGAAATAGTAAGTGTCTTGTATCTTCTGTGTGCATTGACAGATTTAGATCAAACTTGAGCAGTATGTTTGGTCATGTCAGCTAATTGCATTGATGTGGCTATTGTGGGTCAAGGTCGTAGTGCCACCAACTGACAACAGGAAGTGTGACACTTTGTGTGACTTTGTCACTACACCACCACAAGGAGAAAAAAATTAGTTAATGCATCTTGATTGATTGAATTAACATTTAAATTGCAACATGGCCTTGCATGATTACTAAACATATAAGGCTGTGTTTTAAAATGCAAAAACAGAAGTGCAAACAGGTTTTAGAAGTACAAAATAACCTTTTTATACATCAGTCATGCTATCATATTTAGTTATCTTTTTATCTTGTATTTATCTTTCTCTGTTGTTCTCTATCAAATGTGTTCATCAGATCTAATCCAATGGAAAAATCTTTTGTACCTCTTTGTATTATTGTAAGCATTCCTAAAAGTAAAACAGTGATCTGATGACAAAATAAGGTAATTGGCAAAATATCAGTATTCTTATTGACCTAAAGGTTTTTGTTAAAATCGGTTAGGCTATCGGTCAGTGGCGGTACTATGGGGTGGCCGTGGCCACCATGGACTGAATTGGCCCCATTGGCCACCCCACTCGCAATTGCCAATTTGGTAATTTTTTGTCTTGGGCACAATTTCGTTTTTTAGAGGTTGAACTGTCTCTTCCCCAATGTATTTTTTCTAAAAATGTTGATTGTAGTTTGGAGTTGGCTGTGTTGTAAGGAGAGGCTGGAGGGGGATTTGTCAGTCTTGTAAGTGAAATCAAGTGTTGCATAATCCATCAGTTCAGTGGATGTCAATAAAGTTCAGTTATAAACGGTTTAAGAGTGTGGTATGGCCATTGTGAGGTCTACTCAAGTTTGAAGAAGCTGCAGCATGTATCTATCACCGCAAGGAAGCAGCAGTAACCAAAGAACCACAACTTCGCAGAAACTCAATTCTGTTGTCGGTAAAGTTCATTTAAGAGAACGCAGTCGATGCTCTGCTTGTTCCTACTTCGTATTTTCTATTGTGCTGGCAACTTAGACAGTTGAAAGTTTAATAGGAAGCAATTAAAAAGATGGTATAAATTACAAGTGATCAACATGTCGCAATCAGGGCTGCAGATTTATTGGTGATGCGCGGAAGTCATCTCGCATCTGTCAGCGCGCTGCTTTCACTTCCATACACTGAGCCTGTGGACGCATCTGAGCGCATTTGTGTCGGTTTTCCGGTGACGAGACCCAACAATTGAGCAGCTTTGTGGACTCACTCAGATGTAAAAGATGAGAGGATACTTATTTGGAATTCTTGTACTATTCAAATATTGCATCTGCAAAGATGTGCACAACTTTGATGGAGACATCAAGGACTTTGTGGTTGGAAACAGTACGTTGTTCGTTCTTACCGACCGTCGACTTCATCAGATGAAACATGATCTACTTGAGGAGAAGAGTAAAGACATCACTAATGCCACACACCCCAATACAGTGACCATTCTGGTGCCATTTGACGCGAACGGCACTTTGGTTACGTGTGGGACATCTGACATTGGATACTGTGAAGTTCTTGATATTAATGACATCACAAACAGTATTTACTGGGAAAGGTTATCGGTTGGTCCTCAGTGGAATGAGACATCTGTAGCATTCATAGTTGATATTAATCCTAAGGTTAACCCGATGGGATGTTACCTTTTGGTGGCGAGAAAGGAGGGAAATTCAATTGTTACCTTGAGGGACACTTTAAATTCTGGCACAGGTGGCATTTTCTCCAGAATAGATGGAGTATCAGACTCCTTCATTCAGACCACCAGAACACATGTAGCGTTTGTTGACGGCTTTCAGGTATCTTCACGCAAAATCTCGTACTTGTTTATCAACACAGAGACTGAGACCGAGAGGAAAGTTCATGTGTTCAGGCTGAATAACTCTAAAGGAAGAAAAAATGAAATTTTCAAGGACCTCAAAGGTGCAACTATTGGATGCTGTGATGATAAAGTTCGTCCAGTTCTTCTCGCCTCCACCATTATTCCTTCAGACAAGTCCGTTATCTGGGCAGGTGTCTTCAGTGCGCAAAATGAACGTGATCCAGAGAACACAGCGCTGGCTTTATACGACATCAGTCATGTTGACGGACAAGTGAAGGGTTTCTGCCCCAACGGTGAAAGGTGTCTTTCTGAGGTCGGAACTAGTACGATATTGTATCAAAATACATTTTTTTAATCCGATTTTAGTACAGCCTCTTAGTACAGCTAGTTTTAGCAATTTGGCTACTTTTGTAATTTCATGCTTCCCTAAAGCCACTTTACCTATGTTTTTTTTTTGTTTGTTTGTTCTTTGCTTTGCAGAGTGGTAAGAAACTTCAGCCACTTGCTGTGGTTTTCAAGTACAGCTCGATGACATCAGCAGCAGCAGTTAGAATTGAATCCTGGATTGTGCTGTTTATAGGAACCAAAGATGGCCAACTTATAAAGGTCTGCATCATCACTCTCTCTCCAATGATTCCCACAAGGATAGCAAATCATGAAATCATCTTGTGGGGACCAGCCTTAATAAACATTCTAAATAATCTTGTTAAAAAGCAGAAAGGTTTGTGTTAGGGTTGGAAAATGAATTTAGGATTAAATAAAATAGAAGTCCCCATTAAAAAAACAAAACATTGTATATTTAATTTCTTAATTTTAAATACTTCCTCCCTTCAGAAACTACCATAACATAAGCAGGTTATGTTATTGCATCATCACTCTTTCTGCCCTAAACTGTTCCATGTTTAGCACTGAATTTAAAATACTACAGTCGTCATTCATAATATTCACAACTATTGGATCATAATGCTGTTTGTACTTCTAGCTTGTGTTGGATGAGACATTCAAAGCCGGCTGTCCAGTGGTGCTGTACAAATCTGACGATGAACGATCAGTGTTTCCCAGAATGCACTTTGATCCAGTAGATTCCAAACATGTCTACATAGCTTTGAAGAATCAGGTGAGTGAAAACCGAAGATAAAATATCAGCATGTGTAGCTTAAGCATTATGCAACTATAGGCAGTTTTATTATACAATATACTTACTTGAGTAATTTCATCTGAAATGTATTAGTGCATCCATTTGGTGTATGTTGAAAAGGGTGACACATTGTTTTATGCCAGAACATAGACATTGCTAATATAGAGTGTATATCAGATGTCATACTGGTCCTGTGACAGATGCATCAAGATTTGGTTCTGTCTGTTTCTGGTTAACATGTAGGTCAGAAGAGTGTCTGTGGCTCAGTGTGTTAAATACAACACTCTAAAAGACTGCAGAGCTTCTATGGATCCTCTCTGTGGCTGGTGTGTGAACTCACACAGGTCAGGCTTCCAATTCATTGCACCTAGATTTATTAATACATAGAGACACGATGAAAAGTGCACACAGTTCTGGACTGAACTAGCTGATTTCAACTGATTTATTGGTTGATGCTGTTTTTTGTGTTTTCATTTAGATGCTCTATCAAAGATGAGTGCTCAGAATCTTCATGGGTGTCCATCCCAAATTACTCTTTTCAGAGACAACTACTTAATTTTCAGGTGGCAGAGACATCTTCCAGAAATGTAAATATCTTTTTTAGAAGTATTTGCTTGGAAACTTTCATGATTTTCACAATATTTCCAAGATTACTCTTCACCAACCAATGTCCACTCTTACACAGATTTCTCTACATCTTGTCTTGAGTCTGAAGAGCACAGGAAGTCCCGTCTTCTCATGTGCCTTTACTGCAGGAAGTGTGAATGTGTGTGACAGGTCTGATACAGCTGCAGTTTTCCCAAACTGTTCTTGTAGCTTTTCTGACCAGCTGCTGTCTACCAGAGGTTGGTTTTCCATCAGTGGAGCTTTAGTGGATTTATGTAGTCATAATATGGTTGTTTGTAATCTCAAGCATTATTAATCTGTTCAGGTTTAACAGTCTCAGCTGCAGTAACTATTGGAGATCAGAAGATCACAGAGATGTTGACGCTGAGGAACTGCTCCAGTATCACAGAAATTTCATCAAATGTTTCTTATACACAGTGAGAAATGCACATCATGAACCTAAAAGTATTTATAAAGACTATATTGTGTTCTTATTTGAGAGATTATTTCAGTCACATTGTAACACTAAATTAATGCAGGTGTGTGCAGTGCATCTCATCTGGATGTCACTGGTCCTCTTCCCAGAAATGTGACTGGACACATGAACCTGGGCCACAGTTACAAGTACAGGTAAGACGTGTAAAGTTTTCTTTTTCAACATGGATGATTACATGAATTTACTACTTGATTATTATTATAATTTTTTTTGTTATTTGTTACAAAACATCTAGAAACTCATACAAAGAGTCAATATGATATTAATGCAGTATTGATAATTGCTGACATGTCGATGTATTGGCTGAAATGGAAAGTAAATGAAGCATTTAAAGTTATCTCTCTTTCACTCTTTAGGATGCATGTAAAGATTTACGCTCTGGGACGGGCTCAGAAGTGAGTTTCATACTGTATATTTGTACCACCTAACAGAATAAGGACTTTATTTACAGATTGTTCCCTTTTCAAATGAATGACACTATGAAAGATTCTGAGGATTTTGTTTCACTTTTGAGGAACAAGTTTCTCGTAAAACTTTCAGATGTTTTCTTGTATATCATATCTTCATCAAATGTTCTGTCACAATCATATTGCAGTATGCACATACTTTATAAATATTTTTGAGCTTTATATGCCAGAGACTCAATAAAGTATTTATTTTATTGATGGAAAAGCTGTTTCATCGTCTCTTCATGGAAACACAGTATGATTCTTTGAGGGCAAAACTCATTAAAAAGTCTCATTGCAGAATTCTGAGTGAATGAAGACTTTAAGCAAGTTCTTATAACACAATTACTCTGTGTGCCATTTAGTGAAATGTTTGATCAACAAGTAAGCACACCATTTGTCTCCAATAGGATCCAAAGATTATCTCTCTCGAACCCAACAAGGTTTCTTTTCATGGCAGAAACAGAGTTTTACTAAGAGGACGTAACCTGCAATCTGTCACCAAAATCCATATTCAAGGGGATCTGGACTGCATTCCAAAAGAGTAAGGCTTTGTGTGTATGTGTCTTGGCCAAACTGTGTACAGTATGTATCATGTATATACCAGTACTATATAAACATGAATGTGTCCCTTCAGGGCTCCGGTGTTTGAACACTTCAGTGACACTCTAAGGTTCGACATTCCTCCTAGTGAAACTAAAGGAACAGTGAAAGTGTGTGCTGTTACTCCTGATGGCGGTTGTCATGGTAACAGCACCATCACATATAGTTCCCTGCCCAGCTGCACAAGAATACAGCCCAAAGTCACCTGGAACAGGTATGGCACACAAGACCATTGTAGACCATTATGAGATTAGCTTCCTCTTGCTGTCAGCTCAGATGTCCTCTACTTCACATCTCTTTCATACAGAAAGCAATAGTGATGTTGGTGTACAAACCATGTTAGTCATCAAATTTGCAAGAATGCTGTTAATATGAAAATGTAGATTTGCAAAGTAATCATTTGCAGAAATACTTTAAGCACAGATGGAAAAAACAAAAGTCCCCACATGTAACAGACAGAAAGAAATGAAAGTAGAAGGGTGAACTACAATTAGGTAATGTTCCTCTGATATCGTCCTGACATATGACATGGGATGGTGGCTCAATCCACAAATCTTTGCTATGTGGTTTGCTTGAACTGTTGGAGATTTGGTAAAGGAAACCTGCTTCCTGGTAGCCAGGCAGCTTTCGATACTTTTGGCTGGTTTCACTTCTCTTAATAGCAGGAATGTGCTATTTTGTGTGTTATGTGTCAAACACTGGGTGGAGGTCATTAAAGGATTGAAAATGTACTTTATTATTGTTTAATAGCATGCATTACCGTGTCTCCCTAATTCTGAAACTTGCTTTTAATTGACTGAAACTGGGTTTAACTGTATGCTGTACGTGTCCATCAGTGGTGGACGGAAGATTTGTGTGCAGGTGGTCAATATGGAGGTTGTGGATTCAATCTTCATGAATCCCCCCAGAAAAGAGCTTACATACAACAACAACACCGTCTCAGGGGTAAGACATGTCATTATTACTCTTGAGAGACATGTCATTATTACTCTTGAAAGCATAATATATATTTTATTTGCAGCTTACATCTCCATACATGCCACATGATTTCATTCTCTCTTTTTCTCAGGAGTTGTGGTTTCTCTCCCACCCTTGTGATCCCAATAGTGTGGTTAATTTGTCTATGAATGTTGGGAAGCACAGTGTTGAATGTGTTGGTAATCTCTCCTACCTGCCTGATCCAGAGTTCACTGGATTCACCACCTCGCCAGTGTCCGACTATCTAGTAGTGACCATTCAGGTAAACAATGACTCTACAGACAAGCAAACCCTAGCCTCGTACACATAAAGGCTGTAATCTCAATAAGTAGTGATATCCACTTGGCAGGGCCTCTCTAACATTCTCTCTCTCTCTTTCAGAAAAAGGCAGATAAGTTGAAATTGAATGAGAGTGAGGTGAATGTGACTTGTCTACAGGAAGATCAGCCATATATA